>PVHY01000909.1:0-93076 GCA_004024945.1 Uropsilus gracilis
GAAAGAACCCACGAGTGTAGAGTTTAAACTGTAGTTTTTAAGTTTTTCTTCTACAGTTTTTGGAGCTGAAAGCAGAGAGCAGCTGGCTGGCTTTTGCATATCAATGGTAAAGGTGATCAGTGTAAATGCTAATGAACCTTTTGCAGCCTGCTTAGTAGGGAGAAGCAGGCTGATAGGTATATCCAGTTAAAGTTAAAGGTAATTGCAAAGGAACTGCTTGGAGCCTGCTTCATAGAGAGAAGCAGGCCTGTTTTACTGGGGGTGTGAGATGTAGAAGTGACATCGACGTAGACCACAAAGAAAGGGCATGGAAGAGGGAATTTCGGAATTAATACAGCCGTTAATGGAGTTGAATTAATAGAATTTTTAATTAGTAAATTTAATGTTTTTAGAGCAGTTTTAGTTTCACAGCAAGATTGGTGGAAAGAGCAGAGGTTCCCTATATCCCCCCATCCCCACAGGTAGCCTCGCCCACTATCTACAGGCACATGACCTTGTGAATGGGATGCCATCCTATAACTGAGGAGCCTGCACTGGCACATGGTAATTACCCAATGTAATGGCTACATTTAGGTCAACATTTGCTGCAACAAATGTATGTTGGACAAATGTATCACAGTGTGCATGCAACCCAGAGGCATCTCGCCCTAAAACCTCTCTGTGCTCTGTTACTCATGCCTTGCTGCTTCTGAAGCCAGGACTCCAATATGGGCAGTATTGAAATTTAGGCATTGATGCCATTAGCTGTGTCTGAAAAGCACAGAGGCAAAAGAGGTCTAAGTAGGAAGGGTACCTTTACTTTGTTGCAAATTCCAGGTGTGGACCCTGGAGGGTGTGTAGAGGGAAATTGGAGCCTTTGGCTTTTAGGAGGAAGGAAGAAAAAGGGAGAGGTAAGGCAAAGAGCAGAGACTAAAACAGAGAACTTTTCGGGAGAGGAGAGACAAGAATGGCAGGCAGGTAAACAGTAGCCCAAGTGACCAGGCTGGGCAGAAGCCCCTTGGAAGAGTGAGCTGGGGGTGACCATGGTGGCTGGCAGAATAGCCCATGTGGAGAGTGTGGCACTGCAGCAATGTGACACAGCTGGTACCTGGACACTACCAGGGATTTGGAAAGCTGATTTGTGCATCAGCATTTAAAGAAGTTTGAAGCACCTTGGAGAAGTAGAGCAGCTTGGAACATTGGAGAGAGAGGAAGCAAAGATAAGACATAGGAGAGAGACTGAAACTTTGCAGAGTGCCTGCCTCAGGTTTGGAGGGACAAAGGGGCACTCATGGATATGTCTTTGGGACCTTTGGGACTGAGAATGGTGACTGGGGTAAGATAACTGGCCACTTGTGTCTTTAAGAACATTTTGTTTTCCCTGTTAATATCCCCTTGTAAATAAAATTCCTTGGTTAACTGCATTTTGAGTGACAACTGCGGGTGATGAGAACTTGTGGCATATTGGTTAGTGACTTTTGTCCCCTTTTGATCCGATACTACTTCCAGCCCCTGGCAGCCCCTGAATTCTTTTAGATAATTATCCCAAAAATTACAGCACAAATTCTGTCACAAGGAAGATGGGAACGGAGAAGGAGCCCTACATCACTGTTTAGTCTGTGTCTTTGATAACTGAAGCTGAAAAGTCTTCTAGCTGGGAAATAATTGCTGAAACACCAAGCACAGGGTTATATTTGCATATAATGCCCTCTCTTCTTCCTACCTTACCTTAGCCCTCAAGTTGATAATGTTAAATCTGTACATTTTTGGATAAAACGCAAATTTAATTAAAGTATATATCTAGTATACTGCCAGAATCGGTGTCAAGTAAGATTAGGCTGAAGCAAATAAAATTTGCCATTTTTCTAAGTCTAAAATGGTCCCATATTGGCAATTTCATTTTCTTTCCAATCTTAGAACCTTTGAACCTATTTCCATCTGTTTATAATTTACTCTTCAATTTTTTAATAACCATACCTGAAAAAATAACCATTGCCATTCCATAATATATAAGAACCTTTGAATGTTTTACAGTGATCATCCTCTCATCTGTTTCATAATATTCTTATTCCTTCAGTTAGTCAATAATACTTTTTGTTGTAAACTTAACATTTGTTTATCAAAATCTTTAATCTCTATATTTTATTTTTTTTTCTTAAGCACAATCAGCAAAAATCTATTAGTGAAATTGCTTTAGTTCTTATTCGAGTGAATATAATTTTTCATCTTCACTTTTGAATGCCAGATATCCAAGTATAGAATTTTAAGACATCAATTTTCTCAGCCTTTAGAAGACATTCTGCTACTACCTCTGGCTACAATTGTGTATAGGAAACCAGCAGTGGGACTGTAAACTGGTCCAGCTACTATGGAAAGCTATGTGGCGGACCCTCAAACAAAGAAAATGGAACTACCATTTGACTCAGCAACTGCTTTTCTGGAATCTACCCAAAGGAGACCAAACCACAAAGGACATCTGACCGGGTATCGTGGCGCACACCTGCAATCCCAGCACTGGAAGGCAAGAGGACAGGGATCTCTTGAGTTCTCAGGGATTCGAGACTACCTCGAGCAACATAGCAGCTGGGCATGGTAGCTGGAGCCTGTAATTCCAGCTACCCTGGGAGAATGAGGTTGGGGATGGCTTGAGTCTGCAGGATCGGGACTATCCCAGGTAACACAGTGAGACCTAGTGTCAAAAACAAGGACATCTGTACTTGGATGTTTATCTATCGCAGCACTTCATGTTACTACTTCATGTTACAATTGCAAGAACATGGAAACCACCCAGATGCCCCCTAAACAGAGGAATGGATGAAAAAGATGTGGTATATTTACACAATGGAATATTATTCATCAATTAAAAATGACAAATTTAAATCATGGATGGATGAAGAAGGAATCACATTAACAGAAATAAGAAAGAGACAGAAACCAGATGACTTCACTTATATACGGGATACAGGGAAAACAAAGACAAGGCCAAATGGAAAAGTCAAAATAAGGTAACAGCCAAACTAAAGCATACAGCTGGGGGTTGTGGAGCAGGTGGGAGAGGTCAGGGAGGGGAGGAACACGGAGGATGGGAATGACAGGCCATGGGTGATAAGGTGGTGGGAGACCCCAGGGAATACAAAGATGTAAAATATATATAAATAAATGAAATTGTAAGGAGACAGGCTCCGCGTGGGGGCCACTTGCCTCGCACACGCTGTCTCTGTCCACCTCTAGAGGGTGGGATGGAGCCACAGGGTTGTTGGCCTGCAGTGGCCCGGGCAGTGCTTACAACCAGCTTTCGACCCCACATGGTGGGGATGGGGCGTGGCCGGGGTTGCTTCCAGGGCTTGGGGGCTCGCTGCACCTGAGGCCTGCCAAGAAGCAGGGTGCAGGGAGGGGAGGTGGTTTGCCACAGTCCCCTCTCATTGAGCCTCCCCTCCAAGGAGGCTAAATGAGCAATAAGTACACACCAGCAATAAGTACATCGAGACAAACTTTGACCACAGAAACAGAAGAGGCAAGGAACTGCAAGAAAGACTCTAAAAACAAATGCCTCTAAAAAGAGAAAGGCAAGTTCACAGAGCTCTGAACTGTGAGAACAAACATGAAAGAGCTATGCCTACCACTCACTGGGGAGCTGTGAGCAAAAACCCGGCACGCTGTCAATAAGGAACTGCACACCCCCTTTGCCAGAGGGAGGACGCCTACAGAATGGCAGTGGCCCCACAGCAAAGCTCCTAAAAAGGAAACTAGATCTACCATCAGCCAATCGCTGTCCCCATCAAGGAGCAGTTCTACCAAAACCTGGCTGGGAGTCAGGTCCCCAAAGCCAAAGACCTGAAACGCAATGGGATGGAGTAGAGCAGCAAAATGAGGCAGAAAACAACAGAAAGAACAGCCACCAAGAAACAAGAAGCATGGTTACAAGCCAAAGGTGCTCAGATTGGCCATTGAAGGCAAAAAAAAAAAAAAAAAAGAAAGGAACCAGAGGGCGCGTGGTGGAATGGGGTAATCCCATGGGTATCAACAGTTATGCTATCATGTTTTGTACAAAATCCAAAAATAAAAAAATCATAAAAAAATAAACATACTGAAAAAATTATTATAGTGAAAAAATAATAGAAAATATATATGAAAGAAAACCAGCAGTCAATCTAACGTTTCTCCTTCAAAGGTATTCTGGTTTTATCTTATAAAATTTTACTTTTCTTAATCATTAATGTTCTGTTGGTTCACTTAGAGAATGCATGCACTGGTGCATAAAATTAAAAATCTATTTAGACATGATGTTAGACTTCGGATATTCCTTTAAAATACTGCATTTTCCTACTTAGGATTTGAGGTAGAAATTCCCCACTGTAACAATGCTTTTATAGTGTCACATTGATGAGCAGTTGCTCAAATTCTGCATTTTGTGACTTGGTTTATAACCACTACTTTAAAAAAAAAACAAAACCTCCAGCCAAAGTGTTTATCCATTGTTTAATCTATAGGATGCTCATTAATGTGTGCAATTATTTGGAAAATAAAATTTTCTTTAGCAGATTCCTTGGTATTTCTGCCTTGTACTATGAATATAAGAAAGGATGTGCATCTCTAGATTATACAAAGAACTACTTCATGTTTGTGTGTATATGTCAAGTATGCAAATTAAACCTTGCAGTTTTCTCTGCCTCTTCTATCAAATAGACAAAATCCTGGTTATTTTAATCCACTGCTTTAACATACAGCCCTATGACTCCTGGGCAAGTGAAATCCACCACTGTACTTTATAGCAACAGCTCTTTTGTCCTAATGAATCCATCTGGACCCCATCTAACTCCTCCTTAATATACTAAAAGCCAGGAATTTTTACCACTTATAAATCTAACTACACTCCCAGTATAGTTAAAGGCAAATACACAGACACACACACCCCTCTCAATGGAGATCCTTTTCTCCTTGAAATCCCCTTGAATTCCACAAATTTCCCAAACTTTCCATCCTTTAATCTTTACAGCTTTATTTTGCCTGTCATCTCCCTCTTTGCCCACACATTCCTTATTCCTGAAGCTGCTCTTCTCAGCCTCTTCTCTGAAGTCACTCTGAGCCCACTCTCCTAGCTGTGTTCCACCTACTATATATCTTTCTCCTTCCTTCCCAACCACCAATACGTCTGTCTGCCTACCAAGATTCTCTACCAGACTGTGAAGCAGCCTGTGGCTTATTAGTGCTTGCACAGAACACAGTGCCTGACATAAGAGAGACACCAACAATTATATTTGTTGATTGAAATAGAAGAAAAGAATCCATGATGTCTTGTGGCTTGAAGATAATTTCCATGAAACTCTGACTTTCATCGTCTTTGGAAACTTCTAATTTATCAGGAAAAAATGCTATTTGTCAAACTAATGGATTTTTAATGCATTTTTCACCCTCAAGTCATGAAACATTTTCTCTGTTTATTTCTCTAGTCAGTAGTAGGAAGGGGAAAATACATTTTTCACTCAAAGAATTTTTATGTTACATTATTAAGTTAGTTAATGTGGATTTTATTTGCTTGCCTGCTGTAAGAACATTACATTTGGTACTGTGGGAGATGGAAAACAATACAATACAGTAATTTTAAATGTATTTCAAGGGTGTATATTTTCACCAAATAAACATATATCCTAATTTCAAAAGCTAAACATACCGCCCAGCAATCTTTTACTACTATTTAATGTTATTCACAGGTTTTCCTTTCATACTACCCCAAGTCAGATATTGCTTATAGGAGAAAATTAAGAGTTCAAGGAGCATTAGGAATAGATCAAGTTTTCTTGTTGCTGTTTCTAATCATATGTGACAAAATATAGTGTAGTCACATGCCTGCTCTATGCACTGGGGCAGGGAATGGTTGTGGAATAAATGCACCTTATGCATCTGCAGGAAGTCAGGGGAAGAAAGGGAACTTTAGGTTTTGTGTCAAACCCCCTGGCGTTGGAATTGGTGAGTGAAGACTTGGTTTGGCCAGAAAGTCCTGAGACTTCTGATTCAAAGGTCTGGGTCTGTTTAGCCCATGGCCACATGTTCTGTGTCACATGGGGCATTTGGAACGTGAATTAAGAACAAAGGGAAGACAATGACAGATGATTCACAGTCACATTCCAAGGTCGGTGTTATAATATTTCTCATAGCTGGGTGAAGTGGAAAGCAACTGAAAAGACTGAGGAAACGTGCCTCCAAACTGTAGGACGATGTAAGGTTTTAGATAAAGCAGGAGAGATGAGCATGCTGCTGTTTCAAAAAGAAACAAATGTCATTATCAGATGAGCAGAAAGGAAGACAGGGAGCTTTGGTAGAGAGGAACCTGTTTTGCAAACCAAGGTGTGAAATTGCCTCATTAATTTCTTTATAAACGGCTTGCTGTTTCTTTAAACAATTACTAGACATAAGAGCTAAATACATGGAAACACTTGTTATTTTTTTCGATCATCTAGGGAGAAGGAGCTACCTTCAACCATATAAATTCAAATATTGCCTGCTATACTCAAAAAAAAGGATGATAAAGTCGTGTGCAAGCACACACACAGAAGCTAACTTCCCCTAGACAAGAGTCATTAAGAAACTTCCTGAAGCTTAAAGCAAGAGAGACTTGTCAGGGATTTGATCAGCTTGAGTTTTCTCTTAGTGTAATGGTGACCATAGCTGTCGACAAGGCTAAAACTCCTCTTGATTCCTTAGTCAGGAACTTCAGTCCATTTGAGCCGAGTAGAAATCAAGGGTGTTTTTTTTTTTTGGGGGGGGGGAAAGGGGGCTCCACCAGCTTGTTTCAGAGTATGGCCTGAATTCCATGAGTGATATCAGAGGCAGTACTTATTTTGCTCTTGTAAGAAATTTTAACAAACCAGAACATTAGTAACCAGGAAATGATATTGTGTAAATAAAAAGGTTTACCACAAAAAGGCATCTGGGTTTGTGTGTATTAGGGAAGGAACCTTGCTAAAAGGAGCTCAGTGCAAGCAAATACTTGAATAGGCTACAAATGATTTAGCAGTGATGCAGCAGTTTCCTGACTAAGTATCTTCCTTTCCACCTTTCCATCCCAAGCTGGAGGGCGCATCAATCTGGCCTCTCTTCTGCTTGCGGACTGAAGGAAAGAAGGCACTGAAGGAAAGAAGGCTCCCTTCCTCCATGTTTTCTTTTGTGAAGTCTGAGCACATCTAGCAATTCATGGGTAGGGAGGCAGAGAGGGAGGGAAGTGGGGTTTGTTCTTACCTCTTTAACTACAAATTATATACAAGTTATTCCTTTGTACTCTGCCCGCCCACAGGAACTCTCACTGCCCAGGTTCTTCTACAGATAGAGAACTCAGAGTCACACTGCTTCAGTTTTGAGATAACATATAGATAGATCACAGCAGTTGTTAGAAATCTTTCTGATTTTTATTGACGCTGTACTACTCCAAACATGCAGCTGTCACTTCAGCATGAACAGATATCAGTCAAAGTCTTGATTGTTCATAAGTCAGTTTTGTTCACTTTTATGTCCACAGAGTATAGCAAAGGGCAGAGGCTAAACAAATACTTGTCAATGCACCCGACAAAATAAATTGAATTGAGTGAATAATATAATGAGAAGCTGAGCTGAGCTGAGTTGGGCAGGGTTGGGAAAGGAGGGGCCTTTCGGCCTCAAGAGCCCAGCACTTGGAGCTGAGATGAAATTGCAAGCATTGTTTTTGTTTTATTTATTGAAGCAGAGTGGGAGTGTGAGAAGTAGGGTTTAGGCAGCTGGGAAATTGAGCTGGGAAGCTCTCACCTCCTAATGAGTAGGACTTGTTTTTGATTCATTCTTCACCTCGTGACCAACAGAATGCTTCTGGGTATTCACTGGTGCTAGTAACTTTTGAAGTAATTTTTGGGTGAATGAAGCAAAAGTAGCACTTTGAGACATAACTATACCCTCATTCCTCAGTGTGGAATGCACTGCATTGAGAGAAAATAACAAGGAGTCAAATGATCAAAGCCCTCCTAGATTAGACCCAACGATGTGTCAAATGATCTAAGTATGTTTTGGAAACTTCTTTGAATTGAGCACATCCTTCCTGTCAGAGTACTTAGGAAACCAAACTTTCTTAGGATGTTTTTAAAAGAATACTCTACAAAAGCACATATTTGAAGATTAGGTGTCCAGGAGTGAAGTGAAGCATTGATGGAACATCCGCTCTATGCCAAAACTTAGGGTGAAGAGCTTTGTCCTTTGCTGTGGGGGTCACTACACCATACTGTTCAGACAGAGATCTGAGGAAGAAGTTTTGAGGCTTTGAATTCAGTCTCAGTTGTGGCCTGTGGTGTGACCTTTGAATTCAGTCCCAATTGTGGCTTGTGTTGTAGCTTACCTCTACCTCAGTTTCCTGATCTGCAAAGGGGAAATGATGAGGAATCCGCTGGATAGGTTTGAGGAGTTGCTGATTGTGAATGAGTGTGACAAGCTCTCAGTATGAATGCTGTTGTTGTCTTTGAGACTGGGGGAGGCTTAGGTAGTTGGGCCTCATTTTCAGCTGAAGAAGCTAAGTAGATTTGAAGTTTAGTTTGATGCCACATGAGTTAGTTCCATGTCCAGTGAGTGGCATATTCTTTAAGTCAGATCTAGTTAGCTCAGTTTGGCAGTTTCTACTGTCCAAAGGCCTGAAGATGTGGAGTTGGAGTGAATACTCCCAGCGAGCCACCATTTTCAAAAGCCACCGTTTTCAAAAAATGGTGATGGTCATGAGTGCCACAGTGGTGGGAGAATTATGGAAACAACACATGAAGGGAGAAATCAATAGTATACACATGTAAACAGTGATGGAAGAAAATTTAAAAAGTAGATAAAAAATTAAATTTAAATTTAAAAAATAAATTTAAATTTAAAAATTTAAAATTGATAAAATATATTTAAATTTAAAATTTAAAGTTTAAAAAATAAATTTAAATTTAGAAAAGATATCAAAAATGAATTAAAAATACATAAATGAAAAATAATTTTGTATGGAATAAAACAGGCCTTCTGCCAATAGTTAGGGTGGACTGAACTTTGACTCATGAAATAAACTGAAGCCCAAGGCTGCAGGACTACACAAGCAGGGGTGTGGCTATTGTCCTCTCCAATCACAGAATGCCTGCCTAAGAGAAGCAAGTTTTGGTAAGAAGGGTGGGTTGTGAGCTGACACCCCCCCCCCCATATCCCTCAACCCCTTAGGCTAAATGAAACTTGACCACTTGCCAGCTTCATCATCATGAACACACCTTGGGTTTCCTTATACCATGAAGAATATAGTAGATTCCCCTGTGTGATTGCTGTGAGGAGTGCATAGGTAAGCATGGCTTGTAGGCTCCATAGTGTGTGTTGTTACCTAGCCTGTCACTCAGTGTGAGGCTATCTTTGAAGGACATCTCTGGAGGACATCTCCAGAAACCTGGCACGATCCAGAACTACGGCATAGGGATTAAATATGGGAACCATGTTTTCAATCACCCATGGCTAGTCTAAATGTTGTGAAGCCCCCATGAGAAATAAAGTACTGAGAGAATTTAGTGTTCTTAAAAGCAAGTATAGGGTAAATGAGTTTTTCAGGGTTTTTGCTCTTCTGCTATTAGCCTTTATGATCAGTTCCTGTGAGGTTATGCCCTCCCCATGATTGTACACACCTGGGCCTAGGAGCCGCTAAAAGGGTGATATCACCTTGGGGGAGGTGTGGAGAAAGCACTTGGAGAAAGCACAGGAATAAGCACAGTGGAGGAGGAAGGAGAGAACTCCAGAGAGAAACTTAACGTGGCTGTTTCTTCATTGTTCATTATTAAAAATCCTGCAAAGATCATTTCAAGGACTCTGATAGTCTTTACCTGAGACAACTGATGATGAACCTACTCGGATTGGGATGGTTGCACAATAACAAGCAAAGTCAAACTGACGAGTTTTGAATTAAAGAAGCTTTTTTTCTTTTTTTTTTGCATCTTGAATATTCAAAGGAACTGAAATACAAAATCTTGACTCTCTTCAGGTCTATACTTCTTTTTGTCCATCCTAACTTAAAGCCTCTATTTAAAAAAAAAATGTTTACACTTGAAAAAAGAGAAAAGCACTGACTTAAGCTATGGATTTAAAACTCTAAATCACATAATGAAAAAGTGCTTGCAAGCCTAGTTGACGTGGGCTAACATTTCTTTTCTTTCTTTTCTTTTTTTTTTTTTTGAGGCTAGGTCTTGCTATTTTTGCCTGTGGAACTGCAGGCTCTCGTTGCCTGGGGTACCACAGACTCCAGCTATTTTTTTGAAACTAGGTCTCACTATAGGCCCCAGGTGGGACTCGAACTGCAATCCCTAGCCCCGGCCGCTTCATAGGCTGAAGCTTACAGGCATGAACCACTATGCCCGGCCTTGTGGGCTAACATTTCACAGATGGCAGAGAACTGTTTCTTTGACAGTTCTGAGGGGTTGACACATCCAGAGCACATTGTTTCTTCTTCCTGTATCCCCCGTTGGACCTCCAAACTTAAATATTAGCATGAATCGAAGTAATAGTGCAGGGTGAGTTGGTTAGGCTTTTCCCTACATTATCTGTACAAGTAGCACCTGTGGTACTGCGCCTTCCCCATGATTATGTATATGCCCAGGGCCTAGTGGGTGTCTGCATGTGTGAGTGGGCACACCTGGGTCTGGGAAGAAAGGTTACAGGGGCGACGTCACCCCAGGTGATAGCATAAGAGCAGTACACCAGAGCACGAGAAGAGAGAGCACAAGAAAACACCAGAGCGCCCAGGGAAACAGCATGAAGATTCCTTGGGGTTCGTCTGTCTCCCCGCCACCCCTACCCCCGGTGTGTCTGTGTGACGGCTAGAATAAGAAAGTACCTGGGCAGTTTGGTCAGCCTGATGTGTCCCCAACAATGGGCATCGCAGACGGACTGCTTACAAGACAAATAGTAATTATGTAGTCTGAGAATTTTATCCTTTTTTTGTGTGTGTGTGACTAGGTCTCGCTATTTTTGCCCATGGAACCGCAGGCTCACGTTGCCCAGGATACCACGGACTCAAGCCATCCCCAGCCTCAGCTTCCCAGATAGCTGGGATTAAAGGCACGCGCCACCACACCCAGCTATTTTTCTTTTTTTTTTTGGAACTAGGTCTCACTACGTTGTCCCCGGCGGGACTCGAACCACGATCCCCGGTTCCCGCCATGGCTTCCTAGGCTGATGCTTACAGGCACGCGCCACCGTTATTCTCTGAAGTGGATAGTGACTGAAACTGAGAATCATTGAGCTCACTATTATCATCTTGTCTACCTAGCCCCTGCACTATTAGCCGTTCCCAAGATGGATGTGGCCCAGTGACCTTCCACTCACATACATTTCCCTTTTGCTTTCTTCTCTACGCCCAGCACCATTTGAAAGTGCAGCTTCTTAGACAGCTCACTCCAACAGCGCCGTGACAAGCATATTCATTACCTAAGTGTTCACACACGCAGAGATTTTCTTGGAGACAAAAACCCCCAAAACTTGTCATTCTCTTTAAGTGGCTCATTCTGCTCGCCATGGAGGCCGTAAACTGCTCGTGAGGAAATGAAATCCTGACAAACAGCACCGTTGCTCACTGCTGCACTAATTGAAATTGAACCTCATGCTTTTGGTGAGGAGCAATCAGAGTCAGTGCACAGAAAAAGCAGCCACGCTGTCCTTCCAGAAGCTGCTGAGTGTACTCCGCAGACTGGGTGAAGGTGGAGACTGTCACTAAGGGGAGCCCCCCCAACCACCACAGAAAGACTTGGGGGCTGCAAGTGAAGGGTGGGATACTTTTCTAGGTCTGATTACAAACCTAAGCACTAAGTTTATATGGCATCACTGAAAATTGAATACAAACTAAAGTTTATTTTATAAAGACAATGCAGTTCTTGTCTAGATTTTCTTTCTTTTTTTTTTTTTCAGAGAAAATAGTTCTTTATCTTCCTTTTTCATTATAATGTTTGGACATAAAACACGAACCATAGTCACTATCAATGGGGAGCTAAATGTCAGGCTAAGGATGACAAAAATAGAAAATGTGGAGAAACAAAACAAATGACATAATGCTAAATTAACTTATACATGGAGTTGTGTTATCTCTTGGTAAAGGGAAAAAAAAATTTGAGCCAGTAGCTAGCTAGAAAGTTCTCTTTAAATTGTGTTTTTTTTTCATCTTGGTATTTATTCATAGTTACATCTAGGGTGCACACATTGGGTAGAAGAACTATTGAAATGAAGTGCTGGCCTGTTCTTTCTGAGAAGTACAGTTGTCAGGAAGCACAGAAGACCCCTTTCTCCCAATACTAGTGAGCTTCATTTTGATCATTTGTTTTTAAGGCAATAGCTGCATGATTTATTCACTCCAAAGTCACGTTTTCCTCTTACAATCAAGTATTTTCTTTTCATGGCAGTAAGTCCTCAGGGAACAGGATTTTTTTTTTTTAAGACTAGGTCTTGCTATTTTTGCCCCTGGAACCACAGGCTCACATTGCCCAAGTACCATGGACTCAAGCGATCCCCAGCCTCAGCTTCCCAGGTAGCTGGGGTTACAGGCACATACCACCACGCCCAGCTTTTTTTTTTTTGGAACTAGGTCTTGCTACATTGCCCTGGGCAGGGCTTGAACCGCAATCCCCACTGCGACTTCCTAGGCTACCGCTTACAGGCATGTGCCACCATGCCAGGCCTCTCAGGGAGCAGGATTATCCAGCGTTCTCTGAGGTAGATCCCCTACTCTGGGGGCAGCTGGGAGGAACACAGGCATCACAAGACACAGCTGGAGCTTCTGGTTCAGAGTGGCCACATCCTGCACGGAACCAAGTCATCCAAATACTAGCATCATCTCCATTTTCCATGACATGGAAAAGACAGGGAGAAAAGAGTGTCATAGAAATAGCACAGCAGAGCAGCACATCAATGCTCAAGAAATGTTAGCACATGCCACGCAAAAAGCCACCTTTTATGCAACCATCCCAATTTGGCTAGGCTCGTCATTGGTTCTAGCACCTAAAGCAGAATGTTGGAGGCCTTGGCATTATATTCACAGGGATTTTCATAGTGAATAGGAGAAACCAGGTGACAAAGAAACAGCCACTTGAGTACCCACTATCCCCACAGGCAGGGTGATGTCACGCTTCGATCCGCTCTATCAGCCCCAGGTGCACCCACTATGCATGCATACACTCATTGGACCAGGTCATGGGGAGGAGGGTGCAAAACCACAGAGACTAATGGCAGAATTATGTGAAAAACCCTGATAACTCATTTAACCTACAGTTCCAGAGGTTTCTTTTTTTAGAAAATATTGCAATACTTTGAAAAAAAAAAAAAAAAACATCTATCTGGAAATCTGTTTTGAAGAGGAGCACATGAATACACAACGATATTAATGCCGGAATTGTGTGGAAAAAATGAAAATATTCTTAATTTTAGTGAAATAACCTTAGCAATACATCCCAAGTGATGAAATATAAGTCCTTAAAATGGCATTTCTATAAAGTGTTTAACGTGGGGTGCAAAATTGGAAACAAGATACATGGTTTTGTCACACAGGTAACACAATCAGAAAATCAGATGACACAAAATTGTGTTAGTTGCTTGTTGATCACACACTTTTTCAAAATCTTTTTAAAGCAAAAGAAAGCAACAATTTGCAGAATGGGAATTTTTAAATGTTGTATTCTAGAACTCTTAAGAAAATGTGTTTATAGTCTATATACCTGTATGTACGTATGTGTAGATATATATATATATCTGTACCTACAAATTATGTATTTGGAAATACAATATGGTTGACTTTTTTTCTTCTTCTTATGCAGGTGAATTGCAACATGAAGAGACCCACTGCTTGTTCCAGAGTCACCTGGGAAGATTTGAGCAGAAACAAGTTGCATGTAACTGGAGAGTCACAGGGACACTTGTGAACCTGTCAGTCCCACGATCCATGATCTCCTGGAGCAGAGATGCTAAAAGGCAGCAGGGGAGCGGGGCTGGGGGCTTTCCCTCTGGGTGTTTACTTAGTGCAACAAGTAGCACTTTCCAAATCTTAGACTGCTTATTCGTAGAGGTTTTAAAACCCTAACCTATGTTGAATTATCCTGCTTAGTAATTATCCCAGGATTATCCCAGGAATAATTACCCCCGGAAACCAAGAGGAGAGGTAGCAGAGTGTCTCTAGGGCTGCTGTGTCTGGCATGTAGTTGCACAAGCTCAGTAGTACTTGTTCCACGCTGAGGAAAGAATATTCCCTTAAACCTTTGTGCTGAATGTTTGCCAATAGTGACACAGAGAAGGTGCTCTCACAGGTCTTCACCTGCCGCTGACGCAACAAGCAACCCCAGGTTCTAACCATCTTGTCTTCAGGTTCTCATCTCCGCCTCCCCAAGCTCCGGTGCCCAGCAGAGTGGGCAGCGCCTGGTATAGGTTGCAGCCACCCCATCATGTCATTGCTCCTCTGTTAAGAAGACAACTGAAATGGAAATTGAGGGTTTATGTTGCTTTTGGCATGTGCCTGGTGCATCTGAGAGCTGAGGGGCAGCCTTGGTTACGACACGGGTGGCAACTGACAGTGAACATTGAGTCACATTTGCCTACATGCTCAGGCATCCTAAAGAAAAGAACTCAATCATCAAAGCTTCTCCCAATCCCTGTTGACAACTTGGCTGTTCATTTGTGCTTCAATTACCAATAATGAACAGTTGGTACAATTTCATGGCAGGTTATTTTAGTCACTCAAAGCACTGATCTCCTGCGACTTAGCCTGTTTGTGAAGAGAAATGAAGAGAGCATTTGAAGGCACAGGACTCGTGGTAACAGTGAGCCTCGTAGGGTGCCCTTCTTCCACTGCCCACTTTAGAATGACCCATTTATGAGCCAAAGGTTAGAAGGTACATGGACCTGGCAAAAAGGTAATGACACAGGGTAGTGACAGTTAAAAATTGTATTGGCACAAAAATACCCTGGTGGGCAGAGTTTGAGAGAAAAACACCGTGTAAGAGAAAGTGGGAAGCGGGAAGAAAGTGTGTATAAAAGAGGAGCAAGGTTAAGAAAAAAAAGGGGGAGAGAGATGAGAGCATGGTGGACTGAGAAAATAGGCATGTGGCCTGGCCAGGGAAAGCCCCCTGGAAGAGTGAACTGAAGGTGGCAAGAAGCCATGGGGGGAGAGTAGCTGACAGAGACATAGCCAGTGTGGAGTAGATGCCAAAATGGCTGGCCAGGGGTAACCAAGGGCTGCTGAGGGCAGACCTGGTGGATCTGGCCAGATGCCACTAAAGGCGGGCCTGGTAAAAGAATGCATGGAGCCACAGCAAGGTGGCAAATTTGAAAAGCTGATTTGTGCATCAGCAACTGTTGAAGAAGTTTGAAGATCCTTGGAGAAGCGGAGCAGCTCAGAACACTGGAGAGAGAAGCAAGGAGAAGACACTGGAGAAGGACTGGTCTTTGCAGGTTATCTCAGGTTGGAGGGGTGCCATCTTGGACATGTGTTTGGGACTTTCGGACTAAATGGTACTTGGGGTGAAACAACTGACCACTTGTGGCTTTGAGGACTTTTTGTTTCCCTAGCCTGATTTCAATTAAATGGCTGGTTGACACAGGAAATAGGGTAAAGAGTGAAAGGGGTGGAAAAGAGGGGCAGATGGGATACGGGCATAGGTGGTTGGAGGGAAAAAAGAATGAGCTAGTACAGGGGAAAAAATCAAAATTAGAGAATCAATTTGACAAGTCCCATAGAAAAAAGAGAATATTTATCAGAATACATTTTTCCAAACTCTGCATTCGCAGTGAGAGCAGAGTATCTGATACAATGAAAGAAAAATGCCTCCATCAAGATTACAGGGAAACTCACAAAACTGAAAATAAAAACAATGTCCTCAAAAGACTATGCTAAGAGACTGCAGTAACACTAGGTCATAAGCAGAGACTGGAATAGGGATGAGAATGGATTTT
Source organism: Uropsilus gracilis (assembly GCA_004024945.1). Lineage (NCBI taxonomy): Eukaryota > Metazoa > Chordata > Mammalia > Eulipotyphla > Talpidae > Uropsilus > Uropsilus gracilis. Next base: position 15,922 of record PVHY01000909.1, read on the forward strand.
TTTTAATGGCAAACAACAGGGAAAGCTAGAAGATAATGATTCAATAGCTTAAAAATTCTGACACAAATTTACCCAATACCTTTTCAGATATAGAAATTACAAAATAATCCTACATGTTCTCCCTCAGAAAATAACTGATGGATTCCTCTGGTCCAATGCCTGAAATCAGAGAAGCCATGGGATCATGCTAAGGAGACTATCAGGATGACAGCAGGGAACCTGAGTGGCAGCTGCAGAGGGTCAAGAGGGACCTCCAGGGCTCCAGGAGGGGAACGCCCATGGGAAGACAGGCAAGAACCAGCAATCTTGTAGCCACTTTCACCATGTAACTTGAAGATATCTTACAGGTAGACCACACTTGTTCCCCCCCCCCCCCCCCTTTTTTTTTCTTCTATTTTGTAGTCATACTGGAGCCTTGGGGCCTTCTGTTGGTCTAACCATGCTGTTCATAACAGCAAATGTAGCGTCTAGTTAGGTCAATCTGGGTAGGTTCTTTATTGGTTCGAACAGTTGCACAGACACACCAGGCAGGGCCAGGGGCTCGGGGGTCAGGAGGGAGGTGAGTCCCCAGTCTCCCCCAAAATCTTCATTTTCTCTGGGCTCTCCTTTCCTATGCTCTCATTCCGTGTTCTCCTCTAGAGTTCTCGCACACTAGGGGGATGCCCCCCTTTTAGCTTTTCCTCTAAGATCCAGGTAAGCCCACTCATACATGGGCATACCTACTGGGCCCAGGGGTACACACAATCATGGGGAGGCCACAATACCACAGGTGCTGCCTATTCGGGCTAGTGGTAGAAGGGTGAAATCCCTGAAAACTCACACTACACCTTCCTATCGGCTGTTTTCTGCCCGGAATGCTTATTCCCCGGACAGCCGCCTGGCACCCTCCCTCACCAATTTCAACTTTTTCTTCAAATGTCACTTTGCCATAGAGGCTCCTCTTCCTCGGAACCTCAAGCTCCTCTGCCCTCCATATGCTTCCCCAAACACCACCTTTCCCCCTTGGTGCTCAGCATACCATATACTGCTCTGTGCTTCTCCTTACTGACCATCTCCTACCACCCTTCCCCCCTCCCCCCCGTAAAAATCCAAGATGGTAGGTATAAAGTTGGTGACTGGAAAATATTAATGAAAGAGTTACAAGTCTAATTAAAAAGGTAAATTAAAGCAATGTGTATGAAAAAGTCAGGAGAAACAAGTATCATATACTACCTAGCTTTGCTGTGAATACTGACATGAAATGCACTGTAAACCATGAGGAAAACCAGGTTATATGTGCTTCCTCTAGCATCAATGCTAAGTCATCAGACAATTCCAAAATGAGTGACTTAGTAAATAACAACATACACAGTTAAAAATAGAAAAGGAAAGATGAGAAACACAACTACAAGTAGTTATGTTAAAGTGTCATTTGCTGTATTTTTTTGTATTTTAATTTCTTTCCTATTGAAACTAAAATATGGGAGGTATTCATTTAAAGGGGACATGTCTTTCCCAAGTTCTAAAAGAAGTTTGATTCTTTGTAGTTGATATCACAGTGGCTGGGACACATACTGTGGGTGCTGAATATATACATTATTATGTATTATATGGATTTTGGTGGTCTAAAAACACATGGAAAACAGTCTCTGGATTTTATAGTAAACCACAGTAAATGTTTGATAACAAAAACTGATTAAAATATTTCAGAAAGATTGTTTAAAATAAATCATGTGAAGACAGATTGGCATTTAAATTATGGTCAATATAAATTGTTAAAATAAATGTGTAAGGAAATTTTTCTTGAAATTTAAAAAGTACTTGTCTTATATGTGAGGGCTCCTTTACCTTTACACCTATAGTTCTGAGCAGTATCAAGCAGCCATAAACTGCCACCTTGTGGTTACATTTGTAAGCAGAGTCTAGTTTGGGCAACTGGAAGAGACCATCCACATTTAACAGGCTGTGTTATACTCACTCTTCTTTCTCAATTTAGCAGCTGAATCCTAAATGGGAGTGTAAGTACATAGGAAAAATAGACAGTAGAGCTAAAGTATTTTATTAATAATTTATTGTCAGTAAGAAAGACTGGCTAATGGTTGTTTTCAGTAAAAACCTTTACAAGACCATTGCATCACAAATATACAGACACTTTAAAAACTGTGTCATGGTGGTTTTGGTTCTAAACAGGTGTGCAGAAGGTCCCCGTTACACTTTCCAATAATGAAAAATGTTTATAATTCTAAAATACAGCAACCCATTTAAGACATGTCTATGTATCAGCTCTTTCCTCATCCTATGTACAGCTAGAAATAAATGACTACTGAAATGTACTTATGAAATGTCATACTTCAGTGGAAAAAGACATAGAGTGAACCCTGGTTATATAAAAAAAAAAAAAAATAAGGGTGCTAGGTAATGATGCTAACACCACCAAAAATTCGGTCAAAAATAAAAGCACAAAATAGCTTGAAAATCTAAAAACTATGAAAAAAATCAAATCTGTACATGAAATTTACAAAAAAAAAGGGCAGGAACATTAAAATAATCAAATCTATATAAATACACGAATCATTCTAACAAGATGGCAGGACTGATTTTCTTTTCATTATTTGAACACAGACGAATGTAAGTACAAACAGATGCAAAGAAGTGGCACAGCCGACAGAAAGCTCACCCGATGACAGTAGGTCAGGACACTGGCCGTGGCCGGCGTGCCCGGAGGCGCGGGGGTCAGCGCAGCCATGCCCACTGAACTCACCGAGAAGGAGCGGGGCGCACCGCGGCAGGGACAGTGCGAAGGATCATTGTATAATCTCTAGGGTCATTAAAGTCCAGGCACTTTGGGGGGAGTCTGAGAGTCAGACCTGCGTGTGTTGCTGCGAATCTAGGGGCGGAATCGTCACCTCTTCAAAGTGGGTGTCATCTCCGCTCTCATAGTCACTCATCATGACCTCAGACTCCACTTCGCAGCACGCTGACACGTCGGAGCAGGAAGCTGTGGAGGCGTACACAGACATGGGCATGTTTTCTACAGTGGGGGCGTCAAAGTTTCTTTGATACCCTGGAGGGTAAGGGGTGTAGGGTTCTCTACAAGTACTATTCTCACCAGTGCCTGGTTTTTGAGGTTCAGACATGTCGACGGGGTAGAAATTGGGCAGATACTGATTCAAGTTGAACCTCTGCCGGTTTCTTGATGAAGAACCCAAACTACCTGCAGTAGGCATGTCTCTAGGAGGGTGTATGGATTCAAACTGATCGCTGAATTCAGGAGGCAAAGGTGGTAGTTCATCAGGTGCAGGAAAGTCTTCTGGGGGTGGCGGGAAATCGCTTTCAATGTCGTAGCCTCCAGGGTAATAGTCTGTATCATCGATGGCATTTGGGTCTGTTGAGTACAGGGGTGTCTGCTCATCAATAACCTCATAGTTAGGGAATTCTTGTATATCCGGCAGAGGGACAGCTGGCATCCAATCCGATGTGTCCCAGTGATACCCTTGGTAGAAAAGAAGACAACAGGTGTCAGTGTGTTTTCTCCCAGCTCTACAAAGCACATGCGAGCCCAAGGCACAAGGGGTGAGGCCATTCACATACAGAGCAGGTTCACCACTGTGGAGACCCTGGTCTTGGCTTTGAACACATGCCCCAGCCCACCTTGAGAACCTCTATGAATGAACTAGGCTCTATTTTTAAAGCGTAGACTTGAGTTTTGTGCACATTCCTAACATTCAAGGAAATGAAGTTTTAACAGAAGCTCTCTGCTAGCATCTAAATTGCATGCACTCTCTACAAACAATTCCAACAACTCTTTCAATTTTCCTTCTGTAATTTAAAGCCTATTGCTCCACAGGAAGAGCAGTGGTTTATTCTTAAAACAGTCTGACTCTCCCCAAGTCACTTTTCAGTAAAATATCAAATGTCACCTGATCTACGCTACCCGTTACTATACATACTAATTAATACACCAAGTAAATGTGATTTTTAACATGCTAAAGTTCTTTAAAAATGTCTTTTACAATAATTTAATAAGCTTAACACTACAAACTGCAATGGTTGTCCTTATTCTTAAGTAAAATGAATTCTATTAATGTAGGAATGTATCCAAGCATGCCTCACAATCAAGCAGGATGCAACCAAACACTGAGAAAAATCAGAGAATTTGGATAGACAACAATCTCTGTTACCTTCAAAGGCATAAGGGTCATGAAAGCTTAATTGTTTGAAAAAAATAATTATCTCAATTCAGGGATAGCCACCCTAACCCCCCCCCCCCAAGAAATTTTCTGAAATCCTTTGACAGGAAAAGGTGCAGCAATACATGTTTAAGATGCAGTGCACAGACAACTATGGACTTAGTTACTGCGGCATTCACTGAGCAAACAGGTGAAGCAAGTCAGCACCGGGGTCAAATCTACCGCCTTTTTTTTTAGTGAATATGAATAACTGTCATGCATAAGTCACCTCTTGGTTTGCTGAGGTCAGGAGCAGCCAAAGACTCTTTTGGTGGCAGAGTAGAGAGAAAAGAAAACATTTATAATTAAAACGGATGGCTGAAAAGGCAATAAAGTAAGTACATAATACAATGTAAACTGTTTCTCAAGACCTAGTCAGCCATTATCTATGAAAACTCCAAATGGTTCAGAAATTTATGCAGCACAAATAAAATGGGACATGGGAGTAGAGAAAAAAGATGAATGATAGTAACCTAGAGCTTTGCCAGGAAACAGAACTTCTTTAGGAATAATTAAGATGCAGTCCACAGGCTTTAATAAAATGAAAACTGATAAGGAATTAAAATATACCTCCATGTTACTATGAAATTTTATGAAATCCTTTTTTAAAGGACTGTAGCATCAGGCTCCTTACATGAAAATCCCATAAATCTAAAGCTACCTAACACATGGGCTTTGTAGAGTACCACTGCCTTCAAGTGTACACTAAATTTAGAGGAATTCACAACAAATATAGGGCTCCAAGAGAAGTCAGAAAGTAGATATAAACCTGACCATTACTTGGAGGAGCCACATGGACCTAGACAGGGTCAGAGTTTCAGATTGCTGCCTTTAAGCCTGAAGTAGAAATCCCTGAGTAAATTACCCATAGTTAAGGTCACACACTAAATGTTAGCTATGGTCATGATCCCTATTATTGTGAAATCAGAGATCAAGGCACAGATATTTTCACTTCAGTAAGTTTCTAAATAAGGCCATTTTCTACATATCCTACAATTGTTTTCAAAAACCACAAAATAAAGCGATTTTTAGAACAAATAAGATCTGATTGATCAGATCTCACCTAGGAATTAAAAGTAAAAAGGTTTATAGTGTTTAAAACTGAATAAGGCAGCAAAGGTCAATGTCTTCTCTTCTAATTTTGAACAGACAGCTATAAGTTCATATTAAATGATTTTCACTAAACCAAATATGAAAATATACTTGTTATGTTCCACTGTTTTCCTCGATCATATGCAGAGAAAATCCAAAAGTGAAAAAAAAAAGGCCAACTACAGGTAACTCAGTTAATAGTTTTACTCCTATTCATAGAAAGATAATTTCTTCTTTTGAAATTTTGGGGATCAATGGCTAGAACTATTTCTAAACTTCTTAGTACTGTGCCATATAATTACAGTTGTCAGGATCCTTAGGGATTACGGCTGATGTCTGTGAATCACAATGGATGGAAAAATGACAAAAAGAGATGACATATATAAACCTATCTTTGCAATGAATCCAGACTATGAACAGACACACCTTCAAGACAAAAGTACGCAGCCCCTTCTTTCCAAACCACAAACTAATTCTGACAACATGGAAATGGGCCAAGCACACAACCCCGGGGCTCAGCAGCGCACATGGACACCGCACATGGAGGGCACGCACAGTGACGGTACCTTCTCTATTCACCGTGTCAACTACAGCATTGACAAGGTGTATTACAGTCACTATGGAAGCTTGCAAAAAGGCACAAAATGAGTCGATTAGAAAACTTAGATAGAAAACAATGCAGTTACATAGGATTTCTTTAATTACACAATTTCTACTTCAGAATTTTAAAATATGAAGTAATGTAGCTACAGGATATAACTATGCTAGACCTTGCACCCGTGCTCTTAGTTATATGTCTCAGAGATAGCTCTCATAAAACAATATTTGCTATTATTCATCACAGGAATAAAGTATATTATATTGTCATGCAGGGAAAGTTTTTTAGCTCTATAAATTTTCTCAAGTACAGTTATACATCAAGACATAACAGAACACTTATTTTATTTATTGTAGGCAAAAGACTTCTATATCTACAAAGCTAAATACTTGTTAAACCTATATTCTGGATCCACTGAATGAAATTGGATACTGATCTCAGAAAGTAAGAAACTTAAAAAAAACTACATAATAAGGCAAAATGTGTAATAAGAATCCAAAAATGGCTCTGGCTCTTCTCTCTGTCATCCCAGCCCAACTTTCTTGTCTTTTTGGCAGACAGACTAACAGCTGGTGAGCTAACAAACCAGCAGAGAAATGCAGACAGTCTGCTGGGCCGTTTCCTGTGTAAATCCCCCTTTCATTTGTATATCAGGTTGTTTTAAAGCACCTCTGCCAAGAAAAATACGTGTGCATGTGGTAGGCAGAGACACAGCCAGCACTCAGAAATACCCACCCCCTCACCCAGGACTCTATAAATATACTAAGATCTTGGTGACAAGAACTTTATTAATATCACCAAACTAGAGATTCTGAGATGGGAGGTTTCCCCAAATTATCTGTGTGGGTCCAGTGTAATCTCAGCGGTTCTCAGAGGGCAGACCCCTTCCCAGCTATGGCAGGAGGGAGCTATGATTACAGAGAATTGCTGGGAAGATGCAATGTCGTTGCCTTAGAAGATGGAGGAAGAAGCCCTGAGTCAAGGAGTGTGGGAGCCTTTAGAGGCTGGAAAGGTAATGAAACAGATTCTCCTCTAGAGCCTCCAGAAAGGATAAATCCCCGCTGACACACTGTCAGCCTCCTGAGGCAAGTGTTCAGTTTCTATACTATCTGAACTGTAAGATGATAAACTGTATTCCTTTAACCCAAAGCTTGTGATTATCTGTTAGAACCACCTAAGAAAACTAAAATATAAGCAGACCCAATTACATTCCACAAATGCTAATGAATGACTAAAGTCAGAGAGTTTAAAATGCAAATTCTCCTGGATATGTTCCCTTCTTATATTATTATCATCTGTCAATTTTCGTAACTAGCTTGACCATAGTTTATTAAATGTACACAGCAGAACATTAAGAAGAATGCTGTTTCAGGAAAACAACAGAAAAAAGAATTCATGACAAAATTCTGAGATATATTTATGAAGAGCATTTAGGGTTCAGAATATAAATTATTACATTAACTGGCAACACTAAGGTTTTAAAATTATACCTAATTAAAGATACAACTATTAGGGCATCGATTTATTAAGCAAAACTATATTCATATATTATATATATATTCATAAATAATAAACAGGTATTCTTTGATGGCATCTAGAACATGCTGAAAATCAGAAAAGAATGGAACATATGGGTATCTTTGTCCTTTGGAAAAGACTGTAATATACTGTAGAATACATATTGCTCTGGATTTGGAAACCATCATATAATTATTAGTGGGTTTATTTTTCCATCCATGAAATATTTGAAATGTTTAAATAAACTTTTTTTGGTGCACAAGTATTAAAATTAAACTCATTAACTCTGACATTCAAAAATTTCCAGTTTCGAAAGTGACAATTTTCTCCACTGGCATGTGCTAATAATATGGCAAAGCAAGTCACCCTAGAGAAATCAAATCAACAGAACTGGTATCAAAGACCTTCACTGTCACACTTCTTCATTAGAAACATAATCAAACTTACTAGCAAGCTCTTAAACTGTGCTCTCAGTCAGTACGCTCTGATCCAAATGGGAGCTGGGGCCGCAGGGGAGTTGGGGGGAAGAAACAAATAAAACCTTGTAATACCAAAGGTGCCTCTGAAGGTGAACATTTCAGATTATTGCATCTCTCTTAGGAGTGTGTGAGGGAGTGTGAACCAGTGAGTGTGTGTTTGTGACTCTGTGTGTGGCGCATGCTCAAGAAAGTTAGAGGGTTTTTACAAAAATCCCCAGGACTTCTATAACACTGCTGTAGAAGAAAAGCAATGATCAGATTAGTTCATCAGATTATAATCATCTTTCATTTAACTGTATTTTCCCTATTACTGACAAGTTGCAACTGCTCAAATACCTGCCCATTAAGAACATTTTAAATATTTTCCCCCAGAAGATGTCCATGCAAGTACATACAGGGTATTTAACAATGGTGTAAAGTGAAGGGTGAAAACATCTAGAGACTTAACAGGGGCACCAAAATATTCCCACGATGTTCTAGAACATCATGTGCACAGCAATGAGGACAAGCCAGCAAGACACAGCATTTCAAAATGGTTTACTCACCATTGTCATCACATGATTCAGACTGAAAGGAGCTTAGGGACTGTACTTCAGACAGGCTTTCCCGGGCGCTGTACGGATGAGAAGGTTTTTCTTCTAGAGGCTTCTTGGAGAGACAGGGATCAAGATCCACAACTTTAGCTAACAGGAAGAGACAAGAAACAATAAGCTCCATGAGAGCAAGGAGTCTGCTTTGTTCACCACCATCTCCTGTCACAAAACAAGTGCTAAGAGAAGATGAGACTAATTTGATAAAAGGACAATAGAAGCAGAAGAAAATATCTGAAAAATACAATTTTCAATCTCCCCCAATCACCCACACACAAGTCAAAAAAACCCAGAAAATATTCTTGGAGAGTCACAGAATAGAATTTCTCAATAAAGCCAGCTGTGGTGATGGCATAGAATATAAGAAATTAAAATTGTGTTTAAATAGCACAAATAGTCTCTTAAAAGCATCAAGTATCTTGCTAGGCCACCAATTATTTAAATCTGTCACTTCTTCAGGCATGTTTAAAAAAAAATCCTCATACGCAAATACCCTCTTGGTATTTTCATTAAAAAAAAAACCCAAAAACCCCCCAAAACCAAGAAATTATAGTTAAGGAGTAAGGAGTGACATCAGTCACAGAAACAAAACCTTTCCAGAATACTAACATGAACACAACTAGCGTCAATTCCTAATGAAATTCTATCAACCTTCAGTCAGTGCTCAAGGCATCAGAAAAAGCTTTTCAAATCATAAAAAAAGTCTTCCACATAAGCACCTTTATCATCAAGACGCCACATTCTTGCTTAACACCCAGAAGCCCTGGCAGAGCTTGTCATCCCACTGTCAGCTCTGGGATATGCTACTGACATGAAAAAAGTGGTTCTTACTATCATAGTCGAAGTCCCAGTTGGGCTTCTGTATGGAGTCACTGTCTGAAGGCGAGTTGGAAGGGGGTGGGGGAGGCAGATTTGGGGCCACACTGCAGACAGCCACAGCTTTCCGGTGTCCATGCACGGACTCGGGGTTAAAGGTACTGAATTCAGGATGCTCTGGGATAGCTGACCCTTCGAAAGAATTTCGGTCCAGGTTGTTTCTAGAATCGCTCGGAATGCTTGGAGTGTAGGAAATGGGACGGACAGGCACCTGGGGTGGTATGTCTGAGTAGATGTTCTTATTTAGCTTTGAATCGAAATATGGTCTTTGCAAGAAAGCTGTGGTTGGTCCCAGATGTTTGTCTTCAGTTTTGGCCTGGTGTTTCTTCTTCCGACTAATCATCTTGCGGCACAAGACGAACATCACCACTAGCAAAAATATGCCCATTATAAACACAATAATCCCGATGCCTTCAGCCAGCCCAATGTTCCACGGTGTGGACACGTATTGGTTGGGAGCAGCATCCTCACAGTGCTTTCCTTTGTACTCCTGGCTGCAGTTACAGTGATAGGAACCATGTGTGTTCTCGCAAAGGGCCCCGTTTCGGCAGGGGTTTCCAGCACACTCATCAATGTCGCTCTGACATCTGCCAAGATGACCAAGAATGAGGCAAGACCTTTGGGTTATATAGAAGTCAGAACATGCTTCACCTTTCATTCTGAAAGACTAATCGCTCTTAATCAGAAATGTTTCAAACCCAGCCAAATAACAGCAATCAAAAAATATATTATCAACAATAACTGTAACAAAAAGCCTTACGTAATTAATCATTTGACTCTATGCTCTGAATGCACATTTAGGAGATAAACATCATGGCACACCAATATAACTACCATTGTTCCAGGATTCAATCAGATTACTAAATCAAACCCACAGACTAAACATTAGTGGGTTTCTAATTCTGACTCAGCAATGTGGAATGTGAATTTTGATAAATGTATGCTATAAAACTAGTCTAATAGGACAGATTGAATTTCTAAGAAAATGTTCCTGTTTGGGAATATGACAGCTCCATAAAATATGAGAAAGGCTAGAAAATTGTTTTCCATTTTAAAGCATGGTATTACCTGAAGAACATGACTCCTCCTGTGCCAGCCCCCAGCTTCCCCAACCAGGTTTCCAAGGGGCACATTTTGCACCGGCGGAGATCTCCTACCCTCTTCTCAATCCCTCCCTCCATTAATAAAGTGTATCTACTTGATCACCTCTCTGTACTAAGATTTTCGGCTATTGAGACATTTTTGTCAAACCGGTTACGTATTCAAATTGAGTAGAATTAGCAAAGTCAACTTATGAACACAGCCCATGTGGCTGACTGGCAAAATCCAAGACTATAGAGACTGACAAAGCAAAATTCAGCTGTGGGCAGCTTTCACTGAGTGCCTCTGGCCACACGGAGAATGGGGCCAACCTACACCAGCGAGCGGTAATGCCCGCTCGGTAAAGGTTTGACTGATCTGGTGAATGTCTAAAGGGAAAATCTCTCACCCACCTCTCTCACAGTTTACAAAAGACACCTCCTTTTCTCATTTTTCTCACCTGAAAAATAATTATTCTCTCTAACCATGAGGATGATAAAAAAGGGCTAAGGAAAAAAAAAAAATAAAAGGTGTCCAGATGCTTAAAAAACCTAACACTAGTATCTAATACTAATGTCTACCCAAAAAAATAAATAAATAAATAAATAAATAAATAAATAAATAAATAAATAAAAAAAAAATAAAAATACTACTCTACTTATAAAGAATAACTTTAAAGGACAGAAGCAGCTTTTAGTCAATCACTTTTTTAGAAAGATAAGTGTTTTAAAGAACAAAAAGATAAAGTATACCAAGAGTGAACATGAGGATGGTAAATCCTGAAGCAATGCAGTCAAAATTACGGCTGTTTGTTGCAGCTGGTAACTAATGGGACACAATGAGAAGGTGTGAATGAAAGAAGCCAGTTACCTTTCACCCCTAAAGCCTGAATCACACTGACAGACAGCACCATCCAAACTGTCAAAACAGGTTCCACCATTTTTACAGGGCTCATCCTTGCAGTAAGGACTAAGCTGGCACCTTCAGAGGAAGGGAAAAACACATAGAGATCTAAAACTGGTACGATGCACAAATAGCAAAATACAAAACATTAGTAAAAGAATAGACTTCTCACATGTAGAGTTGCATGTTTAAAAAGTTTTAATCTCATAGTTAATTATGAAAGTCAAGAAAATTCCACATACCTCTGACCCGTATATAATCCTCTGCACTGGCAAATAAAGTCTCCATTGTCCACGATGCAGGTACCTCCATACAGACACGGGTTGGAGGAACATGGATTGACGCTCACCTCACAGTATGTCCCGATGAATAAGGTATCACATTTGCAGTAATAACCTGAATTAGCAAAAGGGAACAGAAAGTTCTGTCATTTAAAAATGGAAGAAGAGAAGTCTTAGGATGTAGGTTTTACTCTTAAGTGAAATTTAGTTCTCCAAGACCTATAAAAGGTAGTTAAACTCCCATTCCCGCTGGGTAAAGCTATCTGTATCCATAAGCCTTTTGTTACTGTTATAGCAAAAATAGGAAGAACTGAAGAAAGAACATATAACTGGCTTTTGCTGATGGTAATTCATGTAAGCTACTGGGCCAACCATAGGGTGGCACAAAAACCGTCCTTTACCTTTACCACACAGATCGACGAAGGCTATTTTAACATCTCCACTTCTCTTCCCCTCGCAAGTTTTTAAAGATTAAGTGAGGATAATAAAGAATGTAAAGCACCTGAGAAACTATCACTACCATTTGAAATAAAGAAAAGCTGTCATGATCATCAAATCTGTCAAAGGAACAGACGATGTCAGACTCTAAGGGGACAAGGAGGCAAGGCCACCTATCTGTCTGTGGGGGAGGGCAGAGCTGTGTTTCCCTGGTCCCTGAGCGTAGTCACAGCCCTGGGTTTTTCTTGGGTGCCTGAGGAGCACTGTGCGGTTGCCATGTTCCCCTTTCCCCTGCTGCGGAGTGTGTAGAAGCAGCACATGTCAAGAAAATGCCTCCTTCGCTCAGCCCTGACCGTGAGCATAGCAGCCCCCAGCTGATCTGATTTGGATGTGAAACCTGAGGGCAATGCACACTTTTGCTCGGAGTATTACTGTGGAGATAATCTGGCCTACTCTTTTTGCATATAAAAAACCAAATCGTTTGAAATTCTTCTTTATCAAAGTGTTATTTTGATTTTTGGTCTATTAATTACACATGCTCTATTTATCACGTATGACAACCTGCATTTTCGTAACCGTGTTCTAGTGCCAGTAAGTGACTGAACGGGTTCAGGATCCAGAAACCAGTGGACTGGTTTCTCTGCCAGGGCTTCAAGACAGGTAGGGCAACAATTGCGAAGGGAAAACCACAAGTTATCTCTGGCTAGCAAGGCTCTAGCAGTTGCTATGGTCTGAGCAATCAGGTGGGAAGAACCAAATGGCACTAATTCTAAATGCCCTCTGGGTCAGTATCATGTGGCTGCAAGAAGAGTTCCAAGTTAGCCCTGTGGTTTCTGATGTAGACCTTGATGTAGCCCTGTGGTTTCTGATGTAGACCAAGACATCCATCCTGTTCAGGTGCTGCAATGTGACCACAGGGGCTCAGAAGTCAGCTGGCCCCAACTGGCTGCACGGAAGAATCCTGAGCCCTGTGTACATCATGGATCACTGAGCTTCAACAATGACGCTGTATTTGACAGCATTTTGAAAAAGCAGAAAACTAAAACAACATAGGTAACTTCTCCCAGAGCAACTGTCTGTTCACATTTGAGAAACGCTACACTGTGAAGCCTACCTCCAGTGGGTGAAGGGTGGCAAACGCCTCCATTCTGGCAGGGGTTACTGGAACAGTCTTCCATAGCTGTTAATAAGCATCCAGGAGACACATCCACCCATTCTTCAATATGTGCATAGCTTCTCGGTTTGTTATTTAAAGGGAGCTCCTGTCCATTCAAATAAATAGCATCCATACAGCCTCTAAAACCATTTCCAACTTGGGGGCTTCTTCCATGCCTTGTGCCTTGCTGACGGAGATGGCCACCAAAAAACACATAGTTATCCAGGTTTAGGGTTTTCAGAGTCCCTGGGGCTGTGCCTGAGGCAGTGTGGACTTGGTCCAGAACCAATCTGGCGTAGTTGCCATTCACTTCAAGAGATACTGCATGCCACTCCCCATCATTGATTTGAATGCTTTGAACAGAGACAATTCCAGGGCCACTTCCACAGTCAAATTTGTACTGTAGCCTTCCATTATGAATCTATGATAAAAAGAATTCCATTCTCATTACTCCACAGAATTTTTGATGACTATCTCCGATGGAAAAATCTAAAGGAGGGGTATGTTTGATAATGGAAGATGGAAAGCTAGTTAGGCCTTGCATTTAAATACAGACTATGTGCCCACTTGTTCATTATAAAGATAACAGAAATAGGCCTTTTATATAATCAAGTTTAAATGCCAATCGCATGTCTACAAAGTATTCTGAAATGACTGATCATCACATGTTAACTGGACAATGAAAAACAGCACTGAAGATTATCTAGAGTCAAAACTGAGGATAACGCCAAGAAACCAAACAAGCAAGACAGCTTTTTCTTTAAGCAAATACAGGTTCTTTCTATGAACTTTCTGTACCCTAAGATGCAACATCACCCACAGTTTGCTAACTGTCTCAAATATCTAAGATTGGTTGACAAAATACATTACAGAGTATAAGGAGCTTTTCATCCCAGAAAACTTTCAATCCCGAAACTTTCACAGGTACCGATGAATGATTTAAGTGAGGAACAGTGAAACTGGCATTTCTCAATATAAATGATCCGGGTAGACGAATACACAGACTTGCCTCCAAGATGCTGTAGTCAGTCCCTCGTGCGTACATCACGATGGCGTGAGTTGAGAATGTTCTCAGTCTCATGGTGAGTTTCATTTCTAACTTGCTTTCATTTTCCATGAGACGATACTTCACAAAGCTATTTCCAGTAAATGTTAGAGACGCACTCCCTGCAAATCAGAAGAGGAAAAAAAATTAGATTAAAGTTTAAGCATGCTATAAAGGTGTGATTTCCCACCAAGAGATTGACTGAAATTTTTATTATTTTATTAATTTATAACATGATAAAATTCATTTCAATGGGAAATGTTTACTTGATCAATAAACAGCTTAGAATAACTAATATCAAATTGAAAAAGAAATGAATTCCAAAATAATGAATCATCTAAATATAAAAACGTTCAATACAAAATTATTAGAAGACAATTTAGGAAAGCATTTACACAGCCTCAGGCAGGTATGTAAACACTTCCTAAGCAAGAAACAAAACAGTCCCCATTCTTTAAAAAGATGAAGTGATATCAATCTCCAGAGATGGACGGAGAACTGGACATACAGAGAGGCACACACAGGGAACGAGACACTGACAAACAGCCCAGACAATGGAGCAGAGAGGAAAGGGCCAGCCACAGAAGAAAGAGATGCTCTCGGAACTGAGCCAAGGAGAAGTTGCCCCAGAAAAGCACATGAAATAATTGGTGACCGCTTCTTGCCTATTAGAGAGGGACTCTGTTTTTCAGTTGAAAACTTCCCGTATCAGTGACAGAATGCACGAGACCTTGGCATAACTTCAGGGCAGAGAACAAAAGTACATGTAACAACTTAAAATGTAGCTAATCGTAGACAGAGTGGGTCCTAGTCTGAGAATCCAGCATGCAGGAAAGAAAGTGCAGGTTCCCGGCAGGCCTGCACCAGATGCTTTACGAGAGGGAAGAACAGCAACCTGAGTCTCTGCACAGCGGGTCTGTGAATAATGATGGCGCATGCGGCGGTGAACCAGGAGGGTTCCATGTGCTGGCAGGGCAAGGTGGGCTTGATGCTGCTCATTTTCCTATCTTGTTTTGCTTAAGAAAAGGAGGACACTGTCTGTAGATGTGGGGTTATATGTCTACACGCACACTGATGACCAAGCTGAACATCAAACCGTTAACTCGGGAATAAGTTATCGCTAAGAGGGAGAAGGACATCTGACAGACGCCGAAAGCGCCCTCTCAAAAGGAAAGTGCGCTTCGTCACCGAGCTCTCACCTGGGCACTGACCGAACTTGCCACCGGGACAGACACAAGCATACTTCTCTTCTCGGGCATCCGTGACACACTCAGACCCTTCCGGGCATGGGCTGTCTTCACACCCATGATGAACAAGCGGGCACTTCCCCTCTGTTTGGAAAATAAAGATGGAGAGTGCTGAGACCTAATTGAAAGGAATTTAAAGAAAACAATCTGTACGTGTAGCTCCGAAGACTGAACCTGAACCTGCGTGGAACCCCTGTCTGCACTTCTTCTGCGCTTACCTCTGCAGAGACACACAGCTGTCCTCCGGTGGCGGGGAGTTACAAAGCTCAGTCTGGCCGTGCTATGCGTTGACATCACGTTTTCGTCCACAGACAGCTTTTCGTCACAGAACTTCCACGGGCAGTCCAGGCCTGCACAGAGCTTCTGGAACACATCTAATATCCTCACACCGATGATTTCCTCAATATCAGTCACGGACGAATTAATTTTGTGCAGGAGAAGTTTTGTTGAAACCTGGGCGCTACCTGATTTCTCTACAAAAAGCAGGACATCCAGATGTGGGTGGGGCTCAGCAGGTTGCAAACTAACGATCTGTATGTCGCTCTTCCTCACGCCTAAGATGTTCCGCAGCGTGCGCTGGAAGTTGCGCCAGTAGTCACCAACAAACTCCTCCGGCGTGAGATTGGCAAAGCGGATGGCAACGGTGTGGTTCAGCATCTCCTGTGTCACCTGCCTGATGTGCACTGTGATGTCAGCCACCGTCGTAAACTTCCCATCCGTCACACTGACGTTGAGAAGGTACTGCCCTAGATCTAGCTTTTTGTGGGCTATCAGCTTACCCCCTGTGCTGGAGACTGAGAAGAGGTTGTCCATCTGCGGATCGAGACTGTAGGTTAAAGTGTCATAAATGTCTTGGTCGGTGGCATGAATCTTCCCGATGACACCGCCAGCGTACTCCTCTCCAAAAGCGGTAATAAAAATCTCCAGCGGCAAAATGGCAGGGGGATAGACGCTCTCTTCAATTACCCTAATGTCAACGTATGTCAGAGATGACAAGGGAGGCTTTCCATTATCCGCCACCTACGAAGAAGGAAAGAAACATCACCTTTGTCTATCCGCTGTTTACGACTTCCTTACATCAAACCGCATTCCCATCACTCCCGTTCTGAAGAAGCACTCAGTGTTAGATACTTATTTGTCCATGGGAGAAGCAAATTGAGAAAAAGGATAAATAAGTCTCTGCAGCTGTTTCACAAACTGAAGTTGAAGCCTACTCCACCAACGTCTGTGATAAAACGCATGCATAATAAACAATCTGCAACTGGCAGTGGGCTAAAAATGAAGACATGGCAAAATCACAAGGACCCCAATTGCGCACACCACTGTTTTCTCAGGGAAGGTAATAAGCTGTCTGCATCTCTACGAACCCACAACAAAATCCTGAAGACTTTAATACCTTCACATGCAGTACGTAATGATTCTTCACTTTTCTCTCCATGGCAGCTGCAGTCAAGAGGACGCCCTGCTGGTTCACTTCAAACGCCTTGTCCTCGTTTCCACTCATGATGGTAAAGAAGAAAGGGGGGCCATTGTGGGACGAGTCCTGGTCTGTCACTGAGAGCTGCAGCACACTGAACCCCACTGGCTTATTTTCCTGCATCATATAAGAAAGACAACTTTCCTTTAATTTTTTTTTTGCCATCGGTAGATTTTTCCAGAAAGGGGTTTCTGAATTGTACTTCCAAACAGATGGGACTACATCAAACTAAAAACCTTCTGTACAGCAAAAGAAACAACAGAAAAAACTAAAAGAAGCCCAACCGAATGGGAAAAACTTTTTTGCCCTCCACAATAGTGATAAGGATTTAATAACAAAGATCCACAAAGAACTCACACAACTAAACAAAAGCAAAATAAAAAGCCCAATCAAAAAATGGGGAGAACTAAAAAGACACTTCTCCAAAGAGGAAATACAAATGACCAACAGACACATGAAAAATCACTCAATGTCACTAGCAATAAGGGAAATGCAAATCAAAACCACAATGAGATACCACCTTACAGCAGTAAGAATGACCCACATCCAAAGAACAGGCAACAACAAGTGTTGGCAAGGATGTGGAGAAAAAGGAACACTCTTATACTGCTGGTGGGAATGTAAACTGGTCCAACCTCTATGGAAATCTGTGTGGAGGACCCTCAAATTAATGAAAATGGAACTACCATTTGACCCAGCAATTGCTCTTCTGGGAATTTACCCAAAGGTAACTTCAATGTGGGTACAAAGGGACACCTGTACTTGGATGTTTATTGCAGCACTATTTATAATTTCAAGGACATAGAAACAACCGAAATGTCCGAAAACAGATGACTGGATGAAAAGATGTGGTATATATACACAATGGAATATTACTCATGAATTAAAAATGACAAATTAGACGTTTTTATGATTAACATGGATGAACTTAGAAGAAATCATATTAGCAGAAACAAGTAAAAAAGAAAAAAAACAGAAACCAAATGGTTTCACTACTATATGGGACGTGGGAAAGATAAACAAAAATCCATGAAGAAAAATCAAAACAAGCCAACAACCAAATTGAAGTACACAACCTGGGGAGGGGGGGTATGGTACAGGGTGGGAACAGTCAAGGAGGGGCTGTGAACCCCAGAGATCACAGAGAAGTGAAATTTATATATACTTTTTTTTTTAAAAGACAACTTTCAACAAAAACCAGATCTTGATTTAAGAGATATAGATATATGCAAATTTTATAGAATATGAACTATCCAGATCTTACTGCTAGTCCATCTAGAAGAAATAGACAGGAGAAGGGTGAGGGGTAAAGGACAGTGACAGGGAGAGCAGGAAAGACAGTAAGGGTCTGTTAGAGGGAAGGAGGCAAGGGAGAGGATGGAAAAGGGGCTGAAGGCCAGGTATGTGCAAGGAGGGACGTTTGAGGGAGGAGGTAGAAAAGGGAGGGGCAGGAAGAAGGGCCCTTGGGCCTGCCCAGGCCCCTACCCCCAACTCCCACAAGGAGGAAAAACAACAGCAGCAGCAGATTAAAAAAATCAACTGGGGTGGGGTGGGGGGAGATAGCTTGAAAATCAAAGCTCATAAGAGACATTAACGCTTCGTTGTATCTTTACACTGCTCATCCTTTTAAACAGATGGAGCCACTTTTCTGTAAAGCAGTCTTTGGCTAAGGAAGCTATTTCAAACAAAGAACTGAAGCCAGGGAGAGCACTTCCTGAGGGAAGGTTTTGGGGTGTGCCTCGGCAAGGTTACCTGCACAATGACACTGTAGTTCCCCTGCGAGAAGACCGGAGCGTTGTCATTGACATCCGACACATCGATGTTGACGGTGGTCGTGTTGGCTCTGGGTGGACTGCCATTGTCAGAAGCTTGAACTGTGAGCGTGTAACCTGAAATCTTTTGGGGGACAAGACAGGGAGAGGGTGTGTCCATGTTCACAGACGCAAGAACAAGGCTGAATCAGAAGTGTACTTCTGACCACGGGTACAGGGCAGATCTGAGTAACTGCCAGCATTTGCTGGGTCCTGCTTATGGGCAATTCCCCCTCCTACAAATGTGCATGCTGCAAGACGGAAATTGCTTCACAGAAGTTCGATACCGATTAGATTCTCCAATTACCCTAAAAATGTATTCACTGAATTAAAGCGTTCTGACTTTTAAAATGTGCACATCTATTAATGGAGTAAAACAAAAAAGTAATAGAGATGAGAAAAAAAAAATGATAGGAAATCTCCAACACTGTGGCTTTCCCACGCAGATTTTCAAAAGCCCAGGAACTTCTGACCCCTTGCCCCAACAATGTACAGTAGGATTGTACTACTCAATTGCTCCAATCCCCAAGAAGAGTGTTATGATTTTCTAACAAAAAACGGCATCGAGTGGGTGGCTGCTTTTCCAGAGAAGCTCCCTGCAAAGCGTTCTCCTCCAGGAGAGTGGGGAAAGCCAGAAAACTGGGTCTGCCTGGCAGTCTGGGTCCTGCAGGACACTCCAACAGACAAGGGCGGGGACAGGGGTGCAGCCGGGGCAGCATCGTGGGCCATCTCCTCCGATAGACATTAGCACATTAACATCGGAGAAGCTCTTTGGTGAAGGACACTGCAGTCTTTGTGCCCAGCAGTAAGTATATGGATTCCAAGCACAACCACCTGGCTCCCGAATTCTTGGGAAGTCTTGCTTGAAAACAACAGGTGAGAAAAGGAATTAAAGAACCGAGCTTTAATCATGATCACAACACGCTCCAAATTCCCCTACTCTTGTTTACCCGTTACTTCTCTAGAAGTGTATTATCACGAATGCCCCTCTAGTTTCTCAAGCAAGGGCTTCCTTCACTTCTTCACCTTTGTCCATCCTTGAGGCAGCTCCCTCGCTGTCTGTAGTGTGAGTGGATGAGCGAGGGGAGAAAGGGAGAACGCTGGTTTGCCTGAGCACCTCATTCACTCATGAGACTCAGTATCTCAGATCACTTTATCATCTCCAGAAGTGTGTATCTATACTTAGAGCGTGTGGTCTCTTAACCCTTCCAAATACCGGCCAAGTTCTACTTTAAATGGACCATTTTCTTTTAAAATCCAGTGTATCAAAAGCAATACTGAACAACCTCCCCAGAGCCAAGCTTATACCCTTCAGGATTTACCGGCTCATCCTAATGGGAGCTCAAGTCACAGCAGGACTTAAAAGAATGAGTTGGGCCTAATGCTCTTGTTTTCCCGGCAGGCCACACC
Organism: Uropsilus gracilis; assembly: GCA_004024945.1. Taxonomy (NCBI): domain Eukaryota; kingdom Metazoa; phylum Chordata; class Mammalia; order Eulipotyphla; family Talpidae; genus Uropsilus; species Uropsilus gracilis. Next base: position 36,131 of record PVHY01000909.1, read on the forward strand.
CATTGTTGATTCCATGTTTTCCTTCTCAAAGTTTCTGCATTTGCCTTTATGTTGACTGTTACTGCTACTTCTCCTATGCAGGTTCTTCATCTTCTTTCCTCCCTGGTGGAGTCATACGAGGGAGGTAGTGTGTCACACTTGATGCATACTAAGTGCTTATCTTCAAACATATCTGCGTGTCATAGTGGACAAGGATCCCAGGTACTCAGACTCCCCAACATCAAGTGTAAAACCTCTGATCCTGGTTTGGTTTGTGGCCCCTATCCCATTCCTAAACACCTTTCTAGCTTACCCTCTTCTCAGTTCCTTATATGATTATTTCACCACAACTGAGCTATACTACCTAAGTATATATATATATATCCCATGTTGTCCTTTTTCCACACTTTTGTTCATGCAAATTCTGGCAGAGAATTCCCTTCTCTTGAACATTTTAGGTTTCCAAATCTCTGCTATATAATAAAACCCAATGTCTAGGGTTCTATACTAAATGGGAAAAAAAAGTAAGAGTAGACAGATCTCCAGGGACCAAACTCGAATGTGGAACAGAGAAACAAAACAAAGAGACAGCATATTAAAACACCCTCGATATCTAACTGCAGGGCTGAGGCCATCAGAGGGGAAGGGAGAGGAGTCTAGGGGCTGGGGGTCAGTGGATTTTGGAGGCAGATTACTGATGCTTTGGTGGTGGCTCTGGTGTAACCTCTCTGCAGAGGTGTGACCCTGTTCCCCCAAATCCTATGTAGTGCTGTAAACCACTGTTACCTCAAAAAAACACATTACAAAAAAAGACAGTTACCAAAAGAAAAAAATTCCCCCCAAAACCCAATGTTGTGTGTAACATGTTAAGTAATGATAAAACTCAGCTTCCGGCTCTCCATAAGCCATCTCAGAGCACCAGGGCCAGTGCTAATTCTTCCCTAAAAACAAACTTTCATTAGCTCAACTTCCTATGAGTGATATCTCATTTCTTGAGATTTTCATACAAATGTTTTTCAGGTATTTCTGGCTTATCCATTCCTGTGAGTGAGGCTGGTTCTTCCATCATGTCCAGGAGATATGAGCACTTGTTTCTACTGGTTTGGTAATTTGTAAACAAAATAAGCCAAATTTTCCCACTTACTGTTTCTCGGTCTAGAAGTTTGGTCACTTTCACTTCTCCCTTGGCTGGGTCAATTGTGAACGGACTTCCTTGATTGCCAGCTATAATCGAATAGTGGATGTGGCTATTCAAAGGCCCATCAGCATCATCAGCCATGACCTAGAAGGCATCATCACATTCCTATTTAGGAGACAGCTAGGAAAGGGACAGAAGTCTAGCCACAAATTTCTAGGATCAACAGATAGCTATTTTGAGGATATCTTCTGTAACAGAGCCAGCCACTGACTGGGCTGGCAAAAGATTTTCCCCCATCTTTAAAATAAAACCTCTACAAAAACTGGATCAATGGTACTAAAAATTCTCACAAAGATTCAGAAGAAGAGAACCAAGAGAGTGAGACACTTACGGTGATGACAGACTGCTCCAGGAGAGCATCCTCGCTGACCACTGCTGTGTAGGTGTCTTGGCTGAACACAGGGGTGTTATCATTGACATCAGTCACGTTAATGTTCACAGTTGCAACATCACTTAACGAAGGTGTGCCCCCATCAGTGGCTTCTATGGTCAGGTAATATTCATGAGAGTTTTCATAATCCAGATTCTCAATGATAAATATGGCTCCTATGAAGGAAATAGAGATTACTGCTTATACTTTAAAAAGCCTCTACTTTCTCCTACGATGAATGAAAAAAACAAGAGCTTGAAGCAAATTTCATTGCAAAAGATTACCATTAGTTTTCTAATTTCTTAGTAATTCAACAATTAAAATTATGAATTTGCCCATTCTTGGATCCTTGTTTCTATTATTTTCCTGTTATTTGTGCGATAAATTGTTTTCCCAGTCACTAATAATTATACAGTCCTGCTACAAAAATGATTATACTGCTCTCTGTAAAGCACATTCACTATGCATTTCATTTAGTTTAATAAATAAAATAGAATAAGAAATACTAAAATTCTAATTAATAAGTAATATATTAATAACTCTAATATTACTAACATCAATATAGTAATTATAATTAATATTAAAATATTAATATTCTGCATATATTCCATATTCTTTTTCCTTCTCATACCTTTTCTTTCACAGAAATGTGCAACAATCTTTTTTCTCCAATCACTAAGCTACCCCACTGCATACTTTCATTTAAAAAATCCAAAAATTACCATAACATTTTTCATTTTCACCTGATTGTAATCCATCTTACTCAAAAGGAGAATGGAAAAAAAAAACATTAAAGGTAAAAAATTTATAATTAAAAATAGCATCATCTGAAATAATCACATGCAATTAAGTTTTAGCAAAGCAATTTTTACATTTTACAGTGTTCTAAAACATAGAGCTACTATAGCTCACATGTTAACAGACTACCAAGGTATTTATGCAGCAAGAGTCAATAGTTTCTCTGAATTTTAACATTGTTGGCAGCCATTCATTAGTGAGATTCAAAGTACTTCAAGTGCTGCATATAGCTAGCACAATAAAGAAGCCAATGTCAGGAACTATCAATGCTCCCTATAGAAACTAAGATGAAAGAAGTGGAAACTACAGTTTCACATGGGAAACTACTTCACACTACTTTGATACGGAGGGTACAAAGCCACACTGTGCTACCACACTACCATCCACTTTTTATCTTTACTAACTCACCACATCTTATCTATAAAAAAACTACTTAAGTGTGACACTTTAATTTTCTATTTAACGTTAGTCTGTTTATAGTTTATAAAAGGATATAGAAGAAACATTTTACTTTGGAGAATCTCAAAGTTTTAGAAACCATGCTAATCCCACTTAAAACAAGACAAAAGAAACTTGGGTTTTCTCTTTTATCTGTTTCTTTGTACTAGGAAAAGTGCTAGACATATCAATCTTTTTGGCAAAATAGGTTACCTGTTTTAGAGTCAATGCTGAATTTTCCGTGTTCATTTCCACTCATTATTGAGTAAGTAATTTCTGCATTTGCTTCAATGTCCTTACTTGCTGCGTACACTTGAAGAACTTCTGTCCCAATGAGGATGTCCTCAGACACTGTGACACCATATTCACGGTATTCAAACACTGGGGGGTTGTCATTTATATCCAAAACTGATATAACCACAGTGCCAGTAGCTGTCAACCTCTTTGGCAAACCTTGATCTACCGCTTTCAAAGTAAGAGTGTATACTGCCTGTACTTCTCTATCCAAAGGTCTTTCTAATTGAATGATTCCAGATAATTCATTAATGGAGAACTGCCCATCAGCAGAATTAATCAGTGAGTAGGAAATCTTTCGATTCAATCCTGTGAAGATAAAACATTGTCAGAATATTTCAAGAAATGTTAAATTGTTTTTTAAAAAAGTTAACAAATTGAAAAATGAAAATGTTGACATATACTATTTTAAAATGACGATGACCTTTAAAAAAGTAAAGTGCCAGAATAAGAATTTACTGAATTAAATATAATTTCATTATTATTAACTTTTAAAGATTTTTATATAGAACTTTAGCTATAATATCTAGTCATGCCTATTAAAATTAATTCTATTATTTAGCATCAGTGACAAAACTTTATTTGAAAAGTGACATTTTTGCTCTTCTCTTCATTATTAAGTCTGACTAAAGGAATTATTTTTATTTTCTATCAAAATGTTATAAATGTATATACCCTAGTCTTATTTTCTCCATAAGAAATTTAAAGGTTTGTAAAGCTATAAACAATGCAGCACTGGCTTCTATTATGTTCCTTTGATACTTAAAAGCTCTTTATGTTACTAGTGGTTTATTCACAAAACAATGGTGTAGTAATTAATTCAATGGGATATGAAAATCAAATTAAGTCACTATTCAGAATTTTAAGGATACCACAAATATCGCAAGCTCACTAGGCACATTTTTGAGACTTCAAATATTCATTTAAAATGACTTCATTCATCTAAAGAATTCATTTTATCTTAGTGCTAAGGAATTAACATAATCACAAGTTATTCCACACTAATGAGGTACGACAAGCTAAAGAGGCTGAATTTGAAATAGTTTGAAACAGAAGCTCCTAAAATCTCAGTGTACCGTTCAAGGGCACACATCAGGCAGATACCTGCATCCGCATCTGAGGCCTGCACTCTTGTCAACAGTGTTCCAGGCTCCGTGTTTTCAAACACAGTAATGGTGTAGGGATCAGCAGAGAACTCAGGGGCGTTATCATTCACATCTTCCAATGTGAGCACGACATTAGCCTGACAGAACCTTCCTCCTCCATCTGTGGCCTTGACAAACAGATTATAAATTGCTTGCTCCTCACGATCAAGCGGTACTGATGTTTTCAATTCACCTAAAAACAAACACAAATAAATGGACTCACTTGAAATTGAAAATGCTGACTGCAACAGCACACCTTAACTTCCTCCCCTCTTCTCTGACAATTAGAGAATCTGAACAGCTTTCCTTAGGAGAACAATTTTGTCAGCAAGTCAACAGCGCTGTGACGTCACACACTGCAAGCGCCAGCACTTTATGTCACAGAGCTTTGAGGCAGGGCCCGTTGCATTATCTAAAATGTCAGGTGAGCAAAATAACTACGTAATTTACTAAATTTAACATAAAAATTTTGATCCAAAAATTAGATTCATATATTCAATTTATTTAGGGTGGGCAGGGGTGATTGGAAGGTGCTTAAGAGAGAGCTGTTGCTTGATGCCAATTTTAACAAAATGAAATCATGACAGAAACAATCTGGCAATAAAGACCAACATTGAATACCATCAGTCATTTTAATGAATATGCTCAATTATAGATATATGATCTGGAATGAAAGAAAAATATGTCATACTTAAAATAATAAAGCAGAAAGTCTGAAATTTATTTTAACACCTGAATTTTTTTCTTTGGAAAGACGGTGATATGAACAAATTGCAAAATTTAAATACTTGGTTCAAAAGGATTTTGGTAATATTGTTGCTATTATCTCACCCCACATTTTACACATTAAATTGCCACTTAGATTTCTATTTTTGTTCCAGAGTAAATTTTCAAGAATAAAATATAATTTTAAGTTTTGCATGTAACCTCAAAACACCCACAAGTGATTTTGTTGGAACACAATTAATTTTGCAACCAAACTCCATCATTACCTGTGTCAGGATTAAGTTTGAATTTTTCTGCACCTGGACCAAATAATGTGTAAGTAATTTCAGCATTGGAACGGATATCCGCATCTGTTGCAGAGACCTGCAAGACCAACTTCCCAGGAAAGGCATCTTCTGGAATTGTCTCTGAATACAAGTTCTGCAAAGATTTTAAATATTATCACTAAAATCTTAAAAGTCAAATAACTGCCAACAAATGAAAGGAAAAGAAACCATACACTATTGGCAACAGAAAGCATAGAAATGGCTAAAATTAAAATTCAAAGTGTTTCATTTAAAACAAGTAATCACATAGAATAATTCTATAACTCTGAGAGAGTCTAGTCTGACATTTAACCTGCATAATTCTGAATACTTTGACTTTGAGTTGGTTTCATATTTAATTTCAATTAGAGAAAACACAAGCAGCGCTCCCTATTTACCTAAAAACTGGCAGAAAGAAATGCCTATTTTATCTTATCTCCTTATCCGAATACAGTAATTTATTGTTTGCAATTGCTCGAATAACTGCAGCTGAGACAGAAGTGATCCTCATGTCTTGGAAAAATACAAAGATTCTGCAAGGCCATGGGGGCAAGTGACGCTCAGTTCAACCCCTTCTATTAAACCTTGCCTGACCCCCCACTTCATAGCTCACCTAATTCTCAACATGATGAATAGCTGTTTCCAGTTCTAACCACTTAGGAATCCATACCATGAACCAAAACATGATTTTGTTGAATTTACTGTTCTAACATGAGCTTAATTTGGGGTGAGCTACAGTTCATGACTCAGGAATCAGGATATGTTGCGGTACTGGTGGCTTCAAATGATCCAGTGCACTAATTTTATTATTCCCCCAAACTATACAGAATTATAGCCAAATAACACAGAAGTGTTAAAAACCAACTACACTTAAGGATTCTATGTAACATAATATGCATCCCACCCCCCACCCCCAAACAGTGCCACCAAAATATACAAGTTATGGCTCTGAATTAACTCATCAGGCTGCAGAAGTTCCACGTCCCCTTCTCACTGCTTTTCCTGAGAACAGCTCTATCACTGTGCAGTGAGAACACACGTCATACTGACCACAGTGAATTCTGACTCCTCCACTGCCCTTCCTCAAAATCACTTTCCCATCTATCCAGCCTTCCCTTTAACCACCACATGCCTCTTTTCACTGGCCAAAGCCACTTTGTTATTAAAGCAAATTCTTTAACCTTCTGCCATCAGTTGTCCATCCACAACTAAGATTCTGAGCCTGTCACCTCAAGGACAGTCTCTCTTATCTCAATCAACTGTTTTAGTTCAGTCAGAGCTCTGCTCATCATCATGCCTCCTAAAGCCCCCTCCTCTTTCTCTTTAAATAACAACGTGCTGGCAACATTCTTTCCCACCTCTGCTTCCTTTTTCCTAGGGAAATGAACATCCCTTTCTATTCTTTCCTTCCTCTCTTTATCCTTTCAAGTTAATTCAGTTATCAGTTATTGAGAGAAATTGTAAAGTTCACTTATCCTTCCCTAACATCTATCCTTAATCCTTAATCTCACTCTTTCCTTTTTTTTTTTTTTTTTTTTGAGACTAGGTCTTGTTATATTGCCCGTGGAGCCACAGGCTCTTGTTGCCCGGGGTACTACGGACTCAAGCAATCCCCAGCCTCAGCTTCCCAGGTAGCTGGGATTACAGGCGCGCGCCACCACGCCCAGCTATTTTTTTGGAACTAGGTCTTGCTATGGGCCCCAGGCGGGACTTGAACCGCGAGCCCTAGGCCCAGCTGCTTCACAGGCTGAAGCTTACAGGCACGAGCCACCGTGCTCGGTCTTAATCTCACCCTTTCTTAAGAAAGCACCTGACCGAAGGCCATGACCTTCACTTCACAAATTTGAATGGCATGTCTCCCTAAACCCACTTCCCACTCCAGGCTCATCTTTGGCCATTCTCCTAACCACTTATGCAGGCAAGATTGAAGTCACAGTTGACTTCGCACACTTGCCACACTGTCACTCCAGGGAATTGCTCTAGTTGTTCCTCTACAGTCTTCTGCCTTCTGACTCATCCTGCCATCTCTGCCTACTGTCTGCTGACTCCTTATTCTCCCCTGGCTTTACTCTTCCTCATTCAAATGAACACAATGCCACCAGGAGTTCATCCCCTTTAAGAAACTCTTGGCTCATTGGCATCCCCACCTTTCCAATATAAGAGGATTCAGAGGCCCATCTTCTCTAGGATAAAGTTGAGATTTTCTGGGATGAACCCAACAGTCCTCTAAAATCTAGCTCTTCCTCAAGTTCATTACTTTTCCACTTCTACCCCTGGATTACATAATCACTACCTGCTAAAGGCTGAGCCTGGATCCTAACAAGGCCCCAGGTATCACTCTTCAAGGCCTGGAATGGGAACCAGTTCAGTTTTGGTATATATTCTGCATTCCCAGCAAGCCCACAGCAGCAGGAGACATACCATAACCTCTTAGTTTCTCTAGAGTGTAAAAATGCCAGAACCCCCAAAAGTCAGTCTCTTAAAGCAAAAACTGAACTGGTATCTCTCCTGAATGGAGCTCATCCCCAAATAAAAAGGATCCTGCATTTTAAGAGACAACTGCAGCTGTGTCATAGTTTACAGCATTTTTAAACAATGTCAGCATTCCTCCAACTAGTTCTGAAGATATCCCAACTCTTTTACCATTTAAAAAGAACTCACTTTATTTAAACAGCAAGAGAACATAAAACACATCTGAATCAAACCACACAACAATCCTTCGGAAAGATATAAGGAAGAAATCTGAATTTATAATCCTTAAATTTAAAGGAAGAACAACCTACCTTTTCACAAACTGGACTGTTGTCATTTGCATCAAGAACTTTTACTTCAACTATAGCTTTTGAAGAGAAGGTCCCATCAGTGGCTGTTATAGTCAGAAGATAATTGTCCCTTTTTTCCCTATCTAGAGGCTTCTTCACATAGACTTTCCACTCATTTTGTATATTTTCAATAGCAAACTGCCCCAAAGGATCCCCTCCTGTAAAATGAATTCAGAAAGTTGGTTAAATTTGTTCCCACAAGAAAAATAAACAACAGGAGAAATAAATTGCACAAAAGTTATACCATATTATGGATGAAAAGAAAGCTTGAAAAAATAGCTGCATTTAAATCTGGTGTAACTTACCCATTTACCAAAAAGAAATAAATAAAAGCGGCATTAAAATGTATATTTGAAAACTATGTTGAGTCATAAAATACAGACCATAAACAAAACTTTGGCCCATACTGACACTATGTTTTTCTTTTAAATTACAACTTATTACATAGTAAGTATAAGTCAACAGTATGGTGTCACGAAAATCAAAAGCTATCTCATGAAACTATTAGTTTTGCTTAAGTAAAGAAGTGGAATTAAAGATTTCCAGTAGTAATTTCTACTTATTTTTGAACATAACTAACTGGAATAATCTCTTTAACTCCCAATTTCCACAAAATATGAATGTCAAGATGCATACTCCTAATAGTTTAATTGTAAATTCAACTATCTAGTCAAGATGTTTTACCTGTTATGTAGTATGTAACTTGTCTGTTAATCTCTTCAGAGTCAGCATCAGTGGTACTTAAGATGGCGATCACACCACCTGATGGGTCATCTTCACTCACAGTCCCTTTATAAATTTCAGCTGTGAATCGCGGGGGGCTATCATTGACATCGGTGACAGTAACATCAACGATGGCTGTGGAGGAAAGCTGGACCTTTTCACCATGATCTGATGCCACCACCTTAATCTGGTAATTGTCTCTCTTTTCATGGTCAAGTTCCTTGAGGGTTGTAATCCAGCCCGTTTCCATGTTAATGGTGAAAGACTCGAGCACTTCCATACTTTGTGACTGATCGAGGCTGTACATAATCTGGCCGTTGGTTCCCGAGTCTAGATCAGATGCCCTGACCTGGATGACTCTACTGCCCCCGGGCAGGTTTTCAACGACAAATGCCTCATATGGGTTAGATTCCAGGATTGGGCGATTGTCATTTGCATCTTTCACTTGGATACTAACATCTACGGAAGCCACGATTTCATAATCATTGTGAGTGCACCTGGCCAGGACAGAAAACTGGTACCATTTTGTTGTCTCGTGATCTAGACGCTTCTCCAGTTTCAGCCTCCCACTCTGTTTGTCAATCACAAAGAACTCATCTCTATTGCTTTCAGGGGTATTCCCTTTGACTAGATTATAAATAACAGTCCCACTGTGTTCCGCTCGGATGAGATCTATTTCTGTTCCAATAGGCAAGTCTTCTGAAACTGTGTAGGTGTAAAATGGTTCCGAAAATTTTGGAAGTTGCATTTCTGGAGGAAGTATCTTAACATAGACCGGAACAACAGACTCTCTTGATGGAGACCCACTATCTACGGCCCTAACAAAGAAAGTGAAGAACTCATTTTCTAAGCCAATTAAGCTTTCCCTTGTGGTGATTATGCCAGACAGTCTGTTAATTTCCAGATTCTCTTTGACGCTTTCAGAGTCAGCTTCAATGGCATAGGTGACATCAGCGTTGGAGCCCTCATCAGCATCACTTGCAAGAACTTTAATGACGGATGTCCCCTTGGGAGCGCTGGATCCGATGTTCACTTCATACTTGGTTGCTCGAAACTGTGGTGCATTATCATTGTCATCTGTAAGGATGACATTAATGGTGCAGAAAGCAACTTTTCCTCCAGCATCCTTAGCCATTAAACGAACTGCGATGACTTTTTCTGCTGGAGTTTCTCGATCAAGTTTTTCCAGAGTGAATATTTGCCCCCTGTCATTTGTGTAAAATCTGTCTTTGGCAAAGTCATTTACGATATGGTAAGTGATGTGACCATAAATGCCAGAATCCCCATCAACTGCTTTAACCTCCATCACCAGGGTATGTGAGGGAGCATTTTCAGCAAGTTCTACCTCATATTCATTCTGAAGGAAAACAGGACTGTGCAAATTGCCCCCAATTACAGTTACATGAACCTGGGCAGAACTCCTGAAAACTCCATCGGAAACAGACACGTTAAGACTGTAAAATGGCTTCAAGGTGTGGCGGCGCATGTTGGAGAGGGTGACGATGCCAGTGTTACTGTCGATGACAAAGTTCTTATGTTCATTGCCAGACAGAATGGAATATTCCAACTTGTCTATGTCTGAACTGTCTGCATCATAGGCTTTCACACAAGCCACAAAATGCCCATGCATGGCACGCTCACTAATTCTGGCTTCATAAGTCTGCTGGTCAAACAGGGGCGGATTATCGTTGAGGTCGGTGACATCCACTGTGACGACCAAGTCGCTGCTCAGTGGGGGCATGCCGCTATCAACAGCCCTTACAAAGATCTTGTGCTGCCGGAACTGCTCATAATCCAAAGTTCTGATGAGTGAAATGAGACCAGAGCTGCTGTCTATGTGAAAATGGTCATGGCTCTTGCTGTGATTCCCAAACAGGTGGTAGGAAATTCCTCTATTTGGTTCTGAATCAGAATCTGTCGCTCTGACTTGAACGACAGACGTTCCAATTACAGATGCCTCAGACAGGGTGGCAGCATAGGACTGGCGGACAAACACAGGAGGGTTATCGTTGATGTCTTCTACTATTAGGTCAACAAACACTTCAGCATGCGCACCGGTCAAAGAGTCAGTTGCTCGGATGCTGAGTTTATATGCTGGATGGGACTCAAAGTCCAAAGGAGCTACGACATTTATCACTCCGGTGTTGAAGTTAATAGTAAACTGGTTAAAGGGGTCTCCATCTGTGATGCTGTAGAACACTTTCAACCCTTCCGGACTGTTGGCTTGTACATGGACCACAGGACTGTGCATCTGAATGTTCTCTGGAATCTCTGCACTGTAGAAAGGTTTCTCAAACACGGGCATGGCTTTATTCATAACAGTGATTGGAACTGTAACTTCAGCTGAGAAAGCTGGATCTCCTCCATCTTTTGCCACCACTGTGACACGATATTCTTTATTTAAGGTGTCAGGTTCAAATTGTTTTTTCAGTGAAATTTCACCTGAGGATCCAATTTGAAAGTATTCATGATGCTCCTTGAGGTAGTAATGCACTTCCCCGTTCTTGCCGCTGTCTCTGTCCACAGCAGTAACACAGCGAATGACATGGCCTACCACAGTATCTACTTTCACTACAGCATAGTAAGGGAGGTTGACAAACACTGGTGCATTATCATTTTGGTCTTCCACGGAGACCTTCACAACAACATGGGCCACTGCAGAAGGCTTATGTTCTTGGGTCACCTCTACCACCACATCAAATGTCTCCTGCAGCTCACGGTCAAACGGCATGCCGGTGGTCGACAGGACTCCTGACGTGCGGCTTATTTTGAATCTCTGATCTGGGTTGAGGATATGATAAAACAATGGCTCATTGATTGGATTTCCAACAGCAGTAATAACAGCTAATGTTCTGGCTTCTGTGGAATTCTCTTTCACTGTTGCAGAGTAGAAATCCTGGGTAAACTTTAGCTGACTTTCTTTGCTTTCTTTCACATTAATTTTCACAGAGGTAAAGCTTGTGAATCTGCCATCAGAAGCTCTGATGGTTAACTCATAGCGACTTCTTAACTGAGTTGTGTTCTGTACAGTTATGGTGCCAGTCTTGTAGTCCATAAGGAACTTCTCCCCGATGTTGCCTTCGGTGATGGAGTACATTAATTGTGAGAATGCGCTTGAATCAGCATCTGTGGCATTTACTGTGATGATTTTCACTCCTCTGAATGTTGGCAGCAAGAGAGACGCTTCGTATAATGGCTTGGAGAACACAGGCGGGCAGTCATTAATGTCGATTACATGGATAGTCACATTAGCTGCATATTCAGCAAACAAACGTGGTGTTCCCATGTCGTGCACTTGCACAGTGAAATGAAAAGTACTTGCTTCTTCATAATCCAAACTTACTACTGTGTGAATAGCACCAGTGCTAGAATCAATAGCAAAATACCTGTGTATAGATGGGTCAACAATATGATAAACGAGCAAAGCATTTGATTCCTTATCAGCATCAGTTGCACGAATGACTAAGGGAACATTCTGGTCTGTTAGGATCACACTGTTAATTGAAGCTGATTCGCTAACCAGTCCTGTATATTCTGCCTGTATAAAAACTGGAGAGTTGTCATTTTCATCCTGCAGATGTACTAGGACAGTTGTGTTAGTAGACAAGCCAGCCATATTGGTCCCTTGTATTATCAATGTGTAAATGGGCAGAGTTTCAAAATCCAGGGCTTTCTGAGTGATGATACCTCCAGAATGTGGATTAATATCAAAAGCATCAGCTACGTTCCCATCTTTTATTTCATACACCACCGATGATTGACTGTGAGCTACAACCATGCCAACGAAACTCCCAATGCTGATGGCTTCACTAATTTCAAAAGAATATTCTTTGGATGTAAACTTAGGGAAGGCATTGTCAGCGATTGTGACCAGGATATGCACAGAAGTTATTTCACTCATTGGTGGATTGCCTTTATCTGTAGCCTTTACCATCAGATCATATTCCACTTGGTGACTTCGATCTAATTCTCTGGCAGTTTTTACAGAGCCCAAGATAGGATCAATTGTAAAAGAATTTCCAGTATTTCCTAGGAAGAGTTAAAAAAAAAAAAAGTTAAAGGAAAATACAAGGGCCAACAGAAGTCATAGCTGAAGATGGAAAAACAAAGATACCTTGTTAAAATTATATTAAATTGTATTACATTACTTTTGATCTATTTTAATATATTTATATTTTCATTTTTATCTACCTAAAACAAGGCAGACTTTAAATTTTGTGTATAAATTAAGGACAGTAAGAAACAGAAGAAATATCATTCTGTACCTAAGGCCAAAACTGACACTCCAATTGTTGAACCAAAAAAGTGATACGCGAGGAGCATTGTGAAATAGTTAACAGTTTTCCAAGAATCCCTCCAAACCCTTAGGAATATATTACAGTTTCAACATTTATCATCTGCAAAGCTTCAAGATTTTTAGTTGTTATGAAAGGAAAGACTTCAATTCACTTAAGTGTAACACACTTCATAGAAGTTCCTTTTTAAAAACATTCAAGGATTGATGAATGAGTTTGTGCAATTAATCTCACTATAAAATATAGCTTCTCACTATGTCAACATTACTTTCCTCAACATTTTTCAGATTGATTTACTTTCTTTAGGAAAGAGGTTCCCATTCAACAAAGGAGATGCCACTGTTGGTAAGCTTACTTGGAGGGGCACGTGATACTGCTGATAACCAGGAACAGAGAGCAGGGATGCTGAGAAACATCCAGCAATGCACAGGTCAGCCCCACAACAGAGAATGCAGGGGTTCAAAGAGTCAAATGTTGAGACTGAGAAAATCTCAGGTGCACCATTTTACTTGCTTTCTATGAACCTTTTCCAGTAATATCAGATTGTTATTATTAGATATTAGATAGGTGCAATTGGCTGCATATCCAGCTCCATAACATGAGCTGTTCATGATTTTGTTCATGATTTTGTTCATGATTTTGTACAATCAAGCAAATCATTATTGAAGAAACCAATAATTTAGGACAGTTTAGCAGTCCACTACTTTTAGCACAGATTATAGCAGTGTAATTCAGACTCAATTCACCCATAAACTCTTCATCCCTTTGTTTTTGTAAACAAGGGTCTAGAGTGCATTATCACAATCACAGAACTGAATTTATTTTCCCCAAAGGAACTAATACATTTACTCAAAATAAAATCAACTTGCCACTTAACTATTTCTCAAATTCTTTTTTCCCTTCTAGTTTGCAACTTAAGTGTGGCATTTCACAGACCAGAATTACTTAGCATGGTTTGCAAATCAAGGACTTCTCTCTCCACATCATAAATAGTAAACATTTTCTCAATGTTGTGTAGTTTTCTTCTTTTATGCATTTTTCAAAAGTCCATACTTTTTTCTGAGGCCAATCCAAGTCTTTTTGCATCATGTCTGCTGGCTCTGTGTCCAGGTCCCAAGGAAGTGACATGGGCAGTGGCAAGGTATAGGCCAAGACTATCTTCAGGTCACAAAACTCTGAACTTACCCCTAGTTCAGAAGTAAGGTCCTTGCTGCCTGTCAGGACCCACAGAAACTAATTTTCTTATGTCTGTACTAACAGAGCAGTCAATCTACCATGTTTCATATTTATTCAACTACAAGCATTTTTTCTCTCTTATTTGCTATGGGGAAGCCTTAACTTGCCTGTCAAGTTTCAGATATGCATGAAGGAATGAACAGATTTTCTCCACACTAGAGCAGGCTGGCAGTGCTGAAACACACATCACTTTAGGCTACCTGCCTTCTACCACATTAACCTCACTCCTTGCTCCCAAGCAGAGAGGCACACCTCACCTCAGGACCACTGTGCTTGGTGAGTCCTCTCCTGAAATATTTTTCTCTAGCTAGCATGGCAATCTCTATAAAATTTCAACTTCAACTGCAATTACATTATACGTAAGTTTAGGAAGAAAATCCATGCTATTCAATAAATACATTTACTGAGTGTCATGTATTAAAAGTTTTGCAGCTGTAATGGTCTACTTAAAATGATCTACTTAAAAAGAGAAGAAAACATTATACTGCAGGAGCCTGATGCTGATCTACACCGAAGTGTGCAACTCAATTGTACTGAAAATATCTTTCAGTTCATTCATTTATCCCAAAAGTTCCTGATCAGACTGAACCTTCCGTTCAATAAACTGCTGCTTATCAACATGCAGTGGCTGGGTCAGAAGATAGTATTTGTTTTCTGAACTTTACTAAGTGCAACCTGACACAAAAGAGAAGCAGGTGATTATGAAGAAACTGTTAAATGAAAAGTGCTATGACCATTCTGTACTTCCTACTATTCCAACGTGCACACAAGACTGCATTCTGATGATAATGATTTCCTATAAAGTAACTGCTTGGAGCAATTTTTATATTACACCAAATCCATGAAACTTTAACATCCAAATATTGTACTGGAATAGGTACTTGGTATTATTTATTCTTCGAGTGGAGACACAATTCCATTCCTGAAATACCAAATTACTAACCCCATCAGTCATTGCAAGTATTTGAAGAATGCACATGCTTTTACTCGGGCACTAACAGTCATATTTTAACCACCCAGTTGTGGAAAATTATGTGAAAGCTAAGGAAAAGTTTAACATTTTCTCCTACACAAACACAGTCAGTCTATGAGATAATTATTTTATTGAAGTGCTCAGGCATGCACAAATGGAATGCACTGTTGTCTTAACAGCTAAATTTCTGAACCAGTAGAAAAAGCTTCATCTTTATTCAAAGCACTAACTACACTCCAATACATTTTAACACTGAAACCACTGGCAGTATATGAGATCTTACTTATGAGCAAAGGACTAAGTTTGGTCATTTTCAGGGAAATAAAACTTCAAATATATTAAGAAATAAAAACAGTTTAACCCACATAAAACACATCAAGTAAGCACTGTTTTATAAAAATCACTGTCCATTTACTTCACTTTGATTTGATGATCTAAACTACAATTCTGTCAATTCTATCAGCAAAGATACAAGTTCTAAATATGGAAAGCAGGGATTTCTTTTTAAAAAGTCAACTGGAAGATTTCAATATTCTAAAATCATTACAAAGGCAGAAGAGTGAAATAAAAAATATCTCCTTGTACTAATAATGGCACCAAGAGATGGGAAAATGGAAGCTGCATTCTTGACATGTAATGACTTATGCATAGTATCTGGCATGAGCATGTGAAGTCAGTCCAAAGAACGGTGATTTCTGACCAGTCACAGCGGCAAAGAATTTCTCTGTTTCAACCAGAGGCAGAACTCTGTGTAAGAAATGCATGTGTGGCCAATGGTAATCTCCATGGAGCGAGCACAGGTATGGATGTTTCTAGCCTGGCATCTGGCACAGAAAATGAGCTAATTAATCCAGGGAATGACTAAGTTAGTGAAGAACAGCATAACGGAGTGGAGAACAAGAACATTTTACTCCCTTCAACTATCTCTTGATAAAGCATAAGCAAGACTCACACCTCCCATCCTATTAGACGCTGAAGGAATGCCCAAGCCCATAGTAGCAAGAAAAGGCCTTGCCTTAGCTGTCTCTTGCCCATCACAGCAGATCCCTTAGTGTTTGAACATATGTGAAGCACTAGTCCCGTCCAGGGGTCTACTACAATGGATGAAACACAACGCTGAAGGAGTATGCGACAGGAAAGTTAAATCTGGGAGGGCAGGAGAGAGAGGCATGATGCCCACCTTGCAAGGTATGACTCAGTTATAACTGGAAGAGTCAGCACTCTCTCATGGAATCCCCTGCTCTTCCCAAGAGAAAATTTTCTAAGAGTAAATTGCTACATCATGAGCCCATTGAAGGTGTTTTGTATTAACATACTTCAGAGGGAATGATTGAGTAGTTAAAATTATTTTAAACATTTCAAACCAATTAAGTAAGGTTTTCCTTTCTGCAGGACTTCTCAGAGCCTTTGGATTTTACTAAAACTGTGAATCACCAAGAACATTACCCAAATTTAGTTTGAATTCAATCTTTGCTTTCTAAGAAATTAATTAAAAAAATTTCCAACTAAAGAAATGAAACAATTGTTACAGTAATACACAGAAATACTTCAACATTTACAATTTGACAAAATTAGAAATATACTTTATAAACCTACTGCGTGCTCTAAAAGTACCTGATTCAATAGAGTAAAGCACTTCAGCATTTTTCCCTTTGTCCTTGTCCAGAGCTGTAACCTGCAACACAACTGAGCCGACAGCTGCCGATTCATAAACCCGTCCTTCGTAGGAGGAACTCGTGAACCAGGGGGCATGGTCATTCGTGTCACTGACATTGACAACAATCCTGGCAAAATTGCGCTTTACAGGGACATCTTGATCGCGTACCTGGAAGAAGCAATATATCCTAAGTCCTGTTGGAGTTTTCCTTATTACAGATTAAAAACTACTCTCCCACCAAATGGTACCCTCAAAAGGCAGCAGAAGAATGGACAGAAAACCCTACCATGACTGTAAGGACATGCTGGTGAATGGCTTCATGATCTAGTTTCTCTGAAGTGTAGACAGCACCAGTAGCAGGATCAAGGCGAAATTTCTTGAGGCTCAAGGGATCTATACTGCTCTGCAGAGTATAGATGAGCTTGTTTTTCTCATCCTTATCCACAGCACTGATGTGCAAAATTTCTGTTTCTGGTACTGTGTCTTCAGGAATAACAACTTCATACTTGGATGTAGAAAACTGAGGTCGATGGTCATTTGTGTCTATTACTTTGATGAATACCTAGAGTAACAAAATGACTCATAATAGTATTGCCATCTGTGATGCTTCAATATTTGAAGACTCATCAGGTGCACACTGAAAAAGACTGACTTTTTTAGCAAAATGAAATATAAGAAATAAAAGCAATAGAAACATAGGACAGTTTCTTAAATAGTTACTTTAATAGTATCTTCGGGTGTTACCTCAGCAACTGTAGGATAATAAAGATCTTTCTAAATTCTTAAAACTGATTTGAGAGAGAACATGTAACAACTCTTGACACATTCCTTTGTCAAATGCAGGTTTAATTTCTCTTAAAACTTTACAAAAAAGGTATTTCTAGATTGGTCATGTAAGTTACCAGGTTTACAGGTGACTAATTTCCTGTATCATATTTGAAACTGTAACTACTAACTTACTGAGATGAATATGCTACTAGATATACTATTCAAATTTCCCTATTCTATCCTTACCAATAGCTTTTTGATACATATATGAAAAATTAAAAATGTGCTTTAAAATCATAATTATATTTTGTGATCAAAAACCTACATTTAAATAATAAATGCATTTATATCTTAAAAGCAATTTTAAAAGAGTGAAAAGACAAACTCTTTAGTATTGAGAATACAAACAGATGTCAGCCGTAAGCTAAATTAAAAAAAGAATTTACTTTGACAGTAAGGATCCATTTTCAGATTGAAAAAAAGTATATACATAAGACACAGTGAAACTCACATCTACTGTAAAAGATGGTTATGAATAAGAACTCTAAGCTTCCTTGACTGAGAGGAAGAAGGGGATGCGTCAGTTGAAACAGTAAAAGAGGTCTGAGTTCCAAGAATACAGAGTCAACACTGTGAGCTACACTGGTGAAGGTGTATAAACTGGAGGTCTTTCTACGAAGACTACACTGGCGTTTGCATGGAGCCTTAAAACATCAATGATGGCTTTCTAACTTCAGACTTAAGTATGCACCCAACCAAAGAAAGGTATTTGACAAACATTTAAAACAACAGATGTCTCATTTTAAAGGTGAATGATGACTCATTAGGAATGGCTATACTATAATTTCTATAATTTAAACCATTACATATTCATTTCCATTAAAAATCTAAAAATTTTTCTCATGGAGTGAGTGTTAGGCAGAGATAGCTCAATCTTCCTCCATGGTCAATTAAGGGAAGTGAATAGGAACAACTCAAGTAAAAGCAACCATTTCTGCCTAAGGCAATTCAATAGAGAAGTATCTACTGGTCACTTTCATGCTCAGCACTTGCCTGCATTTATGGAGTTGTAAGGTACGTGTAGACCAGGCCTGGCCCTCATGAAACTCCCAGGCTCAACAATGCCTCCCACCTCACCAGATTTACTGAGGCTTGGGAAGTTATCAAACTTTCAATGCATCTAAGGACAACCTCTATGCTTGGAAAGCTCTGGAAAAACAGATCTGATGTTGGTAGATGACCGTCTGCTATGAGGAAGAGCTCAGTAACAAACAAACAAGCTGTCCCTCAGACTGGAGAGAGGACTTGGAGATTCAGGTTAATATAATGAAGGAGGAGGAGGAGGAAGGTGGGGAGGAGGGTGCAGAACCTTCCAATCACTGGAAATTCCCGTTAACTTCCTTTTCCCGGTCAAGCAGACCGTTCAGTTAAGTCAGGGCAAAACGAAGCAGAGGCAGAGAAGGGAAGCAGGGAGGGGAACCAATGCTGCTGACGTGCGCAGCTCCTTCTGAGTGTTCCCTGAGCGACAAGCTCAGCAGCGTTCACAGCAAGGACGCTGTGCTGTCTCACTTCACCCTCCCAAGGAGCCAAGGAAAAGAAGCCACTGTTCCCATTTTCCAGATGAGAGTGGAAGGCGCAGAAGACCCAGGCTAGAGTATGCAATGCTGACGTGTAAGAGAAACTGGGGGAAATACGAAACAAAACACGAAAGCCAAGTTCTTTCAAAGAAAGAAAAAAATAACAACTGGGTTTGGTTAAGTTACCTTGAAAGCCAGATTAGCAACGTGAATTTATCAACAGTGGTCAGCACTAAAGAGAAAGCGGCAGGACAGGAAAGGCAGAAGGGTTATTGCAGCAGAGCACTGCTAGTCTCCTCTGTCTCCACCTGCTTCTGTGGGGGCTGCCCCTGGCCTAACCCGCCAGTGCTCTCTACACCTTCTGGAATCCGACCTTAATGCAGCACAACCAGCTCCGTGAGCTCCTGAGTTTCACTACAAACCCAGATTTACCCTGTGGTGTCCTCGTGCCTTATCAATGCTGTTCTGAGCTCGGTGTCTCTCTTCGTGTGGAATTTGCTGCCACTCAGATTCCTATCTCCTTGTTCTCGGTCCCGGACTGGAAATCGAAACCTAATTAGTGATGGTTCCCTTTGTCCCACACTTAGCAGCAGGTCAGCTGGGGCTCTGTGACCATTTTCTGATAGCCAGACTACCTTTCTCCGTAGGCCATACACTAGAAAGTTATCAAGACTGTGAAAATAACTAAAAATAAAGTCATGGAAGTACAAACAGAGCACTGAATTTTAAGATAGTCTTTGTCCTTGAGATATGCAAAGTAGAATACATTCCCTGGGCTGTAACAAATTTCAGTTAAGCTATACCTTACTTGATGCTAAGCTTTGAACTGTACTATCTGAAGCTACAAATAGTAGGAAAGGGGTCCATTGCCAATTACTCACCATGTAACGCTAAGCTAGAAGTACCAGCTTCAGCTACGAGAACACTGAGTGCACATGGTCAGTTACTGCTACTCTTAAGTTCCCTTTGAAGGACTTCTGGTTAGTCAATTATTCACACTGGTCAATAAGCAGCTATAGTCTTCAAAACTTTCAGAGTTATCCTATTAAAGTAATTATAATTCTTGGGTTTCTCCTTGCTTTCACGTTCTATAGTCTAACTTCTACTATAAGAAGTTACCAACTGAAATTTTAATACTGTTCTAGAACTTTTATATGACAATCTCAAAATGGCCCCAAAACATGGCACATATATCAATTATAAACACTTAAGAAAAAGAATTTGAAGACTAAAACCTTTGTACGATAGGTTTTAACTTAACTGTTAACTGAAAAGACACAACACAGACTACTTCACAGCAACTAAAGATTTAGCAGATGACCCATCATAATAAAAAGTAAAAACTGTATAATCTAAAGTTAGAGAACTAAAATTCAGAAACATTACTCTAACACCTGATTTCAATACCGGATTTCCTCCTTTCAGCGTATAAAAGATTACACCCAGGCCTTTAGATTCCCCCATTTTACTTTAAATGCTGACAAAGAATTTTTGTTCCTGATATTCAGCTTCTAAAAATATCTGGCACATAACACATGTTTAACAAAGTCTCATAGTCCATGTTTAGAGTCAAAAGGAATTAATTTATTAATTAGTAAGAAAAAAAAATTGAAAATCACAGACCTCTGACATAAATCTGAAATCCCAGTACCTGGCCATCCTTTAATGATCAGTAAGAGTAAATAAAAATGTTGAAGGAATTATTAGAATAATTTTATCAATCATTTTACCCAACCTGGCCAAAGGGGAAAGTTAGCCCAAAAGATAACCTGAAAGGTTAATTCTTTAGCCAGCTTTAATGAAAAAGACTTAAGATAATTTATTTTTCCCAAAATTTCCAAAACTGGTCAATTAAATGTAAAACCTAAATCAGGATTTGCAGTTAATTTCTCTTTCCCTAAATAAAAATCCTTAGGGTGTATGTGTGTAAATTCTGAAAACACAGTAACTTCTAATTTGTTCATATTGCCTGGAGTCCCTCAAATCAGAATGTTATCTCAACCCTTCTCTGACAAATAACACTATTAGCAGTACACTTACCTGAGTGAGTATAGTGGTGGTCCCATCTGTAGCTTCAACTGTGAGGTTGTAATGTGACTTTTGCTCTGCATCAAGAGGTTTGGCAATAATGATGGTTCCAGTGCCCTTGTCCACATCGAAGTGGCTATCATAGTTGCCACCTGGTTTAAATTAAAACAAGCAGAAAAGTAAAAATAGATCACACAATGAAAATCTGTCGTTTATTTTGTGGTTCTGTAATTCTTAAGGCAGTAACAAAAAATGGGGGGAAAAAACAAAACTTCTCATATACTGATCAAGGTGACTTGAAAAAACTTTTATATTGACAGGCAAAGAAGACCCAATTACAGAAACTGCTTATTAAGGCCAAGCTGACCTTTTAATTATCAGGGAAACTACTAATTGAGAGGAAGCAAGAAAGCAACTCTGCTAACAGAAACACTACTGCCAATGAATTACTTTCAATTTCTTTTGTCAGGTGTTGAATGTCTTTAATATATACTTAGTAGCTACTTTCATAAAGCCTCATTTAATAACCAAGGTTGGCCATTTAATTACGCAAAAAAAGGGGGGAGGGTTGAAATCGTTTGAGCAGGCTTATAAAACAACTGTTAACTCTTAAGAGTGGTAGTTAACACTAGTTCTAAGTCATATACAGTATGAAAAGAAGTTTTCTCCAATTGTCAAATACAAAAGCTTGATGAAGCAAAAGTTTCTATGCTGCTAACATTACCTAATGCATTCCCAATTATATTCTAGATAAAACTCCACAAAGCCACCAAACTTGAGATACTTGTATCAATGAAACAGAATGAAAATAAAGTCATGGTGAACTAAATTCTATCAATAAATCTAACCAGAAAGCAAAACAAAACAACAAACACGAAACAAAGACTCAAGTTACCTTAAAACTACAGACTGGGGATGTATTAGAAATCAATGTTTACAACTGAATGGGTGATCATGTCTACACTATGAAAAGAAAGTAACGAAAGACAGTCACTGGAAATAAAAAGTTTTAAAAACTGATGCTTATTTTAGATCTCATAATCTGAGGCAAATTATGTGATCTCAGCAGATACCTTCTGCTGTACAGTTCAGGTCACAAGTCATCTGAAAGATGTAAAACACTTCTCTAGCAAGTGTGTCTCCTGGCACAGCCCAAAAGAAGCAAGCAAGCATGGAAGGCAAGCACAGAAGAAGGAAGAGGAATCAATCAGCCGGTTCGAAATGCAGTTAGTATTAAACGGTGAAGTTAAATACCGAACAGCAGCAGCCTGCTCATGTGGAAACATGATAGGATTAGCAGAAAAGTAAACAATCTTGACTATAAAATAGTGAAACTGAAAATTACCTTTTTTTCCTTTAAAATAACATGGCTTCATAGGTGCTAATGACATCATAACTTCATACAATGACCAAAACTGGGACCCTGCCTAACCATGTAGCGTGAGGTGCAAGTGGACCCTGAACCCCACCACCACCGCCGCAGGATCCGCAAGCAGCCCATGCCCCACTGGCTCCAACAAAAACGTGTTTGGGACCAGAGTGGCAAAGAGAAAGGGGATATGAAGCTCCAATTAGAGACAAACCACATGCATATACTTTTGAACTGAAATACTCATAATCGAAATACGGTGAGGAAAAAGACTGAAAGAAAAATGAAAATGCCAAAGTTTACTGTGAAATTTAAGTATGTCAGAACAGAGTATCACATTCTGCAGGTAATTTAAATTATATGACAACAAAGAATTGGGGTAGGCATGCAGTTTGTCTCTAAAGGCAATTTAATCTAGTGCATCCTGCTTCCTATGGTAATGAAGTTACTAAATATGAAAAGTGGTATGTTGACACTCTATTTTACTAAGTTAAACAGTTATAGTTTGTAGGCTTTTTAAATAACATTTTAATGTAACTTTTGTCCTTTTAAATATAGTGCTTAAATAATATTTAAATAAAATATTGACATGTGACAACCAAATAGGAAATTGATTAAGTCATATTCACTAATAAAAATTTTACGTATCAAGTAGAAAAAATTATGAAGCTCTGCTTCTGGACAGAAACATTTAGAATTTCTTTTTCATGCATGCTCAGAAATCTTGTTCCACTAATGATACATAGTGCACCTATTTTAAACAAGTTTAGTGGAAGCTGGATATTGTAAAAATGTTTGCAATCAAAATCCAACAATTTTTATCAGAATAAATTTATTTTTTATTTTGTTTCACACCAAGCAGAAATGAGTACCCAAGAGTGTGTGCCATTAATTTCCTGGATGACATTATTTACTTTATGGAGGTGCCACTGGCTTACAACAATTGTCTATGATTTAGAAGTAGAGAAACCCTTCAAGTGAAAATACCACAATTTAAAACAAAGTTCCCACTACCTATACATCTTACTTCCAATTTGAATTCTGAGATATGCCCCCAAAGTCAGAAAAACAGCAGGTTTTCCTCAGTGTAACCTCTACAAGGACCATGGAAATAATGCAAAATACTTACCAGTGATGTCAAACCAAAGAGGAGTGCCAGGAGGCTCAACAGCTATCACCCCGATCATGTGAGCGACAGGGTCACTCTCCATTACAGTAAAGGTAAAAAATGATTCCTCAAATGAAATCGGCTCCGGAGAGGGTTTGGGTTTGGAGATCCATTCAATATGGAGGCGAGTGGTTGATGACTTTTGGGGGCGACCATTATCAACTGCCTTAATCTAAGGAACATGGGAAGAGATTAAAATCAGCAAATTCGAAGTTACAAACCATAACTGAAGCATGGAGTGGTTCAATCTCACACTGAGAGGTTTCAACATGTAATATCTGTATTTAATATAACACATTATTTCATGGTTGATAAAAAGAGCAACCTTCTCATTACCAACTGAAAAGAGGAAAGCCATCGCAGACACTGAGTGGACTTTCTGAACAGAGATAAAGTTACATAAGAGGAAAGATTCAAACTAGTTAACAGACAAGATTACAAAAAATTAAAGAACTAGATATTAACTCACTGAAAGAATATCATATTCTCCAGCTGCAGAAAACTTCTTGGATGAAACTACTCCAGTTTTTGGTTCAATAAAAAACTTGCCAATCTCATTTCCTTCTTCAATGCTGTAAGAGATTTCTGCATTGGGACCTTCATCTTTGTCTGCAGCTATAACGCGATATATAGGCTCTCGCTTAGCATTTCTTTCTCGTTCTGGTTTTTCCCTCTCCGGGAGTCTGATTTTGTAGAATTTTTGCAGGAACTGGGGTTTGTTGTCATTTTCATCAAGAATTTTCACAATTACTCTTGCAATGGTTGATCTGGGAGGACTGCCATTGTCTGTCACAGTGACCTGTTAATTTTTTTCAAGATAATAGAGATAAATAAATATTTTTAGAATGTACTATGTAAAAATTAATATCTTATTTGCATTTGCATAAACTTCTAGAGCACTGACGGTTATGGCACACCCATTTCTGACAACACCCTCATTCTG
Organism: Uropsilus gracilis; assembly: GCA_004024945.1. NCBI lineage: Eukaryota > Metazoa > Chordata > Mammalia > Eulipotyphla > Talpidae > Uropsilus > Uropsilus gracilis. The sequence continues at coordinate 60,943 of PVHY01000909.1, forward strand.
ACAACAGCCCTGTAAAAAGGTAAGACACCCGCTCCCATTTTCAAATAGGGACATGGGGAAAGCTTGGCAGGGGCTAAGAGCTGGCTGTGAGCCTTGCTCTCTCTCTCTTTAGCATGCCACTTCTCCTCCTATAGCTGAAATGTAACGGGAACATCACCAAAATGATAAGCCATCAAAACAATAGCTTTAAGTCAAGGAAGAGATTATGTAAAGACTTTACATATATACTTAAAGAGTTCTCTTAAAACAACAAATATTCTATATACTTAAAAATCTGAACAAACTGCACAGAAAAATTGTCATTTTTGACATTTAGCAGTAAGATAAGCTAAATCACGATCTAAAATATGTCAAGCACAGGTCTAGTAATTGTCATTTCCTTTGGCTCTTAGGGAGTTTTTGATATTTAGCAAGGCAGACATAGATATCTAAATTCAAGATCAACTTATTAAAATAATTTTCAGTAAGAAAAAGTGAAAAGTTTCCATTCTAAGCAAATGATTCAGGCAATTAGTATAGAAACAAAGATCAGATCTTGACGACCCGTTCTGGTCCTCTGCAATCATAGCAACAATCGCACACTGTGAACCAAACGTCCAGACTTACTTCAGGACACACATTAAATATCACGATCCATAACCCCACCTTTTCTTGTCAATCATTTAGTGAAAGACTAAAAACATTAAAGTAGGTTGAAATTTTCTTTTTGAAGTTCGGAGTGTAACTCCTGTTGTAAATGTGAGTATATCCTGACGATGCTTGTCAGAGTACTTAATTAAGTAGTTGCTGTATTTAATGTATATGATTTTCCTTCCTAACCTCACAAAATAAAAATCACCTTTAATTTTAATCTCTGAAACATTACCTTTTGGCCAATTTTCAGAGCTTTAGAAAATAAATAAAATGAAAGAAGTGCAATACAATGTGTAGTTTGTTAATATTCATGCCCAAACTGTTTTGAAGTTTGGGTTCAATTACCAGTAGCCAGTTACACAGCTTTTAATATAGAATGGAATTTTGCTTCCCACCGCAAGGTGACAGTCAAATCAAGTGTCAGCTGATGACAAGCCAGTGAAGCACTGACTCACAAACCAACCAACACAAAGGACTAGGGGGAAGAAAAGGACAAGAGGAGTACACAAACTACTACAAGTTTTTATTTCCTATCAGTGTGTCTTGATTATTTCAAGGTCCAAGTATCTTCTACCTGCTCCCACCCAGTATTTGACATTCCTTGAGAAGAGTGCTGTGGAGTCAGTCCCGCAGGTAACGGGCATCCAGGTTGGTTCTAAGCAGGGTGAGAGAACACAAGCAGGATGCCAGCGTCTGTAATCTGCTGCCCTGGATAATCTGCCATCTGTCATTTTTTCAAGAGCTATATTCTTCCTTCTGTCAACCATTGTAGTGACTGAATAAAGATTCAAAACTCTGCTCTATCATAAAGGAAATGAATTCAGAGTTACAGCTAAGCACTTAGATATAATTCCTGAAATCACTAATTTTAATTGTGGTGGTGAACCTTGCCTAGACAGGATAATTTGTGCTGCTTACATACACGGATTATGTGCATGAATCCACCCTACACAGTTACAGAATCTAATTAGAGCACTGACAAAGTCACAAAATGTTGACGAAAAGTGAAATAAAATTAAGTGGGCAGCATAATTTAAAAGGGAGGACTTAAAAATAATAGTAATTTAGAATGTTCGCAATTATCCGTATGGGTGGAATGGAAGCAGTGTGCAGATAACTCATAACTGAACAAATGCACATGGCCTTTTCCAGACCAGACTCTAACAATTAGCACTAGCCTTTAACATGTGATAATGGTAATAATGATCAAAGATAATAGTATAGATAGTACAGTTTAGCCCTTTCTTTTTCTGCAGGAGCTGCTGCTTCCCGGTTTGCAGGTAGTGGCACTAGGCAGTCCCATCACTGACTCTACTTTCATTCTCCAAATTACTCCGGTCTCTTCTTCAGCTATGTGTTCGCTGTCCAATGGAAGTAAGACAACCAGAAAATGATAACCTGTGCTTTTCCCCCTCTAAGAACAAGAAAACATTTATAACTGTGAGAATAAGACGCCTTTTTAACATATAACATTTGAGAAGAGCACATTTTAAGCTACCTTAATTTTTAGAAATTTTAAAAAGGCAGCCATTTTTATAATGCAATAACAACTATTTAAGAGCAAAAAAAAAAAAGACAAAAACCCTGAAAGCAAACTACGACTGGAAAGTTTGAGTTAGATCTATTAATAGTAACACAAAGGTATCTTAAAACAACACAAGGACAGGGAAATTGTAAAAGTCTGTGTACATGAAACTATAATTCAAATAAATCATTGCTTTTAGTTGTTTGCTGTGTATGCATAAGTACAAAAATTATAATGGAACTTAGAGCGAGCACCTGTAATCCCAGCTACCTGGGAGGCTGAGACTAGGAATTACTTGAGTTCACAGGTTCAAGAAAACCCAAAGCAACATAGCAAGACCTAGTCTCTTAAAAAAAAAAAAAAAAAAAAAAAAAAAAAAAAAAAAAAAAAAAAAAAAAAAAAAAAAAAAAAAAAAAAAAAAAAAAAAAAAAAAAAAGGGAACTTAGAACAGGAGTTGTAGATTCTAGGAATAGAAGGTGTGTAAGAGACAAACAAGTTTTCCTTTGTATTAAGTAACAAGCAACAAATACAGCAAAATATTAACAGTGATGAATACCAGTTTACACGAACAAGACTGCTCCTTTCAATGATAGAATATTTGAAAGTAACTTAAAGTAGAGGAATGCTTACTTCTAATATGTGTTCATCTTGCTGCTCTCGGTCTAGTTTCCTTGATGTAGTTGTGATGATACCTATAAAATATTAACAATTGCTTAGTCTTCAAAAAATAAAGTTAATTGCAAGGTACTGTGATTGAAACCGTACTCTTGAGTGTGAAAGTCTGGAAAAAAATCTCTAATTTATACCCAAAGAAAATAATGATGAACACAGGTATTTTATTTTTAAGTCACACATTTTATGTCACACACTTTGTATTTCCTCAAAGCATTATTTCTTAACTATCTTGTATAAATGTCAAAAGTCTTAAAGTGGAAATTCAAATCAGTTACATATTTTCTTTGTTTAGTAGCTTCAGTATAGATTTTGTCAGAAAAGTTTTTTTTTTTTTTAAGGTGAGATTAAGTAGTCAGGATTTCAATTTCACTGGGTTCTCCTTTTAACTGCTACGTATATATACAAGTTATATATGCTTATAGTTTATTCTAAAATAACCACCAAGACACAGATATTGATTATGATTATGACCTTTGAATCACCTACACTCAAAAATGAAAATCATACACATTAAAAGGAACTTTGCAGGTACTAATCTTCAAATAACACTTGCTTAATTTCCACTATAAGAAAATATATGAATCTTGAAGAAATCTATTTTTAATTCTTTGTGTTTTCTTTCCAAGTAGGCTATCTGCAGTTTCAACGTCTCTTGACAACTTTAAATATTTGCTAAACTGTCGATAAGTGTTGGAATCAAGAGGGCTATAAAAATTGAATAAATAGATCAAAGATGTGCTTCACACATACAACAATACAAGCAAAATTATCCTGATACCCAAATATCCCCTACAACCTGTGTTGATGAGGAACAGGAACCTGCTGAGAGGCTCTGCCATGAGGTCCACAGATCGGGAGTGTCGTAAGACAACGGCCAGGGCTCATCTTTGTTCTGCTTAGCTTTCCAGCTTTTCCCACAGGGAAATATTTCAAGTAATTCATATTTAAGAGCAGGCTTTACCACTCTAACTGATTTTCTCCCAGTACCCTAATTTCACAAAACTATCAACGAAAGGCTATTCAAAGAGTTTTTCCAAATTTGTAAATGGTTCTTTTTTTTTTTTCATTTAATGTGAACTACTTTTTCCCTTACATCATCAACAAGAATCTAAATCAACATTATCCCCTCCTCACAATTTAAAGCAATACTTTTTAAAATACCAACAAAAAATGATACTGTAACTAGATCCTGGGGTCCTCTTTACAGATCAGAAGAGGTTCAAAGAAAATGCTTCAGTGCTTAATGGTGTGAAAATCTTGCTTAATGTGGCACAAGCTAGATTTTCATTACTCAAAAACCTTTTAAAGTTAATTCCTTTTTTCTCCTCACGAAAGTTTACCATCCTCCTTTGATTGTAATTTTAAGTAGGTTCAAGAATAACAGGAAATCACTATAATTAGTTCCATCTACTTGTCAATAATGCACCCAACAAAGAGTTGTTATCATTGGTAATATCACAAAGGGCAACCACTTCGCATGGTCAGAGGAAAAATGGTATGTTCTACTTTTAAAGAGCAAAACTATTCATTGCACAAGTATATATTAGAAATAAATCTCCACTAGCTAGTATTGTTTCCTACTTTACAGCTTACTGATAGCATACCAGACTGCTAACAAAGTGTTTACTTCATACTACCAATGTAATACTCAGCAAAAAGCTAATCTGACCATTAGCTAGGATTGCAATTAGCTGCATGTTCTATATACTTCAAAATCATTCTGTCAATTCAAATAGAACATTAGTTCCATTAAAATACAATAAATTGCAATGGTCCTTCCTTAATCACTTTGGCCTAGCTACTCCCATTGCTCTTTCACCTCTCATCTTATACGAAGGGGGCAAGCCTTCCCTGCGAGGATGATCTAAGGTCCAACTGCGGAGTTCCCCAAGTTCTTACTCTGGTTTGATCACAGCATCACCCCACCATATTACAACCAGTGTACTGCAAAGCCGTAAGGCAGGATGTGCCTTTCCCGTACCTATCTTGGTTACACCACCGTATCTATAACTTCAGAAAATACTTAAATGTGTGAAGATGAACTTAGAAAAACTAGGTCCCTTTCTTCGCCAAGCAGACAAGTTTAGAGGGCTTGAATGGATTAAGGAATTGAGTGGGGAGGCCATGGAAAAGGGGCCATAAGCCGACGATCTTTTCATGCTGATTCAAGTCATCAATCAGGACCCAACCAAGACTAGTTGTCCTGACTAATCCATAGGCGTATAAATAGAGCCTTGGGAATCTCACTCTGCCCAGCAGACCCAGCCTGTCTTGCCCGCTGCTTCCCTTAACAGCGTATTTCAATAAATCAACCTGTTCTGTTCACCACTCTGTCTCTGAAGAATTCTTTCACCCCCACATCTCCAGTATATACCAGATTCTCCCCCACAAGAAGAGGTCGGTCAGACAGACATATCTGCGTTACACCACAGTATAGAAGGTAAAGAATACAGGGAATGATGGGCCAAAGTAAATTAAAAAAATTGGGCCTACTTTGCTAAAGTAGAAGGCATCCATATTTAAGAAGTCATGAAGAAACCTAGGAAGCAGAGGTGAAAAGAGAGCCATGTCCTAGAGGACATGGGAAGAGATTTTTAAGGAGAAAAGTTCCTCCTGTAATCCTTCAGAAAAGTGTGGAATAGAAAATAAATTGGGCGCCAACAGGTAGGAAGTAGACTAGGAAAAGCACTTCTTTATGAAGTGGAGATTTAGCATGGCAGCGCAGACTGCATGTGAGTGATGACAAACACAAAGGAAGATGAAGATCTAGACCGAAGCTAACCTACAGAGCAGTCAGCAGTCCCAAGTAACCACTGAAATCTGAATGCCAAGGAAGCTATTTCATGAACATGGAAGAAAGAGATTTCAGACTAAAACAAAAAGACCTTTCTTTACACACTCACAACATTCCTATCGAAAGGCGTCCTATCAAAATGTCACAGGGCTGCCCAATGCCATCACCAGGCATAGGGGGCGGAGGCGTGCAGGAGGGTGTTTGCAACCCTACGACAAGGGAAAATCTTCTGATTTCTGTGGAATTTTCATATAAAATGAATCTTGAAGATCAAAGAAAGCTTCTAATGAAGGAAGGAAATCCTAGAAAAAACTGTGGCAGCTCTTTGGAGGTACACTTGACCTTATAGCAATCAATGGGAGCTGACCGTAACAGAAATGCTCTCCAAGCATCCTACACCCTGACCACACCAAGTCAGCTGCAGGCTCCCTCGTGTAATTCACACTCACTGCCACCTCTGTAAATTCTGCGCATCCCAATCCTACTAATCTTCCCCCTTGTCAAACACTATTTTAAAAACAGCGCGTGTGTATATCTCTACACAGTGTAGATATATAGGCATTTTCTTCATTTTAAACATTGCGTTTATATGATTATGACTATCCTCCAAGGAAACACATTTAATAGAAACCACACAATGTTTCAGAATTGGAGAGAAACATTTAAGATTAGTCAAGTTCAACTGCTATCAAGCCTGAGCTTGACAAAAGAGAAGTTAAGTTACCCCAAGATCACTAGTAAATCACTCTCAAAGGCAGGATTAGAACTTAGTTTTCCTGAGGTTCAGATGAGTTTTTTGGTTTTCTTTTGTTCCATTACACCACAATGCCTAATTTACTGTATCGTGGTATTTCAACTCTCCATAAACTCTAAACTATGTCTTAACATTAAGGGGGGGAAACCAGCAATAGTTAATCATTACCTACTTTAATAGGTCCAGAAAAGCAAGCTAGAAAATGAAGAGTGGGCAAAAGGAGGAAAATTCCCATGCCAGGACTGCCTTTGTGTTTTTATCTTTCTTTTCTGCAGAGTGCCATGAAATCAAAAAAGGAAAACCCAAAACTTTCTTTCTTTGGTCTAAAAAATACTCTATTCTGTGCCCAATACTGATATGAATGCAGGTGGGTCTAGATAGCTGATCCAGTATTGATTCACCAATTAGCAACTACAAATTTCCCCTACAAGTATACATCATAAAATGAAAAGGCCAAAGTTCCCTATTTGCTGAATACTGTGTTTAAAAGCAGCCTTTTAGTGCTGCTTTAAACATTTAGAGAAGAATGAATTTACAAGAACGGAACATGTGGCATTCTTTGCTGACAGACAGGCCTGTGTTCAGCAGAGACTCCAACAGTACCCCTGGCCCAACCCAGGCTGCTGGCAGCGATGGGGGCAGGCATCCTACCAGCTGCCTTTAGCTCCTTAGGTGTCCGGGGACGAGGGAGGACCCCTGCCCTGCTAGGTAGGTTTTTGGGGAGGGGAGGGGGACTCTGGTTCATCCCACGTCTATCAGATCTCACTAGGAATGAGAAAACAACAATCGACTGGCAGACACACAGGAGAAGAGAAGGACAAACAAAGGCCCTGGGCGTAATCATCACCTGGGTAGAACCCAAACTGAGCATGACAGGACCCACGAGACAAGACTGTGAGACTAGACACAGAAGTGATCTGGAAAAGAGCTTCACCTACAATGTTCTGGGCTAAAGTACCAAGCCCCCAATCCAGAGATGGCGCCAATGTGAGTGAAGCACCCTCCTCTTCCATTTGGGGACAAAAGTCACAGAGAAGGAGCTGCAGACCCAAATCAGAACTTTAAACTATGAGAGAGGAGAGAAGCTGGACAAACCTCCTGCTGGAGTCTGTCCCCACCAGGGAACCCCTCTAATGCCAATGGCTGAGAGTCGGGATCCCAACGTCAGAGGTCAGAACGCTAAGGCTTGGAAGCAGCACCGTGAGACAGATACCAGCACTGAGGGGGCAGCCAGCATGAATGAGGAGGCACGAATCCCAGTGACCACACGGATCTGGAGAAAAAGAGACTGTCAACTTCTCCACAGGAAATGCCACAGTAAAGAAGCCCAGAGAACAATACTACACACCTGCCCTACAAGAGGTCCCAGATGAGCCTGCACAGGCTACCCGCCTCATAGTACGCTCAGAAATTTAAGCAGCAGCCTAACAAGTACCAGGAGCTCAGGTCCTCACCCAGGAAAAGGAGATTTACCAGATAAGGAAGAGACCAATAGGCCAAACACATCGATCTATCGACCAACAACTTTATTGACCAATAACTTGCACACAGAGGACAGTCAGAGTGACCAGAGGGGAGCCATGGGGGTGGGAGGTGTCAATAATACATGAGGGGAACAATAATTATGTGACTGAGGTTTTAAGAAAATAATAAAAATTTAAAGCACACACATAAAAGAACAGAAAATATAAGCTTAACTATATAATGTTTCAATAAATTATTGCTTTGACATTTCTTATCTATCAAGGCTAGAAGTCGACTCCAAGCCCTGCAATGAACTTCACCAGCACATGGAGGTGAATGTGAAAGAACCAGTGGGTGAAGGTGACAGGAACTAGTCTATGGAGCTGGGGCTGTATTTACAATGGATTCACACAACTATTCTGTGCTGTACATTCAGAATGCACAGATGAGATGCAATCGTATTTTGAGGTAAAAAGACTGTGTCTAGACAACTGGAAAGGAAAATTATGGAATAGATACTCAATGGAATGCTACTCAACATCTAATAAAATTATCTTTTGGTATGAAATGGATGGATCTTGAAATGATTAGGAGGTCAGTTACCAAAAGTTTTTACTTACTTGCAGAATAGAAACAACAAAGAAAAACTGGCAAAAAATACAAAACAATAATTCTTAGGCTCTGTGAAAAATATGCTAGTTATTGGAGATAATGGAAGAGGGCGGGGCAGCAGGATGCTGGCACTGGCGCTTGGGCCTGGTGGGGGCGTGACACATGTGTACATGAGGCAGCATGAGGCAGTTGCCCTCATGCTATGGGAATGACTGGTAAACCAGTACAATCTGAGAAAACTAAAAGACACGATCTTATCTTCCCAAGAAACAAGGATGAAAGAAGCAAACACAAGACTCAAGAACACAGATATCTAGACTAAGATACATACCAAAAAAAAAAAAGGGGGGGGGGAGGGAGAGAAAGCAAAGGCTTTCTTACTGAGGGCTCTGTATTCCAAGAAAGCCTGAACTTATTAGTCAGATGAGGAGGCACATTTAATAGAGTGATTCCCATCATTTCTACAGACACCAGCCAGTCTGCCAACATTTTGGTAAGATCTTCAAGACCAACTAGCCTCTAGCCACCTAAGGGGCCTAAACTAAATCAATGCTGTTATTTTAAACCACTGAGTTTTAAGAGGGCTTGCTACAAAAGCAAATGCTAACTCACACATCAAATGACCTCACTTCTAATTGTTACTTGGCTTACTAAATGCCAAGTATTGTGCTGAGCTTTAAATCATTGTCTCATTTAATTCATATGTATACATAATCTAATGTCCCTATCATAATAAATAAATACTTGTACAGGCCCGCAGATTAAATTGCATACTCAAGGCCAGTTAGTAAGGAGTTGAGTCAGGAGGAGTTCAGTACACCCAGAACACCTGAGTCTGATATACATACTAAGAATGAGAAATCAGGGTGGGTTAACGGCTTTGGTTCTATACAGGTCAGCCTGGAATAGCACAAATGACACATCATGACAGACACAACTAGATGGCATCTAGGAAGAAAGAGGAAAAAAGAAATTTCTGAGTAGAATTAAGGTACAACTACAGTGAGATGAGTCTTTGTGACCTACAGTCACAAAAGGGACCAAAACTCCACAAGAAAAGATCCTGGCTTTAGAGGAAAGAAACTGTGTGACAATGTGTTCATCTCACTGGGCAGGAAATTTACTTTGAACCATTTTCCAATTATATCTACCTGAGAAAAAGTAGGAAGGAGGAAAGATCAAGGAGGGGGGAGAGTATGCTCACCTGACTCACTATCCCACTGTATCAATTACGTTCCCCTAAAATGTAGAACTACTTTCGGTTTTAATTCTTTTTTCTTTTACAATAATGTATGATCTACAGCAACATATATTCTACAAATGCACTGTTCAAGTGAACTTTCTATGACGGTGGAGATGATAGCTCATGTTATTAGCACCCAGCAAATGAGGACACTAAGCATTCAAAATGTGGCCATCTGATGAAAGAAGTAAATTTTAATTTTTTAATTAATTTAAAGAGTCCACTTCAATTTACACAGGTCAAAAAAAAAAAAAAAAGAACCTGAACACCTATAATATTTAAAATCTAAACGGTTTCATCAACTGCCATTTAATAGCATATTTGCTTTAGAAGTATCCTTTATGGTGTGTTAAAGTAGGTCCCCTTCCCAAAAGATACATTCAACCTGTAATCTCTGACTGACATATTTGGAGAAAAAGTCTCTGAAGATCTAATTATCTTAAGAATCACTCTGAACAATGGTTTCTAAATTCAGCAAAATGTTCCTTGAAGAGAAAAAGGAGAGAGATCTGAAATACATAGAGAAAAAGGTACCAGAAGCAAGAAGAGGTAAGGAAGCATTCCTCGCTGAAGACTTCAGAGGGAGTGACCTTACCAATACTTCAACTCAGACTTCTGGAGTCTTGTACTGTGAGAGAAAAAAATTAAGCCACCCAAGTTGACGACAATTTGTTATTGCAGCCTTAAAAAAATGGATGCACTTATTTATTTAGGCATCACATTAAAAAAAAAAAAAAAGAATCAGGTAAGGACAGCAAACAATTCCATGATCCCAAATTGACATTATTTACTGTATTTTTATCTTCATTAGAAATGCTCTATAAGTTTATAGGATATTATTCTAGACACAATACAATTAAAAAACCGGAGGCATTTAAATAATGTAAAAAATGTCTCAGGCCCAAAGAGATTTTGGTAGTAACAAATTCTCCAAATAACACAAGTTATTTGCATGTTTTCTCCCTCAAAAGGAAGAGGAAAGCAGACTGCCTCAGGGGGAACTTCCTGAACATCTCTGACTGAGAACCACACTGAGCTGAATCTTGTTTTTAATTAACATAAAATGTGACACAAATTGTAATGAGTTGTTCCTTTAAATATGTTCTTTCTCACATTCTTTTCTTCACCATAACAGGATAATGAAATAAAAGCCCCAAATATTTCAGTAACCCTATTAACAACAAATAAAAATATTAGCTTAATGCCTATAAAATGCAAAGCCCTGATGAGAAAGCTCTTTCAACTAAGGACCAAAATAGAAAAAGACTCTTCTATTCTGAAAACAAATAAACAAGCAAAATAATTGTGTTGTTTTTTTTTTTTTTTTTAAAGAGTTCATTGAACAAGGAACGAGGGTCTCTGGATACAATGAGATCAAAAAAATTTTTTTCAAAAATAATTCACTCAATAAAATATCCTCTGTAGTCAGAAAAATCTGCCCGGCTTGTCCTTCATTTCCCAAACATTTTTGCTTTAGTCAAAATGATCTCTCTTCTCTTAAATGTAGGTGGAGGAAAAAAAACAACAGTAAAATATGTACTACATGGGAAATTAACATAAACTATACAAAATAAATACAGAAAAAGATACAGAGTTTAGAAATTAAATGTGTTTATAAATTTCTGATTCCTTAATTTTATTTTCATGCTCTGCAGAAATATAGTCCTTGAGTTTGCTAGCCTATCAAAAACAACAGGGACTATTCATATATATGGAAATCAGAGGAGGCAGCTACAATTTTTTCTAATATTTTAAATGTAGCCAAAAGCAAATGCACAGGAGATGGATAGGGAAGGAGCTAGTCCTGCTGAACACCCTGTAGCGCATGACTGTCAGTCTGTAACACTTTCCATGGGACAGTCTAGGTTCCTTTTGTATGCAACCAGTTACATATAACAAAGTGGAAAAGTTCTCAGAACAAGGTTCATTATTTATTTATTTATTTATTTTTTTGCTGCAGCTGAGAATAATCAGAGCTGAAGCCTAGGGGCTATATGGTGGGGAGGTAGAGGGCACCACATCCTGGAGTGGGGAGAGAAATGAGACCAAAGAAACCATTTTTCTGTGCAAACTTCAAAGTATGTTTGAGGTAACATTAGTTTAAAACACTGTATATGATTTAAAGGTAGAAGTTCACCCTTCCTCAAGACAGGCACTACCACACCCACCAGCAAGGCACCACACACAGTCCTCCACCACAGTCCAGGTCGGAGGCCCTTGCAACTTCTGCTCCTGACCTTCCAGCCTCCTCTACAGCAGCCACATGCAGAGGGATTGTTTCTGGTCTGGGTTTCTCTGATCCTTTGTTTCTTTATCAAACTTTTAACACTACTATTTCCAATAGCTGAAATGGAAATCTCATGAACTCCACCAATTTCGAAAATCTTAGTAGCTGGAAAACAAGTTTTAAGCAGTAACCACACTCTCAGCATGTTCCACTCTAGAGCAGATACAATACATGCAGACAAGGTGGTCCTGACCCTCAAGGACCAGAACCAGGACTGGATCCCCCCTCTCCCCACACACACAGGCAAAAGCACCCACACAGAGAAGACAGGGCAGACTAGCAGACAGGAAGGGAGGCTGAGCATTGCTCCCCCCAACCCCCATTCTAAAAATACAAGTTGCTTTATAGGCCAAGAGTGAACGGTTCAACTTCTCCTGTAGTTATCACTCAACATCCATCCCCTTGGAGCTTTAGACTATGAGCTCAGAGACACGCTGTGGCAATGTGCCTCTTTATTTAGGCGGTGCTCTAAGCCTGCATTTCACGACAGCCTGTCTAGGGCTCCTTTGGCAGCTGCAGTCATACGAGCAGCCATTGTTTGTCACTGCAGTCCTGGTGCCGGCAGGATCAGGCCTGGAGCCAGAAACGGAATTCTATTCATAGACTTTCAAGGTTGGAAAGAAGCTCAGAACTCATTTAATTCCAACTTTCAGAACACTACAAAAAAAAAAAATGAATAAGCTCGTATGACTAGTCTAAAGTCACACAGTCACAGAGTGTGAACAGAAATTTGCATCCAGAAATCTCCAGACTTCTCTTCTGGTTCTAATTCTATCTTACTAGCTGCCCCTTGTTAAAAATTGACGGTATTAAAAATACATGATAAACTTAAGAGCAAAAGCCATATTCAATTTTATGGGAACTGCCTTAGCCTTCCTGTAATTTTCACCTATAGCCAGGATAGAGAAGAAAAATAGAAATAGGAAAAAGCTATAAAGTTAAAAAGTTAATTTCAAGTTGACACACAAAAAACACTAATTTCACTTAAGTACAGAATAATAAATCTAATTTTAGCAAACAATATTCATCAACATATTTAAAAAAAAATACTTCCTGATAGAATTTATTCTAATGACTCAAGGTCAACAGATTTTAGGAGGAAAAGTCTGATTTTAGGAGGAAAAGCCACGAGCGAGAGAGAGAGCGAGAGAGAGCGCGTATGGGGAATAAGGTGGAATAAGAAAATTTCATAAATTTCTCCGCAGTTATTTGCAAATCTTGGTTAAAATACTACAAATAGGTAAACTTTTTTCCCTCGCTGAATTCCTGTCATTGTAAAGTGACTGGCCGGTCATTTCCTTCCTTTGCAGCTATCAAGTGTTACCGGAAACCCTTGGAAGTTGTTTGCAGCTATAACTATTTCCTATTGCACTTTGTTCAGCCTCTGTTCCAGCCATAATAAAATACCATTTACTTTGATTAAGGAAAAAAAAAGCTGTAATGTGATATCTGGACTAGTACATGGGTGAATACCCAATACACCCCTATTAAGTAGCACAGGACTTTTTTGGCATTGCTTTTTTTTTTGTCATGATCTTGCCACACAAACTATATATGTATCTATGTGTATTTGTATGTATATATGTATAGCTACATGCAATAAGTAACATTCTTAGGCTGAACATAAATTAGTTCTTTATTAAACAACCTACCCTATATGTAATCAAATGTAATCAAACAGGCCACTGTATAATGCTGTCCTCTATAAAGTGTAAGTTATAATTTAGTAATCTGAGCATGAATTTCTCAACCCAGAATAAGGAAATGCAAAGAAAGTGGATGGAATGGTACAGATGTGGTAAGTGTACATACAGCCAACTGTGTGAACTAGTATTTCAAGTGTTGAAATATTTTTAAACAGGCAACACCAGCAGAAAGTGTGAAAATCTCAAAACTTAGGAAATATTTAATCTTCTGAGAAAGTTATTTCTCAAACTAGAAGAAATCTAATAGTCTGATAGCAACTTGAAAAACTTATCTGAGATTTTTAATCTTGACAACTAATATTCTACTTTAAAAAAAAATTAAATTTAATAACCTGGAATGAAGCAACGCATGGATCATCTTTTCTAAGATCAACTGCTTGAAGAAGGTAGGGGTAAGGGGGATATTTCTGATTTTATCTCGGGAATGTCATGCAGTCTATCCTCTCAGGAATAAATCAACAATTTAACTAGTCCAACTAGCAAATACTTATCAGATCAGGAAAATTTATGTCAACCAGCTTTATGTAGCTGACAAGCTTTATATTCTTAAGTTGAAAAAAATTAAAAGAAAAATATATTTTGACACATGAAGAGTATATGAAATTCAAATTTCAGTGTCCATAAATAAAGTTTTACTGGAACACATCCATGCTTGTTCATTTCCATATTGTCCTCAGCTGCATTTAGTCTACAGCAACAGAACTTAGTAGCTGTGACAGAGACCTTATGGTTCGCAAAGCCTAAAATACTTTCTATCTTGTCTTTTAACAGAAAAGTTCCATGATCTTTGTAATGCACTTGAAAAAAAGTTTAAACATCTAGTGTTTTTTAGAAGCCTTATGTTTTTTTCGGTCTAAAGAGATCACAGAAATAAGACCAGCCTAAAGAGCAACTATTACATGGTTTCTTTTTATGAAAATAAAGGAATTCCTTATTTAAAAAAAAAAAAATGGCAGGTACAGAAAACTGGCTCCCAAACCACCTTTACATGCCCAAACCAATGCAGGTAGTGAAGGTGTGCATGAAGTTCAGCAGCTATGAGAGTCATGTTTTTTGTGGGTTTTTTTTTTTTTTTTTTTTTTTTTTTTTTTTTTTTTTTTTTTTTTTTTTTTTTTTTTTTTTTTTTTTTTTTTTTTTTTTTTTTTTTTTTTTTTTTTGCTAGGCCCTCTGGAAAGCCTTAACTCTCAAAGTCACATAGGCATAAAGTGGGAAAAGCACAAATGGAGAGAAGAAAGTGGGTATTTGTAGTCTTACCCATGTTGGAGTTCTTGCTTATAGTACACAAGTTCAATGTATATAATAAGTCACACCAGCTATTGCCCCTGGGACTCATAAGGATAGTTCTATTCTGACCTGACCTTAAAGTGAGGTCAGGAGAAGGTAGAAGGATGGGGAAATGGTATAAAAAAAGATCAGAGAATAAGACAAAACAGAGCAAAAGAAGGAATGTTATGGTTTGCTGGCTTCTCTTTGGCTATTTCCTCTAAACGCAACTCTCAAAGGTAACAGGCATAAGGTAGCCTGGTGGAGATTTGTACAAAGAAAGAGCCCCAAAACAAAGCATGCTAAATGGAACTTAAAAGACTCAAATATTACAATGTGCTCCAGACCTGACAATGAAATGTGATTTAGAGTAATGATCACCCCGTAGTTGTGCATGAAATTATAACTCTACAGAAATGATATAAGTAAAGTTAAGAAAAACAGCAAGACCTGAGAGTCCCAAAAGCATTTAAAAAGCACTGAAATCTCCAATGTATGGGAACAGATTCGATAGACCCAAGAGCCTAAAACACATAGGCAGCAATCACACACACACACACACACACACACCCATACACATACCCTCAGTTCTCAACCAAGAAGCCCTCCTAATTTTATTCAACATTCTTTTCTTATGATTTTATTTTTAACCACAACATAGAACTCATTCTAGGGAACATTTATTCTCAAACAGAAAGCTATGCAGTATAATGATGAGAAGATGTAAAAAGTAAAACATTTACTAGACAGTGTAAAGTCAGCAAAATAAGCAGGGAACAGAAAGTGGGTATGGGCAGATAATTCCTATAATACGGTGCAAGTCCAGCAATAACTATAATAAAGTTGTTTTCTACAATACAGCACCCATTACATTACTGCTAATGAGAAAACCCCAGAAGTCACTACGTGTAGTATACTATCATCTGTGTAAAAAGAAGAGGAAAAGCAACATATACTCTTACAACTAGCCTAGACAGGAACGAATAAACCCACAGGCATTAGTTACTTCAAAGTGCTCTAAAATTCATGTTTTTCTGGTTCCGACCTCTGGGTGGCCTTCACCTCTCCAGTCTTATATTTATGTGTAAAATGTGAAAAATACAAATGGAGAAGAGAGCAGATACTGGGTATCCGTCAGACTCTATTCATCTCACAGAGCTTTATTCCTGTTCAGGTACAGAGAGGTCAACTGTCAATGAAAAGAAGGTGTGGTACAGGCCCCACAGAAGGGAGCACACCATGCCAGGTCACGAAGGGTGGCAGTGGGTCAGAGAGGAGGTAGCGGAAGGAGGAGAAGGGGAGGGATCTCCATGGTAGTTTCCACAGATGAATCAAAGCAGCGAATGCAGGCTGTGTACGGGCTGCTTTCAATCAGCTCAGTGGGCTCTGAGCAAAGGGGCTGGCCCTAGCTGTCTGACACTTGGGGCTGGGGGAAAGTGGTCTGAGCAAGGAGATGGTTCTAAGAACAGGTTCTGGAGTAGCTAGTGTGCCCATAAATGCTGAGCTGCTTGTCATCTCTGAGACCCAACTGGCCAGCCCCAGGAGGGAAGTGTCTGCCCAGTGAAGACACCAAGGCAGCAAGAAAACATCAACTAAAATACAAGAGGTCTAAACTAATATATAAGAAAGAGAACTAGGCTGGGCACGGTGGCTCATGCCTGTAAGCTTTAGCCTATGAAGCGGCCAGGGCTAGGGATCGCAGTTTGAGTCCTGCCTGGGGCCTGTAGTGAGAACTAGTTCCAAAAAAATAGCTGGGCGTGGTGGTACGCGCCTGTCATCCCAGCTACCTGGGAAGCTGAGGCTGGGGACTGCTTGAGTCTGTGGTACCCCGGGCAACGAGAGCCTGCGGTTCCACAGGCAAAAATAGCGAGACCTAGTCTCAAAAAAGAAAAGAAAGAGAACTGACACCATGGGAGACGAGAGGACGACCAAAGATAGGGTAATCGGCCCCACATCAAAACTGCAAACTGAGGCAGAGGAGATGATCCACAAAGGCCATTCACAGACGCCTGTATTCACAGAGAAACTTCTTGACCAACACTGGCTGGGGGCAAGACCCCCTAAAGCTGACACCAGAGCCATAAGGCAAAGCAGCAAATCAATGGAGATGGGATTGGAGAAGACGGCCTGCAGCAAGAAAATATGGACAGATCACAAATGAATATAACCTGGCCACCCAACGCAAACTTAAGACTGAAAACCTACCAGCAAGGCTCGCCTGGTTCCAACAACACAGTCCCTCACCCAGGGAAAGGACACTGCCATAGGAAAGAAAGAGACTAATGGATATAGCACAACTAGTAAACAACAAAGAGTGGGGTTTGAGAGAATGGAAGGGGCACCAGAGGGAGGAGAGAGGAGGAGGTATCCCAAAAAAACACAGAGGTTGTGATCTAAAGAACAAAATAATTAAAAAAAAAAAAAAAAGAAAGAGAACTGAGAGTCTGGGGAACTGGACAGGAATGAAAATTTTCCATGGCTATCTTTTTTGTACCTTTTGTACCCTACTATCTAAATATATTATTTATTTGTAACAACGTAAGTTATGACAGTCTATTCACATGGCTTATGCACAAGCATGCATGTGTGCATGTACGTCACACACACACACCCCACACAATCTTACTGAACACTCCACTTTTCAGTTTAGGTTAGCAGAATATGATGATAATATGTGGCATTTTGAAGAATGAGGACCAGTCAAAACTCACAGATGACCGTTCTGGTCATTAGCTATAAGGCATTAGGGTTTTGGAGATGAAAATGCAGAGAGACTACATTCCCATACACTTGAAACATACTCAGGATGTTGTTGAATTTCTTTTAAAATGAAACTAGAATTTCAATTTTCACTCCCTGGAAAATATGAAAATCTTGGTTAAGAAAATTCATAGTACTTATTAAATGAGGTACATAGCTATGGCAATACTAAATCTTTTTTTTTTTTTTTTTTAATGAAAAGCAATAGTTAGGAGTCTACTTACTACTGCCAGGGAATCAGATTTAACTCTTGAGTCCAAAATCAAAAAAACAGACAAAATAAACATTGTTCATTTTTCTACTAGACATTAATCAGACAAAGAAATACAGTGATTCTCAAGAGACAGAAAACATGCAAGGTGAGACAATTTCCATGTTATTCGCCTCTAGCTAAAACAGGACAAATGAAAATTTATGCCCATACCAAGATTTGTACACAAATGCTCACAGTAGCTTACTTGTAACACTTCAGAAGTAGTAAGTCCACAAATGCCCTTCAACAGGTGACTAGACAAAGAGCCCAGCCTGTGTGAGAGAATGTACTACACAAAGTGTGATTATCTACACCGGGACAGAATTACAAGAAGGGAAGGTGACTGGCACTCACCGCTACATGCATGGGTCTCAAATTAAAGATGCTAAGTGAAAGCTCTAGCTTCCAAAAAGAGAGCATATGCCATGACTAATTTATATAAAACTCTACAAACAAATCTAGGATGACAAAGCAGATCAGTGGTTGCCTGAGGATGGGGACAGAGGAGTGGGAAGGAAGGAATTTAAAAAAGCAATGGCTATGTTCACGGCTTGATCCTGGTGACAACTTCACACTCTACAGCCATTCATGAGTCATTTAAATATGTGCGACTTATTTCATTTCAGTTATACCTAAATAAAGCTTTTTTAAAGGAAAGAGCAGTACTTCGTGTCCGAAACTTGGCAAATACCAAAGTTACAGATACAGGAAAAAAAACTATACAGTTCCTGCATATGCCTAAAACACTTGAAAATTATCTGCCAATTATAAACTGCAGATCACTCCTCAAACATTCAAATTGACAACACTGATTACAAAGACTCTTCCATAGTGTGGTTGCAGATTCCTGAGCTTACTGATGGATAATGAAACCTGGGAGGCCTGCACTGCTCCCTATTGTCTGAGACTCCCCTTTTCCCCTGTCCTTGACACAGTACCAGCAAAGTGGCAACATGTCTGCTCACAGGAGCTGGGGGCAGTCAAAGCTCCTACAATCTTGACTTTCTACTAGCTTGTCTCTCTCCTATGTTGCGCAACTGTACAACTAATGTCAGAAGAAGCCAATGTACCCTGGATATAACCAGCCAAACAAACCAAACAAATTTGTGGTGTCAACGGAACTGTGTGTCAGAAAAGGAAAATGGATCCGTACACTGTCGACTTACAAAGAGTACAAATAACAACATGAGGGGCAAATAGTTTCTGGCATCATCACCAAGCATAAAACTGACTGAAAGACAAAAAAAAAAAAAGTCAATAACTTTATTGAAAGTTGCTATTTAGAACTCAAAATTCACATGATAAAACCAATCCCAAGAACATCCTTTTGTTGGTTTAAAAAAAATACCCTATCATACTATGAAAAGGAGAAAAAGATATGATGGAGATGATGTCTCTGGTTCAAAATGAGGTAATTTGGTGAGATCATTTGAATATATACAAAATATTCCAAGCACTATACGTAGACGTTCAATAACAGATTGTTATTTATAAAAACAGCAAACATTTTCCTTTAACCCTTATGTTAGTATTTAAGGTTCCCACCAAGGATGGCCTTTCAAACATTCATCTAACTTTGTATCTTGACTGCTTAGACACATCACTCCTTCAAATGATGCTTCAATATGACAAACATCCCCTCTTCTCGAGCCACCTTCAAAACCAGATCACCAGTTTTACCAAGGGGCCTCATCTTCCTAATTACATCCGCCATTTCAGTCTGCTCACTGCCTCCAGAGATGTTATTAGAGTCAAGGGCACATGATCTCACATCTACCTGTTTGTCTTGCTATTTCTCTTGTGTGAACTACAAGCTTTCAAAGCATATCTTAACAGATCGGACTCCGAGCAGAAACACTTGAAGCAAAAACTATGGTGTTCTAGTGTCCCAGGGTCTCATATTTATCTTTACCATTAAGAAGTAAGTGCTCATTTTACTCCATCAAATATGTTTAGTTGAAGATGACGATGCATTCACCAATGTATTAACATCTTGCTTTCACATGGAGTTTAACATCTGCAAGTAAAGGGGGCTGTGGACCCTCCCACGAACAATTCTCAGTGCGCTGCACTGAATAGCCATGCAAAACTGCTTCTCAGCACTCATCACAAAGTGTAAGGAACGCTGGCGTCCCAGAGGTAAAGCTGTGCTATGGCCCAGATTTCATTTCCAACTCAGTGATTTTTCTCACTCAGCCATTAATTATTAGGTAACATGATTTAGGGTCTCCAGGTGGTGTTATGCACCAGTAAATCACAGGAACTTTCTGCTAGCAGACTGTCTTTCATCAGATTCCATGGTCTGGCCCCCCATATTACTGACCTAGCCACTACGAGTTAGACGGCTTTGTCAGCTCTGTGGAAGAGGCATACTTTGGACCCAGGGCCATGCCGAAATTTTCTGAGTTGAGAGAACAAAGTCATCTACAGACAGACCTTGTGAAGCTGTATTTACGTACTTTTTAATAACGTCTGTGCTAACATATGGCTATTTTTTCACCTTTATAGACTTAAATGTCCTATAGAATGAGAGGACCTTATAAGGAACTAGGCTGCTTATTATACACTTCACAACAAATATTCCTGAGTACCAACAATAGCTATTCTCCACTTTCATCTGCCTTCAACTCATTAAAAAACAACAACAACAAAGGCTCTTTGTAAGCCTAATCACTGTTCTCCTGCTGTCTAGCAGGGTGCATGTGCCTGAACCCAGGTGTTTGGAAGTTACCTGTGCCCTCCTAGAGGGGGTTTATTCTCCCCGACAACACCAAGTCTTGCAAACTTCTCATTAAGAGCTGTCAGATGGAGATGTAAAAGGATGTGGATGTAAAAGATGTAAAAGATGTAAAAGACGTAAAAGGATGCCCCATTAATCACACTTCTGTAAGACATAGTGCCAAAGCAGTAACTTCATTCCAGAGGCCCCAAGGATAATCAAGACTACAAAGAGCTTCACAACAGCTCTGACTGATATAATTTCTTTTACAAAGAGCTTCACAACAGCTCTGACTGATATAATTTCTTTTACTTTATTTCTTCATTCTACTTCTCAAATACGTATGTTCAGATATACAGTATTTACTCAGATATTGAAAAGAACATTCACTGCTGGCCTGCCTGCTCTTCACAGAAGGTTTATTATTAACCTAATCTAAAAGATAAGAGAGAGAAAAAGGAAACATCTGAGAGAGTACTTCAAACAATTTTATAATAGGAGTTAAATTATGTTCTTGGAGTTTCCTCAAGGCTTTAACGTCTAGGTTTCTTTCTCAAGGTCTATCATCCTCTTGCTCCCAGGCAAAAAGTTTCTTGACTCCAAAGTTCTCTGAAATTTTTATAAACTTCTAATCTTTCTTCATTCATATTTGATGAATGCCTAATTTTTCAGCTTAGTTTTTTTTCATTTTGCAAAAAAGGACTTAAGTTAGTTATCACTTGTGCAGTAAAAATAGACTCCAACTACACTGCTTAAACAAGCATTTTATTCACTTATAGATGATGAGTCAGGTCTTCTTGCTCCTGCATAATCTTGGGATTGTAGCCCTTTTTTGTGGGTTCCAACTCCTGCACCCTACTCTAATGCTTCCAGAAGAAAAACTCTCAGATCCTGCTTCTCTTCCAGGTAATTAATTCTTATAAGACTCAAATCATTGTAATAATCAATTACTGTTTTTCTAAAAAACCAAACCCTGTTCCTATTCCCATTCAGAGGAATATGCTAGAATTCAGCCAAAGAAGTAAAACACAATTATCTCAAGGCAAAAGCAAACACTATCCATTCAAAGTCAATTGAGCTTATGTTTACTTTTAACAGTCTGAAAAAACAGTCTGCACAACTGGTTGAAATACTGACAAGAGGTTTAAAAACTAATAATTTACATGCTTTTTAAAAGACAAGCAACATATTCACACATCACCTCTGGCAGGCATCTTTCTATTTATATTTTAATATAAGACACTGAACCAAAGCATCTTACCACCCAAGAAACACTTCCTTTAAAATAAGAATGGTAACCAAAAAAAGGTGTTTAAAAAAATTGGTAAAGAAATTGAGAATGTCTCTTTATGTTGGGCTTCTGTTAATATTTCCTTGAAATTAAATAGGAAGTTCAGTAACTGAACAGGTCTGCTCCCTCAGAGGAAGAAAAGACAAAATAAGCAAAACATGACACAGATATTTAAATTACATTAACATGGCTTCCTCAGAATCCAATATTAGATAGATTCTACTGAAAAGTACTGAATAACCAAAACATCTGACGTCGAAGGCTGATCTGTTCAATAAGAAGTTTTTATTTTCCTGCAACTAAACTGTTCTCTCAATGTCAGAATGGTTCTTGTTTTAACAGGTCACTCTTCATGTGATGTTTTCATTGTGTCAAAGAGAGCTAACTTTTCCTTACACAAATGTTAACCTCTTTTTAATGAAGTCATGTGACAGAGAACACCAAGAACTAAGAAAAAAGTAGATGCATCGTCAAGTGTAAAGGAACAAAAATTAAGAAATCTAAGAATTTTGGAAAAGAATTTTAGGGTCAGGAGCTATCTGCTTAGAAGTTACAAGTGAGCCACTGAGATGAAATCACAGAATGAAAACTTGAGTTACTGGTTTAAGAAAGTAACTGCTCTCAACCTGAAAACTGTTTGATCCTGATTCCCAACTGCCTAAAGACACAGAGTAAGTACACTCTATGGAAAAGTCCTAAAATGATATTTAATAAAACAAATCAAACACTGTGACTTGTGAAATAAACTCCTAAGATTCTTCATAAAAGAAGAATCAAGAGAATTAGGCTACTTAGCAAGCAGCAGGGTTTAAAGTAAGTTGAAGTTAAAACACTCATTTATGAACTGTTACTGTATCGGGGAATCTAAGGGTCAACATTTTAGTCATAGTGTAATACTTACCTGTTTTGGGATGTATCGAAAAGAATCCTTGTGGGTTTCCACTTGTAATTTTGTATGTTAACTTGTCATTAGAGCTAGAATCTGGATCAAATGCCTCAACTTGGACCACAGATACATCCTTGGGAGAATTTTCCATAATTTCTGGATAATAAACAGGCTCTGTTGTCTGTGGTGCATTGTCATTGACATCCTCGACCTCAATGTAGATCTCTATAAATGATGACAAAGGCACAACGCCCTGATCGGTGGCGTAGACAGTTAGCCAGTAGTGGGAAGTTGTTTCCCGATCCAGGAGATCTGAAGTCTCTATGACACCTAGAAAGAAAGAAGTAAAACACTGTCAACAACAAAAAACACTTTGCCACTTTGAGAAATGTGTCAACTTAAAAGACAACTCTGATTTATAAAAGGCTTATGTGTCTGCAAGTTATCTCACATCTCTTTGCCTCCATCACCTTTCCTAAAGAGACGGTAGTCATACATTCTTCAAAAACTGATTAACTGAAGAGACATATTTAGAACAGCAATTGGTGCATAATATCAGTGATAATTTGCCATTGTTATTAGCATAAGGTGCCAGGTGCTATGAGAAGCACTTTACAGGATATTATCTCACATAAGTCTCAAAACAACCCAACAGATGGGTTTTAAGAAATCATCTAGTGGCTCAATACTTGGTTTTTCAAAGATGAAACGCATACCTGTTGGATACATTGGTCATTATCCTAGAGATTAATCAAGGGCTCAGAGCCACAGCCTAGCTAGATCTGAGTCTCCCCCGCAACCCGACATCCCCACTTTCCACACTGCACTCATTTGGTCACCATCCAGTTTAGAGACGCTAGAAGCAGCACTGCTCTACATGTCTCAGTCTGGCATACACACCCTTTTTTCAGTAACTAACAAAAACAATACAACCTTTCCAAGTCCAGAAAAAGGAATCACTCAGGTCTCTTGTGCACTGAAATCCTTCACTTTCTCTTAAATCACCATAAGCAAAAGGCGACATTAAGTGGCTAAAAATAAAAATCCTCCCACTCTCCTGTTAAGGTCCATAAATAAGTGCAGAGGCAACCACTTTCTCAAATACCAGTATATATCCAGTACCATGTCCAAAGCCCAATATGATTTACTAAAGGATCAAACAATCATAACTGGGGTTGGTATAGAAAAAGACCTCAATTAGAACCCAAGAGAGGACACATTTTTTGACTGTTAACTAGCAAAAGGTGGAATTATATAATTACAAAGAAGAGGGTTAGAGTACCTGTAGTGTTTTGGCTCAATCGCTGAAACTATTCAAAACCTTACTTAAGGGATTAACCTCCTCTCAGGATGATTAAGAGCAGAAATATTCACTTTACTTAGGCAAATCTCTCCTTTTTATTCAGTGACATAATCCTGTCTTTTAGTTTTTCCAAACATCACTGCATTTTTTTTCCTGCAAGTTAATCATTACTTAATGGTGAATTCATGCTTGTTTTTAGGGGTTAACACAATAGCCCACATTCAACTTTGGAAATCCTGTACTTCCGAATCACTAAATCTTTATATTTAGTGTAAAATATTATAGGGAAATTAAAAACATCAACTTAATTGATGCTAAGCAATAAAACAGTATGTATCTCAATGAAACATCAGTGTATTTTTAATCACTATGTAAACTTAAATATTTGACTATTTGAAGTTAATATCAAAAAACTCATTTATTTTTAATGCTAGACAAGCACATCTAACCCTTCCCAAAATGTTCACAATTTGGAAGTAGCAAATTTAAATATCAAAATATGAAAGAATATCATAAAATGAATGCCTTATTATTCAGAAGCATTATAATTCTTGCTATTCCTTCATTAATTCTTAAAAATCCTTTAAACTGGCTGTACATACTTCTAGAAATATGAACACAGTCTCTGAACTCGAATAAAAAGAAGCTAACTTGTCTCTCCATGCAGCGAAGACACATGTCAGAAAAACATGTCCCTTTTCTGGTCCCAACACAGTCTATGCATACTCATTTCAAAATTCAAACCCATTTCAAAAAAAATCAGTAAAATCATACCTATTCTATTCTGAAAGAGGAATGTCCTCAATAGGGTGGAGAGGGGAATCTTTTCCAGTTTCTCATTTTCATCACTCAAGTCTATCAACTGTTCGTGACACAAAGGAAGTCAGAAAATAACAGAATGTTACCTCTACTAGACTACATATTAATAACTAAATGGATGTACATACAGCTCCTCTTGTGTTTTGCTGTTCAATTCAAATGTAACATAATTAGTTTGGCAGATGAAGTAGTCTGAAAATTTCAACAAGACAGGTACCATGTTCCATCATTCCTTTCCTGCTTTAATCCTCAGTTTATGCTGCTGTCTACTTTTTAAAATTGTGTCCCTCTAAAATGTTATCTATAGGCATCTCGTAACAACTACAGTAACACATTTGCTCAATATTTACTATATGGCAGATACTTTAAGTGTCTTACATGCACTATTTTATTCAACTTTTATATCTAATTTGCCTATAAATGTGGTGTTATTATCCCCGTATCATGAATGAAAAATTCAGACTGAAATAACTGAAGTAACTTTCCCAGATTCATTGCAAACGACAGAACTGAAGTTTAAATATCACGAATCTCTTACTTCAATATCAAAAATTAGTTCCACTGGTGACATGACATACAAGAAGGCAACAAAAATTAATGTTAAAGACGTAAAAACTAAGTTAACTCTTACATTCCATGCATATTTGGGGTCAGTATTCAACAAAAGTTATTAAATCTCCACTCATAAGTAATAGCTGTCTCTAGGTTCAGTAGGAAAAAGCATAATATGCAAATGCAGTATGAGGGGGTTTTGTAGACTTGGTCATAAATTCACTTTTTCTAAAAACAATTCTATAAAGAACCAATAAAAACTCAACTTCCAAATATCTTTTCTTTAACACACACCCATAACTACATTTTCTGCCCTCCCTCCCATCCATCCATCCATCCATCCATCCATCCATCCATCCATCCATCCATCCATCCATCCATCCATCCATCCATCCATCCGCCTACCCACTTTGTCTCCATCCTATCTTCAAATATATTCCCTTCTCTCAGCTCCTTTCTGTTACCTCTGCTCCAGTTTTTTACTTTCTCTATCACTTGCTGAGGTAGCAGTAGAATATGCAACTGGTTGTATACATAGGCAGCACAATAAGAAGAGATAGTGGCCTAAACCAGCCCCGGAACACCCTCCAATCAGGTAGGAACAGCAGTAGTGCAGTGAGAGGAAGAGTAAGTGGTAGCGTGATGTGGAAATGACACCCTTCTTTTCTCAAGATTGTAGGACACAAGCAGCAGACAAGGTGTAGGTATGCTGGAGTATAATTCTATGATATCTATTTTGAGTAGAAGTTGTTTAGACAAGTTTGTACTATGTACCAACCAACCGACAACGTTCTTAAGGAATCTTTCCTTTGATTTAATGAAACATTACAAAATAAATAAAAGTCTTCCAACCTAAAGAATGCAATGAAGACTTTCTTGGGAAAAGTAGCTAATATGCTGAAAAATCTTAAAGAAGCCAAGAATCTGGAATGATTAAGTAAAAATATTTATCACTGCAAATTTACTCCAAGATTTCAAAACCACCACCAGATGTCACTAAGAAAATTGATTTTAAATGTGCAAACGGTGGGGAAAACTAACTGAAAGAGGAAAAAAAAAATCAGATCTTGACCAATGTAGCTAAAAATACACCTCACAGCAAAATCACTTTCCAAAATGATCATTAATGTCCATATATGTAATCAAACAAGTATTGACAATTAGGTTACAAGTTAAATAGTATTAGGTGCCCTGGTAAAATGTCCAAAAGTAAAGAAAGATTTCCAAGAATAATTTCCACCACCACCACTGGTGGTTAAAGGTGTTGTTAATCTGAATACTGCCTTGAACAGGTAAAGGCATGTATTCCCTCCAATAGCACAGGTAAAGCAAGATGCTTTCAACATAGCAATTTTTAAGGCAAAAATAAAGTTTAGTGTCTGCTACACTGCCAAATTTAACTGTCAATTTCCATGGCCATAGAACACACCTTTATTCTTTATACTTGGAACTTACCTATTTTCTTTAACAGGTCACACCCCTCGGCATCACACCCCAATGCCAAAGCTTTCAACAGAATTTTGTCTATTTAGATTCTTCAGCTAGTCTACCTCTAAAATACTTATAATCACTGCAATGACATAGCAACATAAATATGCAAACCCAACCCTCCCTTCTAATATACCATGCCATGTACTTTAAAAAAAAAAAAAAAAAAAACTTTCCTGGAACCACTCCTAAGGTAGCCATTACATAAAAATCTTCTAAAGTTAATTATAAGAAAAAAAGAAACATAAAATGTAATTCTTGGTCATATTTTCCCAGTATGCAAAAAAGGAACTGATTGCTCTTTACTCCCATTCCACAGTTTCATCATAAGCACATTAACTGTTGAATATAAATGCTTACTCAAAAATAAAAACATTACTCACTTAAAAAGAACAGGGAAGCTACTACACTGCAGACATGCAACATCTGTTTCTGCAATTAATCTGGTCAACTCAATGATTTTCTAATTATGAAAAAAATCAGAATTCCCACAATTCTACTAAATATTACCCAGCTTCAAAATATTCTTTCTTCCTACTAAAGCTCCCTACTAAAATGGAAACCCTTGAAGGGCAAAATTTGTGTCCGTATTTGCTCAGGGTTGGTAAACGATGAATACTTAACTCAGTGATGAAACAAGGGCGTTCATCAAAAACAAGAGAAATGTGAGAAACAGTCACAGCCAAGAGGAGTCTAAGGGGGACAAGATGACTAAATAAATGGAACATGGGAAGCTGGGCCAGAAAACGCACATCTGGTGGAAACTAGAGAAATCTGAGTGAACGATGGACTTTACTAAGAATGTGAAGATACTGGTTCATTAATTTCAACGAGTACACACATTAATGCAAGAGGATAAAAAGAGGGGAAACTGCGGGGTGGAGTGATATAGGACCCACCTATTAGCTGCTCATTTTTTCTATAAATTTATTCTTTTTTACTATAGAATGTCCATGAAAACTTACAATGTGTAGATTAATGTTTCCTTAGACGTGAAACTTTCCTCAAGTTGTTTCATCTCATTTTTGCTAAATACTAGATTTAGGCTTAAGGATTTAAATAGAAAACCAATCATATATCTACATTTTTAACTTCCAATTTTACTATAATGCATAAATGATTTCATTTCACACTTTGTTTTGCTTCATCATTAATGTCCAAAGTAAAACAAATTTGATATAAAAGAGGCTTCTAAAATTTAACCACTCTTTAAATGATTGTACTCATTTGACATGCATTACCTAATAATAAAACTCTGTCTTAGAAGCATTAGTATAATCAATCATGTTTAAATATATAATGTATATATTTAATGTACCTCCTTGCTTTTGCCATTAGTTGGTTGCTACCATTGACTAAAATAGAGGAATAAATGCAGTAAGAATCTGTTAAAGAATCTATGATTTTAATGGCTATTTAGTCCACTCAACAAAGGAAAAAATGCACTAAGTCCTTTCAAAAAATAGTTCCTATCACTTCACGTATACAAGATACTGTCATTTACTGATGCTGGTAATTATAAAACATTAGGACACTGTAATCATGATCAATAGCTTATTTTGCAGAGAAAAAAATTTTGCAATGAACAAAATTAAGAACTATTTTTTATTCCCTCCCTCCCATCCACGGCCCTCAAAATTAAGAACTTGCAAAAACAAATGTATCTGCATGTATATTTAAATCTTAAGAGCTTGAGACTATATAAATAAGGTAGATAGTCCATGCTTTTGATTTTTCTTTAAGCCACATATACGTCAACTAAGAAATATTCCTTTAACTGCTAAGAAGGGCTAGGTACTTCAGTCCAACAGACACCTCTGCCCTCACAGCTAACAAGAATAAACCAAGCTGCAAAATTCCTTCTGCAGTTTAACTAAAGATGTGGTAACAATTATTACCATGACCTAACCTTTTACATTAGTGAACAGCCTGTGGTGTTATTCTGCCAGAAGCCATTTGTGATCAAGAAAACAGCAAGCTCATGGTAATATTCTAACAGCATACACACACACACACACACACACACACACACACACAGCTCATGGTGTGTGTGTGTGTATTATGTTAAGCACTTCTTATAGCATGTAGAAGAAAATGAAAAACACTATCAGCAACTTGCCCGATGTGGCACTGGGCTTCCATCCCTAACAGATGGCCCTAAGTCATCGGGGGCAGCCCCTCCAGGCCTCAGTGGTGTTCCCTAATTGCAGAGAAGCAGGAGAGCAACCGAGCGTGACCTGTAGTTTCCAGAGGAAAAGTTCTGGTTTGAGAGGAATGTAAAACATATTGACCAAGTGGAAAAAGTTGGTTTTACTCTTTTTCCAACAACTGAGATTCTGGGTAAAGAATCTGATGCTGCGAAAATCTTGTTCTGTGCAACAAAGAGAAGCAGGAGAGAAAGGTGACTGGTCTACAATACAACGGCATATATAAAATTAAACAAACAAAGAAGCAAACATTAATTACATAAAAACATGTTACTAATATACAAAGTGAGTGGAAAATATGAATCTTTATAGAAGTATATAAAGCAGAATCTTGATTCAGTTTCAAGAGAAACCAAAATGCTTCAAAAATAAAAGCCACCCAAACACACAATCAGATATGCAGGAAAAATGACCTAGAATAAACAAGGTGATACGGAGATGATACAAAAAAAAATCAATTAACCAAAATTTTTTAATCTGTGAATTCTATAACAGCGAATTTTAAGCCTTATTTAAAATGTACGAACAAAAAAGTACAAGTACCAGCAGTCCTTTACAATTACCTCCGTATACCATGACAGATATCATGATATTCCTTTCCAATATTTTGTTTCACTTATTCTGAGATGAGTAATAATGGATATTCCAAAGTTCAACAATATTTAAAAGCATTTATACATGAAACTGCAAGGTGTTTAAGTCTACGAAATTTATATTGCCCAGAGTTAGGACATAAGTTAATGACTAAAGGGAGAGTTTTTTATGTAGCAACTGTCAGTTGTTTAGTTTTTTTTCATTATTCAGACTTCCTATTTAAAATAATCTTAACAACAACAAAAAATCATCTTAACTAAGACATTTATCAACTCTTTGGATTAAAATTGTTGCAGTAATTTAAAATTAGCTGAGAAGGCTTTCCGACTTATAAACTTACTAAAACATATTAGGTTCATAATCAGATTTTAAGCATCAAGTTTCAAGTCCAAGGATTTCTTTAGCTTTGCAGAGTCATTCCCATAGCAAGCTTTGCTAAACCTATTTTCATGCTTTGTTGAGAAACATTCCAAGTTCTCATTTCTATGTCACCATCATTAATATTGTTCATGAGGGTTTCATGGATGAGCTCTCTAAAAGATATCATCCTTAGTTATCAAAAGTAACAGGTGAACACATACTAATTAGGGAAAACCACACATACAAAAAGTCCTAGGAAGTACTAAAATTCAAAGACCACTCAACATGCCAATGGTAATATTTCTAGCATTCTGTTTTATATTTTAGAAGCTCTATCATTTCAATATTGATTACGTTTCCCAACTTACACTAAGATGTAAAGTCAGCAAATACTTTGCAATGCCATCTTGTTTAACCCTCATCTTTATAAGTTCAGGATCTTTTTTCATTTTCTATATGTGGATACAGAGTTTTAGAGTTGAAAAACCACTAGTCTATAAACAGAACCATTTATTCATTATTAAGACTGCAATAAACTAATTTATGCCTTTACCTGTTAGTCACCTATACATTTACTTTTAATAGCTCATTTAAGTCTCCAGAGTCAAGTGCCTTAACAAAGTCAAGTGCTTTCAACAAAGTGCAGAGAAGCAAGAATGCAAGACTGTGCTGTCTAGCTCCTGCAGTCACTCAATCACCAATGTTTCTACCCTCACCCTTTACTGTTTTTCCCATTCTTACGGGTGGTAGAGCTATGATTAATGACCATGTCTAGTTTTCAACTCCTGCTGTTTTCCCCTGTATGCCTGGTGTACATGATGTTCACAACTTCAACAGTGTTAATGGAAAAAAATCAACACATCCAGAAGTTTAACAGCACTTGTCCATGGCGGAAAAATGATATAACTAAGTATAAACCCATCTAAACGTGGGTCAAAGAATTCCTGCACAAGAACCCTATGTGACTAAACCTTATGGATTAAAAAGGGGAAAAAAGAACCCAAAGCTGTTTTATATCCAGGTCATTACATTTATTATCAACATGTCATGTGAAAGTGCAGTCAAAATGTATAATAAATGCAGCATAAAGGCATAAAGCATTATACTAATACTGACCATCACTGTGAGGATATAACTGAGTTGTGAACACTGTTACTGCCTCTGTAATACTGAATGATGGATGGTAAATCCAGAATTCTACAATAAATTGGTTGTAAACATTACATGACAGATCAAAACTGAATTTTAAGGAACAACCCTTCTTGGGAAAGGTATTTTGATATCTTTTTAATCTAGCAATCAATAATTAAAGAATGGAGTTTTTAAAGACTGTACTCTATAATATCTTCTTCACCAAAAATAATTTAATGTTGCTGGGTGAGACCTGCATTTTGCTAAAAATTAATCTGGAACCTAGTAAGTCTGGGAGAAAATGTGTGTCTATATACACATACATATGCACACATAATGCTGGATTAGAATGGTAAGTGTATTTTTCTTCTTTGGGTTAGTACTTTCTAAATTTTCAAGGAATATATGTACATTGCACAGAATACATTGCTAAGTCCACATTTTAGAGGATAAATACAAAGTGTATGAGAAAAACTTAAAAAATTTAAAAAATGTAACAGCAACCTTTAAAAGTTAAGACTCATAGGTTTCCATAATCTGAGGAGCAACTGCCTGAAACATCTGTATTTCAAAAGTATGTTTTAGCATGAGGACAAGGAGCTATTCAATGATTAAAATGTCAGTTGAAATGACTAAGCTTCATGCCAAACTCCTTAAAACACTCCCTTGCTAAAGAAGGAATGGAATGAGATTCCTCCTGCCACTAGTCTCTGTATAAACACAGCTCTTTCCAAAAGAGACAGTTGTCTCCAGAATCCTAGAATGCACAAGGCTGGTGTAAGAGCAACTTTTCTTTCTTCTTAAGGTCTGTCTAG
>PVHY01000909.1:93176-186489 GCA_004024945.1 Uropsilus gracilis
ATCCCTTCCCCCCCAGTACCTCCACTGGTATTCAGTGCATGTAAAACATACCTTTGGGGGTTTTTGTTTTTGTTTTGTCATTGCTGAATCACATGTGTATCTTTAGGTTTTTTTTTGTTGTTGTTGTTGTTGTTGTTGTTTTTAAGGAAATTAAGTGATTTAAGTTTTCTGTGTTTAGAAATTGATTTTGTATAGATGCCTAGACAGACCTTAAGAAGAAAGAAAAGTTGCTCTTACACCAGCCTTGTGCATTCTAGGATTCTGGAGACAACTGTCTCTTTTGGAAAGAGCTGTGTTTATACAGAGACTAGTGGCAGGAGGAATCTCATTCCATTCCTTCTTTAGCAAGGGAGTGTTTTAAGGAGTTTGGCATGAAGCTTAGTCATTTCAACTGACATTTTAATCATTGAATAGCTCCTTGTCCTCATGCTAAAACATACTTTTGAAATACAGATGTTTCAGGCAGTTGCTCCTCAGATTATGGAAACCTATGAGTCTTAACTTTTAAAGGTTGCTGTTACATTTTTAAAATTTTTTAAGTTTTTCTCATACACTTTGTATTTATCCTCTAAAATGTGGACTTAGCAATGTATTCTGTGCAATGTACATATATTCCTTGAAAATTTAGAAAGTACTAACCCAAAGAAGAAAAATACACTTACCATTCTAATCCAGCATTATGTGTGCATATGTATGTGTATATAGACACACATTTTCTCCCAGACTTACTAGGTTCCAGATTAATTTTTAGCAAAATGCAGGTCTCACCCAGCAACATTAAATTATTTTTGGTGAAGAAGATATTATAGAGTACAGTCTTTAAAAACTCCATTCTTTAATTATTGATTGCTAGATTAAAAAGATATCAAAATACCTTTCCCAAGAAGGGTTGTTCCTTAAAATTCAGTTTTGATCTGTCATGTAATGTTTACAACCAATTTATTGTAGAATTCTGGATTTACCATCCATCATTCAGTATTACAGAGGCAGTAACAGTGTTCACAACTCAGTTATATGGTCAGTATTAGTATAATGGTCACAGTGATGGTCAGTATTAGTATAATGCTTTATGCCTTTATGCTGCATTTATTATACATTTTGACTGCACTTTCACATGACATGTTGATAATAAATGTAATGACCTGGATATAAAACAGCTTTGGGTTCTTTTTTCCCTTTTTAATCCATAAGGTTTAGTCACATAGGGTTCTTGTGCAGGAATTCTTTGACCCACGTTTAGATGGGTTTATACTTAGTTATATCATTTTTCCGCCATGGACAAGTGCTGTTAAACTTCTGGATGTGTTGATTTTTTTCCATTAACACTGTTGAAGTTGTGAACATCATGTACACCAGGCATACAGGGGAAAACAGCAGGAGTTGAAAACTAGACATGGTCATTAATCATAGCTCTACCACCCGTAAGAATGGGAAAAACAGTAAAGGGTGAGGGTAGAAACATTGGTGATTGAGTGACTGCAGGAGCTAGACAGCACAGTCTTGCATTCTTGCTTCTCTGCACTTTGTTGAAAGCACTTGACTTTGTTAAGGCACTTGACTCTGGAGACTTAAATGAGCTATTAAAAGTAAATGTATAGGTGACTAACAGGTAAAGGCATAAATTAGTTTATTGCAGTCTTAATAATGAATAAATGGTTCTGTTTATAGACTAGTGGTTTTTCAACTCTAAAACTCTGTATCCACATATAGAAAATGAAAAAAGATCCTGAACTTATAAAGATGAGGGTTAAACAAGATGGCATTGCAAAGTATTTGCTGACTTTACATCTTAGTGTAAGTTGGGAAACGTAATCAATATTGAAATGATAGAGCTTCTAAAATATAAAACAGAATGCTAGAAATATTACCATTGGCATGTTGAGTGGTCTTTGAATTTTAGTACTTCCTAGGACTTTTTGTATGTGTGGTTTTCCCTAATTAGTATGTGTTCACCTGTTACTTTTGATAACTAAGGATGATATCTTTTAGAGAGCTCATCCATGAAACCCTCATGAACAATATTAATGATGGTGACATAGAAATGAGAACTTGGAATGTTTCTCAACAAAGCATGAAAATAGGTTTAGCAAAGCTTGCTATGGGAATGACTCTGCAAAGCTAAAGAAATCCTTGGACTTGAAACTTGATGCTTAAAATCTGATTATGAACCTAATATGTTTTAGTAAGTTTATAAGTCGGAAAGCCTTCTCAGCTAATTTTAAATTACTGCAACAATTTTAATCCAAAGAGTTGATAAATGTCTTAGTTAAGATGATTTTTTGTTGTTGTTAAGATTATTTTAAATAGGAAGTCTGAATAATGAAAAAAAACTAAACAACTGACAGTTGCTACATAAAAAACTCTCCCTTTAGTCATTAACTTATGTCCTAACTCTGGGCAATATAAATTTCGTAGACTTAAACACCTTGCAGTTTCATGTATAAATGCTTTTAAATATTGTTGAACTTTGGAATATCCATTATTACTCATCTCAGAATAAGTGAAACAAAATATTGGAAAGGAATATCATGATATCTGTCATGGTATACGGAGGTAATTGTAAAGGACTGCTGGTACTTGTACTTTTTTGTTCGTACATTTTAAATAAGGCTTAAAATTCGCTGTTATAGAATTCACAGATTAAAAAATTTTGGTTAATTGATTTTTTTTTGTATCATCTCCGTATCACCTTGTTTATTCTAGGTCATTTTTCCTGCATATCTGATTGTGTGTTTGGGTGGCTTTTATTTTTGAAGCATTTTGGTTTCTCTTGAAACTGAATCAAGATTCTGCTTTATATACTTCTATAAAGATTCATATTTTCCACTCACTTTGTATATTAGTAACATGTTTTTATGTAATTAATGTTTGCTTCTTTGTTTGTTTAATTTTATATATGCCGTTGTATTGTAGACCAGTCACCTTTCTCTCCTGCTTCTCTTTGTTGCACAGAACAAGATTTTCGCAGCATCAGATTCTTTACCCAGAATCTCAGTTGTTGGAAAAAGAGTAAAACCAACTTTTTCCACTTGGTCAATATGTTTTACATTCCTCTCAAACCAGAACTTTTCCTCTGGAAACTACAGGTCACGCTCGGTTGCTCTCCTGCTTCTCTGCAATTAGAGAACACCACTGAGGCCTGGAGGGGCTGCCCCCGATGACTTAGGGCCATCTGTTAGGGATGGAAGCCCAGTGCCACATCGGGCAAGTTGCTGATAGTGTTTTTCATTTTCTTCTACATGCTATAAGAAGTGCTTAACATAATACACACACACACACACCATGAGCTGTGTGTGTGTGTGAGTGTGTGTGTGTGTATATGCTGTTAGAATATTACCATGAGCTTGCTGTTTTCTTGATCACAAATGGCTTCTGGCAGAATAACACCACAGGCTGTTCACTAATGTAAAAGGTTAGGTCATGGTAATAATTGTTACCACATCTTTAGTTAAACTGCAGAAGGAATTTTGCAGCTTGGTTTATTCTTGTTAGCTGTGAGGGCAGAGGTGTCTGTTGGACTGAAGTACCTAGCCCTTCTTAGCAGTTAAAGGAATATTTCTTAGTTGACGTATATGTGGCTTAAAGAAAAATCAAAAGCATGGACTATCTACCTTATTTATATAGTCTCAAGCTCTTAAGATTTAAATATACATGCAGATACATTTGTTTTTGCAAGTTCTTAATTTTGAGGGCCGTGGATGGGAGGGAGGGAATAAAAAATAGTTCTTAATTTTGTTCATTGCAAAATTTTTTTCTCTGCAAAATAAGCTATTGATCATGATTACAGTGTCCTAATGTTTTATAATTACCAGCATCAGTAAATGACAGTATCTTGTATACGTGAAGTGATAGGAACTATTTTTTGAAAGGACTTAGTGCATTTTTTCCTTTGTTGAGTGGACTAAATAGCCATTAAAATCATAGATTCTTTAACAGATTCTTACTGCATTTATTCCTCTATTTTAGTCAATGGTAGCAACCAACTAATGGCAAAAGCAAGGAGGTACATTAAATATATACATTATATATTTAAACATGATTGATTATACTAATGCTTCTAAGACAGAGTTTTATTATTAGGTAATGCATGTCAAATGAGTACAATCATTTAAAGAGTGGTTAAATTTTAGAAGCCTCTTTTATATCAAATTTGTTTTACTTTGGACATTAATGATGAAGCAAAACAAAGTGTGAAATGAAATCATTTATGCATTATAGTAAAATTGGAAGTTAAAAATGTAGATATATGATTGGTTTTCTATTTAAATCCTTAAGCCTAAATCTAGTATTTAGCAAAAATGAGATGAAACAACTTGAGGAAAGTTTCACGTCTAAGGAAACATTAATCTACACATTGTAAGTTTTCATGGACATTCTATAGTAAAAAAGAATAAATTTATAGAAAAAATGAGCAGCTAATAGGTGGGTCCTATATCACTCCACCCCGCAGTTTCCCCTCTTTTTATCCTCTTGCATTAATGTGTGTACTCGTTGAAATTAATGAACCAGTATCTTCACATTCTTAGTAAAGTCCATCGTTCACTCAGATTTCTCTAGTTTCCACCAGATGTGCGTTTTCTGGCCCAGCTTCCCATGTTCCATTTATTTAGTCATCTTGTCCCCCTTAGACTCCTCTTGGCTGTGACTGTTTCTCACATTTCTCTTGTTTTTGATGAACGCCCTTGTTTCATCACTGAGTTAAGTATTCATCGTTTACCAACCCTGAGCAAATACGGACACAAATTTTGCCCTTCAAGGGTTTCCATTTTAGTAGGGAGCTTTAGTAGGAAGAAAGAATATTTTGAAGCTGGGTAATATTTAGTAGAATTGTGGGAATTCTGATTTTTTTCATAATTAGAAAATCATTGAGTTGACCAGATTAATTGCAGAAACAGATGTTGCATGTCTGCAGTGTAGTAGCTTCCCTGTTCTTTTTAAGTGAGTAATGTTTTTATTTTTGAGTAAGCATTTATATTCAACAGTTAATGTGCTTATGATGAAACTGTGGAATGGGAGTAAAGAGCAATCAGTTCCTTTTTTGCATACTGGGAAAATATGACCAAGAATTACATTTTATGTTTCTTTTTTTCTTATAATTAACTTTAGAAGATTTTTATGTAATGGCTACCTTAAGAGTGGTTCCAGGAAAGTTTTTTTTTTTTTTTTTAAAGTACATGGCATGGTATATTAGAAGGGAGGGTTGGGTTTGCATATTTATGTTGCTATGTCATTGCAGTGATTATAAGTATTTTAGAGGTAGACTAGCTGAAGAATCTAAATAGGCAAAATTCTGTTGAAAGCTTTGGCATTGGGGTGTGATGCCGAGGGGTGTGACCTGTTAAAGAAAATAGGTAAGTTCCAAGTATAAAGAATAAAGGTGTGTTCTATGGCCATGGAAATTGACAGTTAAATTTGGCAGTGTAGCAGACACTAAACTTTATTTTTGCCTTAAAAATTGCTATGTTGAAAGCATCTTGCTTTACCTGTGCTATTGGAGGGAATACATGCCTTTACCTGTTCAAGGCAGTATTCAGATTAACAACACCTTTAACCACCAGTGGTGGTGGTGGAAATTATTCTTGGAAATCTTTCTTTACTTTTGGACATTTTACCAGGGCACCTAATACTATTTAACTTGTAACCTAATTGTCAATACTTGTTTGATTACATATATGGACATTAATGATCATTTTGGAAAGTGATTTTGCTGTGAGGTGTATTTTTAGCTACATTGGTCAAGATCTGATTTTTTTTTTCCTCTTTCAGTTAGTTTTCCCCACCGTTTGCACATTTAAAATCAATTTTCTTAGTGACATCTGGTGGTGGTTTTGAAATCTTGGAGTAAATTTGCAGTGATAAATATTTTTACTTAATCATTCCAGATTCTTGGCTTCTTTAAGATTTTTCAGCATATTAGCTACTTTTCCCAAGAAAGTCTTCATTGCATTCTTTAGGTTGGAAGACTTTTATTTATTTTGTAATGTTTCATTAAATCAAAGGAAAGATTCCTTAAGAACGTTGTCGGTTGGTTGGTACATAGTACAAACTTGTCTAAACAACTTCTACTCAAAATAGATATCATAGAATTATACTCCAGCATACCTACACCTTGTCTGCTGCTTGTGTCCTACAATCTTGAGAAAAGAAGGGTGTCATTTCCACATCACGCTACCACTTACTCTTCCTCTCACTGCACTACTGCTGTTCCTACCTGATTGGAGGGTGTTCCGGGGCTGGTTTAGGCCACTATCTCTTCTTATTGTGCTGCCTATGTATACAACCAGTTGCATATTCTACTGCTACCTCAGCAAGTGATAGAGAAAGTAAAAAACTGGAGCAGAGGTAACAGAAAGGAGCTGAGAGAAGGGAATATATTTGAAGATAGGATGGAGACAAAGTGGGTAGGCGGATGGATGGATGGATGGATGGATGGATGGATGGATGGATGGATGGATGGATGGATGGATGGATGGATGGATGGATGGGAGGGAGGGCAGAAAATGTAGTTATGGGTGTGTGTTAAAGAAAAGATATTTGGAAGTTGAGTTTTTATTGGTTCTTTATAGAATTGTTTTTAGAAAAAGTGAATTTATGACCAAGTCTACAAAACCCCCTCATACTGCATTTGCATATTATGCTTTTTCCTACTGAACCTAGAGACAGCTATTACTTATGAGTGGAGATTTAATAACTTTTGTTGAATACTGACCCCAAATATGCATGGAATGTAAGAGTTAACTTAGTTTTTACGTCTTTAACATTAATTTTTGTTGCCTTCTTGTATGTCATGTCACCAGTGGAACTAATTTTTGATATTGAAGTAAGAGATTCGTGATATTTAAACTTCAGTTCTGTCGTTTGCAATGAATCTGGGAAAGTTACTTCAGTTATTTCAGTCTGAATTTTTCATTCATGATACGGGGATAATAACACCACATTTATAGGCAAATTAGATATAAAAGTTGAATAAAACAGTGCATGTAAGACACTTAAAGTATCTGCCATATAGTAAATATTGAGCAAATGTGTTACTGTAGTTGTTACGAGATGCCTATAGATAACATTTTAGAGGGACACAATTTTAAAAAGTAGACAGCAGCATAAACTGAGGATTAAAGCCGGAAAGGAATGATGGAACATGGTACCTGTCTTGTTGAAATTTTCAGACTACTTCATCTGCCAAACTAATTATGTTACATTTGAATTGAACAGCAAAACACAAGAGGAGCTGTATGTACATCCATTTAGTTATTAATATGTAGTCTAGTAGAGGTAACATTCTGTTATTTTCTGACTTCCTTTGTGTCACGAACAGTTGATAGACTTGAGTGATGAAAGTGAGAAACTGGAAAAGATTCCCCTCTCCACCCTATTGAGGACATTCCTCTTTCAGAATAGAATAGGTATGATTTTACTGATTTTTTTTGAAATGGGTTTGAATTTTGAAATGAGTATGCATAGACTGTATTGGGACCAGAAAAGGGACATGTTTTTCTGACATGTGTCTTCGCTGCATGGAGAGACAAGTTAGCTTCTTTTTATTCGAGTTCAGAGACTGTGTTCCTATTTCTAGAAGTATGTACAGCCAGTTTAAAGGATTTTTAAGAATTAATGAAGGAATAGCAAGAATTATAATGCTTCTGAATAATAAGGCATTCATTTTATGATATTCTTTCATATTTTGATATTTAAATTTGCTACTTCCAAATTGTGAACATTTTGGGAAGGGTTAGATGTGCTTGTCTAGCATTAAAAATAAATGAGTTTTTTGATATTAACTTCAAATAGCCAAATATTTAAGTTTACATAGTGATTAAAAATACACTGATGTTTCATTGAGATACATACTGTTTTATTGCTTAGCATCAATTAAGTTGATGTTTTTAATTTCCCTATAATATTTTACACTAAATATAAAGATTTAGTGATTCGGAAGTACAGGATTTCCAAAGTTGAATGTGGGCTATTGTGTTAACCCCTAAAAACAAGCATGAATTCACCATTAAGTAATGATTAACTTGCAGGAAAAAAAATGCAGTGATGTTTGGAAAAACTAAAAGACAGGATTATGTCACTGAATAAAAAGGAGAGATTTGCCTAAGTAAAGTGAATATTTCTGCTCTTAATCATCCTGAGAGGAGGTTAATCCCTTAAGTAAGGTTTTGAATAGTTTCAGCGATTGAGCCAAAACACTACAGGTACTCTAACCCTCTTCTTTGTAATTATATAATTCCACCTTTTGCTAGTTAACAGTCAAAAAATGTGTCCTCTCTTGGGTTCTAATTGAGGTCTTTTTCTATACCAACCCCAGTTATGATTGTTTGATCCTTTAGTAAATCATATTGGGCTTTGGACATGGTACTGGATATATACTGGTATTTGAGAAAGTGGTTGCCTCTGCACTTATTTATGGACCTTAACAGGAGAGTGGGAGGATTTTTATTTTTAGCCACTTAATGTCGCCTTTTGCTTATGGTGATTTAAGAGAAAGTGAAGGATTTCAGTGCACAAGAGACCTGAGTGATTCCTTTTTCTGGACTTGGAAAGGTTGTATTGTTTTTGTTAGTTACTGAAAAAAGGGTGTGTATGCCAGACTGAGACATGTAGAGCAGTGCTGCTTCTAGCGTCTCTAAACTGGATGGTGACCAAATGAGTGCAGTGTGGAAAGTGGGGATGTCGGGTTGCGGGGGAGACTCAGATCTAGCTAGGCTGTGGCTCTGAGCCCTTGATTAATCTCTAGGATAATGACCAATGTATCCAACAGGTATGCGTTTCATCTTTGAAAAACCAAGTATTGAGCCACTAGATGATTTCTTAAAACCCATCTGTTGGGTTGTTTTGAGACTTATGTGAGATAATATCCTGTAAAGTGCTTCTCATAGCACCTGGCACCTTATGCTAATAACAATGGCAAATTATCACTGATATTATGCACCAATTGCTGTTCTAAATATGTCTCTTCAGTTAATCAGTTTTTGAAGAATGTATGACTACCGTCTCTTTAGGAAAGGTGATGGAGGCAAAGAGATGTGAGATAACTTGCAGACACATAAGCCTTTTATAAATCAGAGTTGTCTTTTAAGTTGACACATTTCTCAAAGTGGCAAAGTGTTTTTTGTTGTTGACAGTGTTTTACTTCTTTCTTTCTAGGTGTCATAGAGACTTCAGATCTCCTGGATCGGGAAACAACTTCCCACTACTGGCTAACTGTCTACGCCACCGATCAGGGCGTTGTGCCTTTGTCATCATTTATAGAGATCTACATTGAGGTCGAGGATGTCAATGACAATGCACCACAGACAACAGAGCCTGTTTATTATCCAGAAATTATGGAAAATTCTCCCAAGGATGTATCTGTGGTCCAAGTTGAGGCATTTGATCCAGATTCTAGCTCTAATGACAAGTTAACATACAAAATTACAAGTGGAAACCCACAAGGATTCTTTTCGATACATCCCAAAACAGGTAAGTATTACACTATGACTAAAATGTTGACCCTTAGATTCCCCGATACAGTAACAGTTCATAAATGAGTGTTTTAACTTCAACTTACTTTAAACCCTGCTGCTTGCTAAGTAGCCTAATTCTCTTGATTCTTCTTTTATGAAGAATCTTAGGAGTTTATTTCACAAGTCACAGTGTTTGATTTGTTTTATTAAATATCATTTTAGGACTTTTCCATAGAGTGTACTTACTCTGTGTCTTTAGGCAGTTGGGAATCAGGATCAAACAGTTTTCAGGTTGAGAGCAGTTACTTTCTTAAACCAGTAACTCAAGTTTTCATTCTGTGATTTCATCTCAGTGGCTCACTTGTAACTTCTAAGCAGATAGCTCCTGACCCTAAAATTCTTTTCCAAAATTCTTAGATTTCTTA
Source organism: Uropsilus gracilis (assembly GCA_004024945.1). NCBI lineage: Eukaryota > Metazoa > Chordata > Mammalia > Eulipotyphla > Talpidae > Uropsilus > Uropsilus gracilis. The sequence continues at coordinate 103,051 of PVHY01000909.1, forward strand.
ATTTTTGTTCCTTTACACTTGACGATGCATCTACTTTTTTCTTAGTTCTTGGTGTTCTCTGTCACATGACTTCATTAAAAAGAGGTTAACATTTGTGTAAGGAAAAGTTAGCTCTCTTTGACACAATGAAAACATCACATGAAGAGTGACCTGTTAAAACAAGAACCATTCTGACATTGAGAGAACAGTTTAGTTGCAGGAAAATAAAAACTTCTTATTGAACAGATCAGCCTTCGACGTCAGATGTTTTGGTTATTCAGTACTTTTCAGTAGAATCTATCTAATATTGGATTCTGAGGAAGCCATGTTAATGTAATTTAAATATCTGTGTCATGTTTTGCTTATTTTGTCTTTTCTTCCTCTGAGGGAGCAGACCTGTTCAGTTACTGAACTTCCTATTTAATTTCAAGGAAATATTAACAGAAGCCCAACATAAAGAGACATTCTCAATTTCTTTACCAATTTTTTTAAACACCTTTTTTTGGTTACCATTCTTATTTTAAAGGAAGTGTTTCTTGGGTGGTAAGATGCTTTGGTTCAGTGTCTTATATTAAAATATAAATAGAAAGATGCCTGCCAGAGGTGATGTGTGAATATGTTGCTTGTCTTTTAAAAAGCATGTAAATTATTAGTTTTTAAACCTCTTGTCAGTATTTCAACCAGTTGTGCAGACTGTTTTTTCAGACTGTTAAAAGTAAACATAAGCTCAATTGACTTTGAATGGATAGTGTTTGCTTTTGCCTTGAGATAATTGTGTTTTACTTCTTTGGCTGAATTCTAGCATATTCCTCTGAATGGGAATAGGAACAGGGTTTGGTTTTTTAGAAAAACAGTAATTGATTATTACAATGATTTGAGTCTTATAAGAATTAATTACCTGGAAGAGAAGCAGGATCTGAGAGTTTTTCTTCTGGAAGCATTAGAGTAGGGTGCAGGAGTTGGAACCCACAAAAAAGGGCTACAATCCCAAGATTATGCAGGAGCAAGAAGACCTGACTCATCATCTATAAGTGAATAAAATGCTTGTTTAAGCAGTGTAGTTGGAGTCTATTTTTACTGCACAAGTGATAACTAACTTAAGTCCTTTTTTGCAAAATGAAAAAAAACTAAGCTGAAAAATTAGGCATTCATCAAATATGAATGAAGAAAGATTAGAAGTTTATAAAAATTTCAGAGAACTTTGGAGTCAAGAAACTTTTTGCCTGGGAGCAAGAGGATGATAGACCTTGAGAAAGAAACCTAGACGTTAAAGCCTTGAGGAAACTCCAAGAACATAATTTAACTCCTATTATAAAATTGTTTGAAGTACTCTCTCAGATGTTTCCTTTTTCTCTCTCTTATCTTTTAGATTAGGTTAATAATAAACCTTCTGTGAAGAGCAGGCAGGCCAGCAGTGAATGTTCTTTTCAATATCTGAGTAAATACTGTATATCTGAACATACGTATTTGAGAAGTAGAATGAAGAAATAAAGTAAAAGAAATTATATCAGTCAGAGCTGTTGTGAAGCTCTTTGTAAAAGAAATTATATCAGTCAGAGCTGTTGTGAAGCTCTTTGTAGTCTTGATTATCCTTGGGGCCTCTGGAATGAAGTTACTGCTTTGGCACTATGTCTTACAGAAGTGTGATTAATGGGGCATCCTTTTACGTCTTTTACATCTTTTACATCTTTTACATCCACATCCTTTTACATCTCCATCTGACAGCTCTTAATGAGAAGTTTGCAAGACTTGGTGTTGTCGGGGAGAATAAACCCCCTCTAGGAGGGCACAGGTAACTTCCAAACACCTGGGTTCAGGCACATGCACCCTGCTAGACAGCAGGAGAACAGTGATTAGGCTTACAAAGAGCCTTTGTTGTTGTTGTTTTTTAATGAGTTGAAGGCAGATGAAAGTGGAGAATAGCTATTGTTGGTACTCAGGAATATTTGTTGTGAAGTGTATAATAAGCAGCCTAGTTCCTTATAAGGTCCTCTCATTCTATAGGACATTTAAGTCTATAAAGGTGAAAAAATAGCCATATGTTAGCACAGACGTTATTAAAAAGTACGTAAATACAGCTTCACAAGGTCTGTCTGTAGATGACTTTGTTCTCTCAACTCAGAAAATTTCGGCATGGCCCTGGGTCCAAAGTATGCCTCTTCCACAGAGCTGACAAAGCCGTCTAACTCGTAGTGGCTAGGTCAGTAATATGGGGGGCCAGACCATGGAATCTGATGAAAGACAGTCTGCTAGCAGAAAGTTCCTGTGATTTACTGGTGCATAACACCACCTGGAGACCCTAAATCATGTTACCTAATAATTAATGGCTGAGTGAGAAAAATCACTGAGTTGGAAATGAAATCTGGGCCATAGCACAGCTTTACCTCTGGGACGCCAGCGTTCCTTACACTTTGTGATGAGTGCTGAGAAGCAGTTTTGCATGGCTATTCAGTGCAGCGCACTGAGAATTGTTCGTGGGAGGGTCCACAGCCCCCTTTACTTGCAGATGTTAAACTCCATGTGAAAGCAAGATGTTAATACATTGGTGAATGCATCGTCATCTTCAACTAAACATATTTGATGGAGTAAAATGAGCACTTACTTCTTAATGGTAAAGATAAATATGAGACCCTGGGACACTAGAACACCATAGTTTTTGCTTCAAGTGTTTCTGCTCGGAGTCCGATCTGTTAAGATATGCTTTGAAAGCTTGTAGTTCACACAAGAGAAATAGCAAGACAAACAGGTAGATGTGAGATCATGTGCCCTTGACTCTAATAACATCTCTGGAGGCAGTGAGCAGACTGAAATGGCGGATGTAATTAGGAAGATGAGGCCCCTTGGTAAAACTGGTGATCTGGTTTTGAAGGTGGCTCGAGAAGAGGGGATGTTTGTCATATTGAAGCATCATTTGAAGGAGTGATGTGTCTAAGCAGTCAAGATACAAAGTTAGATGAATGTTTGAAAGGCCATCCTTGGTGGGAACCTTAAATACTAACATAAGGGTTAAAGGAAAATGTTTGCTGTTTTTATAAATAACAATCTGTTATTGAACGTCTACGTATAGTGCTTGGAATATTTTGTATATATTCAAATGATCTCACCAAATTACCTCATTTTGAACCAGAGACATCATCTCCATCATATCTTTTTCTCCTTTTCATAGTATGATAGGGTATTTTTTTTAAACCAACAAAAGGATGTTCTTGGGATTGGTTTTATCATGTGAATTTTGAGTTCTAAATAGCAACTTTCAATAAAGTTATTGACTTTTTTTTTTTTTGTCTTTCAGTCAGTTTTATGCTTGGTGATGATGCCAGAAACTATTTGCCCCTCATGTTGTTATTTGTACTCTTTGTAAGTCGACAGTGTACGGATCCATTTTCCTTTTCTGACACACAGTTCCGTTGACACCACAAATTTGTTTGGTTTGTTTGGCTGGTTATATCCAGGGTACATTGGCTTCTTCTGACATTAGTTGTACAGTTGCGCAACATAGGAGAGAGACAAGCTAGTAGAAAGTCAAGATTGTAGGAGCTTTGACTGCCCCCAGCTCCTGTGAGCAGACATGTTGCCACTTTGCTGGTACTGTGTCAAGGACAGGGGAAAAGGGGAGTCTCAGACAATAGGGAGCAGTGCAGGCCTCCCAGGTTTCATTATCCATCAGTAAGCTCAGGAATCTGCAACCACACTATGGAAGAGTCTTTGTAATCAGTGTTGTCAATTTGAATGTTTGAGGAGTGATCTGCAGTTTATAATTGGCAGATAATTTTCAAGTGTTTTAGGCATATGCAGGAACTGTATAGTTTTTTTTCCTGTATCTGTAACTTTGGTATTTGCCAAGTTTCGGACACGAAGTACTGCTCTTTCCTTTAAAAAAGCTTTATTTAGGTATAACTGAAATGAAATAAGTCGCACATATTTAAATGACTCATGAATGGCTGTAGAGTGTGAAGTTGTCACCAGGATCAAGCCGTGAACATAGCCATTGCTTTTTTAAATTCCTTCCTTCCCACTCCTCTGTCCCCATCCTCAGGCAACCACTGATCTGCTTTGTCATCCTAGATTTGTTTGTAGAGTTTTATATAAATTAGTCATGGCATATGCTCTCTTTTTGGAAGCTAGAGCTTTCACTTAGCATCTTTAATTTGAGACCCATGCATGTAGCGGTGAGTGCCAGTCACCTTCCCTTCTTGTAATTCTGTCCCGGTGTAGATAATCACACTTTGTGTAGTACATTCTCTCACACAGGCTGGGCTCTTTGTCTAGTCACCTGTTGAAGGGCATTTGTGGACTTACTACTTCTGAAGTGTTACAAGTAAGCTACTGTGAGCATTTGTGTACAAATCTTGGTATGGGCATAAATTTTCATTTGTCCTGTTTTAGCTAGAGGCGAATAACATGGAAATTGTCTCACCTTGCATGTTTTCTGTCTCTTGAGAATCACTGTATTTCTTTGTCTGATTAATGTCTAGTAGAAAAATGAACAATGTTTATTTTGTCTGTTTTTTTGATTTTGGACTCAAGAGTTAAATCTGATTCCCTGGCAGTAGTAAGTAGACTCCTAACTATTGCTTTTCATTAAAAAAAAAAAAAAAAAGATTTAGTATTGCCATAGCTATGTACCTCATTTAATAAGTACTATGAATTTTCTTAACCAAGATTTTCATATTTTCCAGGGAGTGAAAATTGAAATTCTAGTTTCATTTTAAAAGAAATTCAACAACATCCTGAGTATGTTTCAAGTGTATGGGAATGTAGTCTCTCTGCATTTTCATCTCCAAAACCCTAATGCCTTATAGCTAATGACCAGAACGGTCATCTGTGAGTTTTGACTGGTCCTCATTCTTCAAAATGCCACATATTATCATCATATTCTGCTAACCTAAACTGAAAAGTGGAGTGTTCAGTAAGATTGTGTGGGGTGTGTGTGTGTGACGTACATGCACACATGCATGCTTGTGCATAAGCCATGTGAATAGACTGTCATAACTTACGTTGTTACAAATAAATAATATATTTAGATAGTAGGGTACAAAAGGTACAAAAAAGATAGCCATGGAAAATTTTCATTCCTGTCCAGTTCCCCAGACTCTCAGTTCTCTTTCTTTTTTTTTTTTTTTTAATTATTTTGTTCTTTAGATCACAACCTCTGTGTTTTTTTGGGATACCTCCTCCTCTCTCCTCCCTCTGGTGCCCCTTCCATTCTCTCAAACCCCACTCTTTGTTGTTTACTAGTTGTGCTATATCCATTAGTCTCTTTCTTTCCTATGGCAGTGTCCTTTCCCTGGGTGAGGGACTGTGTTGTTGGAACCAGGCGAGCCTTGCTGGTAGGTTTTCAGTCTTAAGTTTGCGTTGGGTGGCCAGGTTATATTCATTTGTGATCTGTCCATATTTTCTTGCTGCAGGCCGTCTTCTCCAATCCCATCTCCATTGATTTGCTGCTTTGCCTTATGGCTCTGGTGTCAGCTTTAGGGGGTCTTGCCCCCAGCCAGTGTTGGTCAAGAAGTTTCTCTGTGAATACAGGCGTCTGTGAATGGCCTTTGTGGATCATCTCCTCTGCCTCAGTTTGCAGTTTTGATGTGGGGCCGATTACCCTATCTTTGGTCGTCCTCTCGTCTCCCATGGTGTCAGTTCTCTTTCTTTTCTTTTTTGAGACTAGGTCTCGCTATTTTTGCCTGTGGAACCGCAGGCTCTCGTTGCCCGGGGTACCACAGACTCAAGCAGTCCCCAGCTTCAGCTTCCCAGGTAGCTGGGATGACAGGCGCGTACCACCACGCCCAGCTATTTTTTTGGAACTAGTTCTCACTACAGGCCCCAGGCAGGACTCAAACTGCGATCCCTAGCCCTGGCCGCTTCATAGGCTAAAGCTTACAGGCATGAGCCACCGTGCCCAGCCTAGTTCTCTTTCTTATATATTAGTTTAGACCTCTTGTATTTTAGTTGATGTTTTCTTGCTGCCTTGGTGTCTTCACTGGGCAGACACTTCCCTCCTGGGGCTGGCCAGTTGGGTCTCAGAGATGACAAGCAGCTCAGCATTTATGGGCACACTAGCTACTCCAGAACCTGTTCTTAGAACCATCTCCTTGCTCAGACCACTTTCCCCCAGCCCCAAGTGTCAGACAGCTAGGGCCAGCCCCTTTGCTCAGAGCCCACTGAGCTGATTGAAAGCAGCCCGTACACAGCCTGCATTCGCTGCTTTGATTCATCTGTGGAAACTACCATGGAGATCCCTCCCCTTCTCCTCCTTCCGCTACCTCCTCTCTGACCCACTGCCACCCTTCGTGACCTGGCATGGTGTGCTCCCTTCTGTGGGGCCTGTACCACACCTTCTTTTCATTGACAGTTGACCTCTCTGTACCTGAACAGGAATAAAGCTCTGTGAGATGAATAGAGTCTGACGGATACCCAGTATCTGCTCTCTTCTCCATTTGTATTTTTCACATTTTACACATAAATATAAGACTGGAGAGGTGAAGGCCACCCAGAGGTCGGAACCAGAAAAACATGAATTTTAGAGCACTTTGAAGTAACTAATGCCTGTGGGTTTATTCGTTCCTGTCTAGGCTAGTTGTAAGAGTATATGTTGCTTTTCCTCTTCTTTTTACACAGATGATAGTATACTACACGTAGTGACTTCTGGGGTTTTCTCATTAGCAGTAATGTAATGGGTGCTGTATTGTAGAAAACAACTTTATTATAGTTATTGCTGGACTTGCACCGTATTATAGGAATTATCTGCCCATACCCACTTTCTGTTCCCTGCTTATTTTGCTGACTTTACACTGTCTAGTAAATGTTTTACTTTTTACATCTTCTCATCATTATACTGCATAGCTTTCTGTTTGAGAATAAATGTTCCCTAGAATGAGTTCTATGTTGTGGTTAAAAATAAAATCATAAGAAAAGAATGTTGAATAAAATTAGGAGGGCTTCTTGGTTGAGAACTGAGGGTATGTGTATGGGTGTGTGTGTGTGTGTGTGTGTGTGATTGCTGCCTATGTGTTTTAGGCTCTTGGGTCTATCGAATCTGTTCCCATACATTGGAGATTTCAGTGCTTTTTAAATGCTTTTGGGACTCTCAGGTCTTGCTGTTTTTCTTAACTTTACTTATATCATTTCTGTAGAGTTATAATTTCATGCACAACTACGGGGTGATCATTACTCTAAATCACATTTCATTGTCAGGTCTGGAGCACATTGTAATATTTGAGTCTTTTAAGTTCCATTTAGCATGCTTTGTTTTGGGGCTCTTTCTTTGTACAAATCTCCACCAGGCTACCTTATGCCTGTTACCTTTGAGAGTTGCGTTTAGAGGAAATAGCCAAAGAGAAGCCAGCAAACCATAACATTCCTTCTTTTGCTCTGTTTTGTCTTATTCTCTGATCTTTTTTTATACCATTTCCCCATCCTTCTACCTTCTCCTGACCTCACTTTAAGGTCAGGTCAGAATAGAACTATCCTTATGAGTCCCAGGGGCAATAGCTGGTGTGACTTATTATATACATTGAACTTGTGTACTATAAGCAAGAACTCCAACATGGGTAAGACTACAAATACCCACTTTCTTCTCTCCATTTGTGCTTTTCCCACTTTATGCCTATGTGACTTTGAGAGTTAAGGCTTTCCAGAGGGCCTAGCAAAAAAAAAAAAAAAAAAAAAAAAAAAAAAAAAAAAAAAAAAAAAAAAAAAAAAAAAAAAAAAAAAAAAAAAAAAAAAAAAAAAAAAAAAAAAAAAAAAAAAACCCACAAAAAACATGACTCTCATAGCTGCTGAACTTCATGCACACCTTCACTACCTGCATTGGTTTGGGCATGTAAAGGTGGTTTGGGAGCCAGTTTTCTGTACCTGCCATTTTTTTTTTTTTAAATAAGGAATTCCTTTATTTTCATAAAAAGAAACCATGTAATAGTTGCTCTTTAGGCTGGTCTTATTTCTGTGATCTCTTTAGACCGAAAAAAACATAAGGCTTCTAAAAAACACTAGATGTTTAAACTTTTTTTCAAGTGCATTACAAAGATCATGGAACTTTTCTGTTAAAAGACAAGATAGAAAGTATTTTAGGCTTTGCGAACCATAAGGTCTCTGTCACAGCTACTAAGTTCTGTTGCTGTAGACTAAATGCAGCTGAGGACAATATGGAAATGAACAAGCATGGATGTGTTCCAGTAAAACTTTATTTATGGACACTGAAATTTGAATTTCATATACTCTTCATGTGTCAAAATATATTTTTCTTTTAATTTTTTTCAACTTAAGAATATAAAGCTTGTCAGCTACATAAAGCTGGTTGACATAAATTTTCCTGATCTGATAAGTATTTGCTAGTTGGACTAGTTAAATTGTTGATTTATTCCTGAGAGGATAGACTGCATGACATTCCCGAGATAAAATCAGAAATATCCCCCTTACCCCTACCTTCTTCAAGCAGTTGATCTTAGAAAAGATGATCCATGCGTTGCTTCATTCCAGGTTATTAAATTTAATTTTTTTTTAAAGTAGAATATTAGTTGTCAAGATTAAAAATCTCAGATAAGTTTTTCAAGTTGCTATCAGACTATTAGATTTCTTCTAGTTTGAGAAATAACTTTCTCAGAAGATTAAATATTTCCTAAGTTTTGAGATTTTCACACTTTCTGCTGGTGTTGCCTGTTTAAAAATATTTCAACACTTGAAATACTAGTTCACACAGTTGGCTGTATGTACACTTACCACATCTGTACCATTCCATCCACTTTCTTTGCATTTCCTTATTCTGGGTTGAGAAATTCATGCTCAGATTACTAAATTATAACTTACACTTTATAGAGGACAGCATTATACAGTGGCCTGTTTGATTACATTTGATTACATATAGGGTAGGTTGTTTAATAAAGAACTAATTTATGTTCAGCCTAAGAATGTTACTTATTGCATGTAGCTATACATATATACATACAAATACACATAGATACATATATAGTTTGTGTGGCAAGATCATGACAAAAAAAAAAGCAATGCCAAAAAAGTCCTGTGCTACTTAATAGGGGTGTATTGGGTATTCACCCATGTACTAGTCCAGATATCACATTACAGCTTTTTTTTTCCTTAATCAAAGTAAATGGTATTTTATTATGGCTGGAACAGAGGCTGAACAAAGTGCAATAGGAAATAGTTATAGCTGCAAACAACTTCCAAGGGTTTCCGGTAACACTTGATAGCTGCAAAGGAAGGAAATGACCGGCCAGTCACTTTACAATGACAGGAATTCAGCGAGGGAAAAAAGTTTACCTATTTGTAGTATTTTAACCAAGATTTGCAAATAACTGCGGAGAAATTTATGAAATTTTCTTATTCCACCTTATTCCCCATACGCGCTCTCTCTCGCTCTCTCTCTCGCTCGTGGCTTTTCCTCCTAAAATCAGACTTTTCCTCCTAAAATCTGTTGACCTTGAGTAATTAGAATAAATTCTATCAGGAAGTATTTTTTTTTAAATATGTTGATGAATATTGTTTGCTAAAATTAGATTTATTATTCTGTACTTAAGTGAAATTAGTGTTTTTTGTGTGTCAACTTGAAATTAACTTTTTAACTTTATAACTTTTTCCTATTTCTATTTTTCTTCTCTATCCTGGCTATAGGTGAAAATTACAGGAAGGCTAAGGCAGTTCCCATAAAATTGAATATGGCTTTTGCTCTTAAGTTTATCATGTATTTTTAATACCGTCAATTTTTAACAAGGGGCAGCTAGTAAGATAGAATTAGAACCAGAAGAGAAGTCTGGAGATTTCTGGATGCAAATTTCTGTTCACACTCTGTGACTGTGTGACTTTAGACTAGTCATACGAGCTTATTCATTTTTTTTTGTAGTGTTCTGAAAGTTGGAATTAAATGAGTTCTGAGCTTCTTTCCAACCTTGAAAGTCTATGAATAGAATTCCGTTTCTGGCTCCAGGCCTGATCCTGCCGGCACCAGGACTGCAGTGACAAACAATGGCTGCTCGTATGACTGCAGCTGCCAAAGGAGCCCTAGACAGGCTGTCGTGAAATGCAGGCTTAGAGCACCGCCTAAATAAAGAGGCACATTGCCACAGCGTGTCTCTGAGCTCATAGTCTAAAGCTCCAAGGGGATGGATGTTGAGTGATAACTACAGGAGAAGTTGAACCGTTCACTCTTGGCCTATAAAGCAACTTGTATTTTTAGAATGGGGGTTGGGGGGAGCAATGCTCAGCCTCCCTTCCTGTCTGCTAGTCTGCCCTGTCTTCTCTGTGTGGGTGCTTTTGCCTGTGTGTGTGGGGAGAGGGGGGATCCAGTCCTGGTTCTGGTCCTTGAGGGTCAGGACCACCTTGTCTGCATGTATTGTATCTGCTCTAGAGTGGAACATGCTGAGAGTGTGGTTACTGCTTAAAACTTGTTTTCCAGCTACTAAGATTTTCGAAATTGGTGGAGTTCATGAGATTTCCATTTCAACTATTGGAAATAGTAGTGTTAAAAGTTTTATAAAGAAACAAAGGATCAGAGAAACCCAGACCAGAAACAATCCCTCTGCATGTGGCTGCTGTAGAGGAGGCTGGAAGGTCAGGAGCAGAGGTTGCAAGGGCCTCCGACCTGGACTGTGGTGGAGGACTGTGTGTGGTGCCTTGCTGGTGGGTGTGGTAGTGCCTGTCTTGAGGAAGGGTGAACTTCTACCTTTAAATCATATACAGTGTTTTAAACTAATGTTACCTCAAACATACTTTGAAGTTTGCACAGAAAAATGGTTTCTTTGGTCTCATTTCTCTCCCCACTCCAGGATGTGGTGCCCTCTACCTCCCCACCATATAGCCCCTAGGCTTCAGCTCTGATTATTCTCAGCTGCAGTAAAAAAATAAATAAATAAATAAATAAATAATGAACCTTGTTCTGAGAACTTTTCCACTTTGTTATATGTAACTGGTTGCATACAAAAGGAACCTAGACTGTCCCATGGAAAGTGTTACAGACTGACAGTCATGCGCTACAGGGTGTTCAGCAGGACTAGCTCCTTCCCTATCCATCTCCTGTGCATTTGCTTTTGGCTACATTTAAAATATTAGAAAAAATTGTAGCTGCCTCCTCTGATTTCCATATATATGAATAGTCCCTGTTGTTTTTGATAGGCTAGCAAACTCAAGGACTATATTTCTGCAGAGCATGAAAATAAAATTAAGGAATCAGAAATTTATAAACACATTTAATTTCTAAACTCTGTATCTTTTTCTGTATTTATTTTGTATAGTTTATGTTAATTTCCCATGTAGTACATATTTTACTGTTGTTTTTTTTCCTCCACCTACATTTAAGAGAAGAGAGATCATTTTGACTAAAGCAAAAATGTTTGGGAAATGAAGGACAAGCCGGGCAGATTTTTCTGACTACAGAGGATATTTTATTGAGTGAATTATTTTTGAAAAAAATTTTTTTGATCTCATTGTATCCAGAGACCCTCGTTCCTTGTTCAATGAACTCTTTAAAAAAAAAAAAAAAAAAAACACAATTATTTTGCTTGTTTATTTGTTTTCAGAATAGAAGAGTCTTTTTCTATTTTGGTCCTTAGTTGAAAGAGCTTTCTCATCAGGGCTTTGCATTTTATAGGCATTAAGCTAATATTTTTATTTGTTGTTAATAGGGTTACTGAAATATTTGGGGCTTTTATTTCATTATCCTGTTATGGTGAAGAAAAGAATGTGAGAAAGAACATATTTAAAGGAACAACTCATTACAATTTGTGTCACATTTTATGTTAATTAAAAACAAGATTCAGCTCAGTGTGGTTCTCAGTCAGAGATGTTCAGGAAGTTCCCCCTGAGGCAGTCTGCTTTCCTCTTCCTTTTGAGGGAGAAAACATGCAAATAACTTGTGTTATTTGGAGAATTTGTTACTACCAAAATCTCTTTGGGCCTGAGACATTTTTTACATTATTTAAATGCCTCCGGTTTTTTAATTGTATTGTGTCTAGAATAATATCCTATAAACTTATAGAGCATTTCTAATGAAGATAAAAATACAGTAAATAATGTCAATTTGGGATCATGGAATTGTTTGCTGTCCTTACCTGATTCTTTTTTTTTTTTTTTAATGTGATGCCTAAATAAATAAGTGCATCCATTTTTTTAAGGCTGCAATAACAAATTGTCGTCAACTTGGGTGGCTTAATTTTTTTCTCTCACAGTACAAGACTCCAGAAGTCTGAGTTGAAGTATTGGTAAGGTCACTCCCTCTGAAGTCTTCAGCGAGGAATGCTTCCTTACCTCTTCTTGCTTCTGGTACCTTTTTCTCTATGTATTTCAGATCTCTCTCCTTTTTCTCTTCAAGGAACATTTTGCTGAATTTAGAAACCATTGTTCAGAGTGATTCTTAAGATAATTAGATCTTCAGAGACTTTTTCTCCAAATATGTCAGTCAGAGATTACAGGTTGAATGTATCTTTTGGGAAGGGGACCTACTTTAACACACCATAAAGGATACTTCTAAAGCAAATATGCTATTAAATGGCAGTTGATGAAACCGTTTAGATTTTAAATATTATAGGTGTTCAGGTTCTTTTTTTTTTTTTTTTGACCTGTGTAAATTGAAGTGGACTCTTTAAATTAATTAAAAAATTAAAATTTACTTCTTTCATCAGATGGCCACATTTTGAATGCTTAGTGTCCTCATTTGCTGGGTGCTAATAACATGAGCTATCATCTCCACCGTCATAGAAAGTTCACTTGAACAGTGCATTTGTAGAATATATGTTGCTGTAGATCATACATTATTGTAAAAGAAAAAAGAATTAAAACCGAAAGTAGTTCTACATTTTAGGGGAACGTAATTGATACAGTGGGATAGTGAGTCAGGTGAGCATACTCTCCCCCCTCCTTGATCTTTCCTCCTTCCTACTTTTTCTCAGGTAGATATAATTGGAAAATGGTTCAAAGTAAATTTCCTGCCCAGTGAGATGAACACATTGTCACACAGTTTCTTTCCTCTAAAGCCAGGATCTTTTCTTGTGGAGTTTTGGTCCCTTTTGTGACTGTAGGTCACAAAGACTCATCTCACTGTAGTTGTACCTTAATTCTACTCAGAAATTTCTTTTTTCCTCTTTCTTCCTAGATGCCATCTAGTTGTGTCTGTCATGATGTGTCATTTGTGCTATTCCAGGCTGACCTGTATAGAACCAAAGCCGTTAACTCACCCTGATTTCTCATTCTTAGTATGTATATCAGACTCAGGTGTTCTGGGTGTACTGAACTCCTCCTGACTCAACTCCTTACTAACTGGCCTTGAGTATGCAATTTAATCTGCGGGCCTGTACAAGTATTTATTTATTATGATAGGGACATTAGATTATGTATACATATGAATTAAATGAGACAATGATTTAAAGCTCAGCACAATACTTGGCATTTAGTAAGCCAAGTAACAATTAGAAGTGAGGTCATTTGATGTGTGAGTTAGCATTTGCTTTTGTAGCAAGCCCTCTTAAAACTCAGTGGTTTAAAATAACAGCATTGATTTAGTTTAGGCCCCTTAGGTGGCTAGAGGCTAGTTGGTCTTGAAGATCTTACCAAAATGTTGGCAGACTGGCTGGTGTCTGTAGAAATGATGGGAATCACTCTATTAAATGTGCCTCCTCATCTGACTAATAAGTTCAGGCTTTCTTGGAATACAGAGCCCTCAGTAAGAAAGCCTTTGCTTTCTCTCCCTCCCCCCCCCCTTTTTTTTTTTTGGTATGTATCTTAGTCTAGATATCTGTGTTCTTGAGTCTTGTGTTTGCTTCTTTCATCCTTGTTTCTTGGGAAGATAAGATCGTGTCTTTTAGTTTTCTCAGATTGTACTGGTTTACCAGTCATTCCCATAGCATGAGGGCAACTGCCTCATGCTGCCTCATGTGCACATGTGTCACGCCCCCACCAGGCCCAAGCGCCAGTGCCAGCATCCTGCTGCCCCGCCCTCTTCCATTATCTCCAATAACTAGCATATTTTTCACAGAGCCTAAGAATTATTGTTTTGTATTTTTTGCCAGTTTTTCTTTGTTGTTTCTATTCTGCAAGTAAGTAAAAACTTTTGGTAACTGACTCCTAATCATTTCAAGATCCATCCATTTCATACCAAAAGATAATTTTATTAGATGTTGAGTAGCATTCCATTGAGTATCTATTCCATAATTTTCCTTTTCAGTTGTCTAGACAGTCTTTTTACCTCAAAATACGATTGCATCTCATCTGTGCATTCTGAATGTACAGCACAGAATAGTTGTGTGAATCCATTGTAAATACAGCCCCAGCTCCATAGACTAGTTCCTGTCACCTTCACCCACTGGTTCTTTCACATTCACCTCCATGTGCTGGTGAAGTTCATTGCAGGGCTTGGAGTCGACTTCTAGCCTTGATAGATAAGAAATGTCAAAGCAATAATTTATTGAAACATTATATAGTTAAGCTTATATTTTCTGTTCTTTTATGTGTGTGCTTTAAATTTTTATTATTTTCTTAAAACCTCAGTCACATAATTATTGTTCCCCTCATGTATTATTGACACCTCCCACCCCCATGGCTCCCCTCTGGTCACTCTGACTGTCCTCTGTGTGCAAGTTATTGGTCAATAAAGTTGTTGGTCGATAGATCGATGTGTTTGGCCTATTGGTCTCTTCCTTATCTGGTAAATCTCCTTTTCCTGGGTGAGGACCTGAGCTCCTGGTACTTGTTAGGCTGCTGCTTAAATTTCTGAGCGTACTATGAGGCGGGTAGCCTGTGCAGGCTCATCTGGGACCTCTTGTAGGGCAGGTGTGTAGTATTGTTCTCTGGGCTTCTTTACTGTGGCATTTCCTGTGGAGAAGTTGACAGTCTCTTTTTCTCCAGATCCGTGTGGTCACTGGGATTCGTGCCTCCTCATTCATGCTGGCTGCCCCCTCAGTGCTGGTATCTGTCTCACGGTGCTGCTTCCAAGCCTTAGCGTTCTGACCTCTGACGTTGGGATCCCGACTCTCAGCCATTGGCATTAGAGGGGTTCCCTGGTGGGGACAGACTCCAGCAGGAGGTTTGTCCAGCTTCTCTCCTCTCTCATAGTTTAAAGTTCTGATTTGGGTCTGCAGCTCCTTCTCTGTGACTTTTGTCCCCAAATGGAAGAGGAGGGTGCTTCACTCACATTGGCGCCATCTCTGGATTGGGGGCTTGGTACTTTAGCCCAGAACATTGTAGGTGAAGCTCTTTTCCAGATCACTTCTGTGTCTAGTCTCACAGTCTTGTCTCGTGGGTCCTGTCATGCTCAGTTTGGGTTCTACCCAGGTGATGATTACGCCCAGGGCCTTTGTTTGTCCTTCTCTTCTCCTGTGTGTCTGCCAGTCGATTGTTGTTTTCTCATTCCTAGTGAGATCTGATAGACGTGGGATGAACCAGAGTCCCCCTCCCCTCCCCAAAAACCTACCTAGCAGGGCAGGGGTCCTCCCTCGTCCCCGGACACCTAAGGAGCTAAAGGCAGCTGGTAGGATGCCTGCCCCCATCGCTGCCAGCAGCCTGGGTTGGGCCAGGGGTACTGTTGGAGTCTCTGCTGAACACAGGCCTGTCTGTCAGCAAAGAATGCCACATGTTCCGTTCTTGTAAATTCATTCTTCTCTAAATGTTTAAAGCAGCACTGAAAGGCTGCTTTTAAACACAGTATTCAGCAAGTAGGGAACTTTGGCCTTTTCATTTTATGATGTATACTTGTAGGGGAAATTTGTAGTTGCTAATTGGTGAATCAATACTGGATCAGCTATCTAGACCCACCTGCATTCATATCAGTATTGGGCACAGAATAGAGTATTTTTTAGACCAAAGAAAGAAAGTTTTGGGTTTTCCTTTTTTGATTTCATGGCACTCTGCAGAAAAGAAAGATAAAAACACAAAGGCAGTCCTGGCATGGGAATTTTCCTCCTTTTGCCCACTCTTCATTTTCTAACTTGCTTTTCTGGACCTATTAAAGTAGGTAATGATTAACTATTGCTGGTTTCCCCCCCCTTAATGTTAAGACATAGTTTAGAGTTTATGGAGAGTTGAAATACCACGATACAGTAAATTAGGCATTGTGGTGTAATGGAACAAAAGAAAACCAAAAAACTCATCTGAACCTCAGGAAAACTAAGTTCTAATCCTGCCTTTGAGAGTGATTTACTAGTGATCTTGGGGTAACTTAACTTCTCTTTTGTCAAGCTCAGGCTTGATAGCAGTTGAACTTGACTAATCTTAAATGTTTCTCTCCAATTCTGAAACATTGTGTGGTTTCTATTAAATGTGTTTCCTTGGAGGATAGTAATAATCATATAAACGCAATGTTTAAAATGAAGAAAATGCCTATATATCTACACTGTGTAGAGATATACACACGCGCTGTTTTTAAAATAGTGTTTGACAAGGGGGAAGATTAGTAGGATTGGGATGCGCAGAATTTACAGAGGTGGCAGTGAGTGTGAATTACACGATGGAGCCTGCAGCTGACTTGGTGTGGTCAGGGTGTAGGATGCTTGGAGAGCATTTCTGTTACGGTCAGCTCCCATTGATTGCTATAAGGTCAAGTGTACCTCCAAAGAGCTGCCACAGTTTTTTCTAGGCTTTCCTTCCTTCATTAGAAGCTTTCTTTGATCTTCAAGATTCATTTTATATGAAAATTCCACAGAAATCAGAAGATTTTCCCTTGTCGTAGGGTTGCAAACACCCTCCTGCACGCCCCCGCCCCCTATGCCTGGTGATGGCATTGAGCAGCCCTGTGACATTTTGATAGGACGCCTTTCGATAGGAATGTTGTGAGTGTGTAAAGAAAGGTCTTTTTGTTTTAGTCTGAAATCTCTTTCTTCCATGTTCATGAAATAGCTTCCTTGGCATTCAGATTTCAGTGGTTACTTGGGACTGCTGACTGCTCTGTAGGTTAGCTTCGGTCTAGATCTTCATCTTCCTTTGTGTTTGTCATCACTCACATGCAGTCTGCGCTGCCATGCTAAATCTCCACTTCATAAAGAAGTGCTTTTCCTAATCTACTTCCTACCTGTTGGCGCCCAATTTATTTTCTATTCCACACTTTTCTGAAGGATTACAGGAGGAACTTTTCTCCTTAAAAATCTCTTCCCATGTCCTCTAGGACATGGCTCTCTTTTCACCTCTGCTTCCTAGGTTTCTTCATGACTTCTTAAATATGGATGCCTTCTACTTTAGCAAAGTAGGCCCAATTTTTTTATTTACTTTGGCCCATCATTCCCTGTATTCTTTACCTTCTATACTGTGGTGTAACGCAGATATGTCTGTCTGACCGACCTCTTCTTGTGGGGGAGAATCTGGTATATACTGGAGATGTGGGGGTGAAAGAATTCTTCAGAGACAGAGTGGTGAACAGAACAGGTTGATTTATTGAAATACGCTGTTAAGGGAAGCAGCGGGCAAGACAGGCTGGGTCTGCTGGGCAGAGTGAGATTCCCAAGGCTCTATTTATACGCCTATGGATTAGTCAGGACAACTAGTCTTGGTTGGGTCCTGATTGATGACTTGAATCAGCATGAAAAGATCGTCGGCTTATGGCCCCTTTTCCATGGCCTCCCCACTCAATTCCTTAATCCATTCAAGCCCTCTAAACTTGTCTGCTTGGCGAAGAAAGGGACCTAGTTTTTCTAAGTTCATCTTCACACATTTAAGTATTTTCTGAAGTTATAGATACGGTGGTGTAACCAAGATAGGTACGGGAAAGGCACATCCTGCCTTACGGCTTTGCAGTACACTGGTTGTAATATGGTGGGGTGATGCTGTGATCAAACCAGAGTAAGAACTTGGGGAACTCCGCAGTTGGACCTTAGATCATCCTCGCAGGGAAGGCTTGCCCCCTTCGTATAAGATGAGAGGTGAAAGAGCAATGGGAGTAGCTAGGCCAAAGTGATTAAGGAAGGACCATTGCAATTTATTGTATTTTAATGGAACTAATGTTCTATTTGAATTGACAGAATGATTTTGAAGTATATAGAACATGCAGCTAATTGCAATCCTAGCTAATGGTCAGATTAGCTTTTTGCTGAGTATTACATTGGTAGTATGAAGTAAACACTTTGTTAGCAGTCTGGTATGCTATCAGTAAGCTGTAAAGTAGGAAACAATACTAGCTAGTGGAGATTTATTTCTAATGTATACTTGTGCAATGAATAGTTTTGCTCTTTAAAAGTAGAACATACCATTTTTCCTCTGACCATGCGAAGTGGTTGCCCTTTGTGATATTACCAATGATAACAACTCTTTGTTGGGTGCATTATTGACAAGTAGATGGAACTAATTATAGTGATTTCCTGTTATTCTTGAACCTACTTAAAATTACAATCAAAGGAGGATGGTAAACTTTTGTGAGGAGAAAAAAGGAATTAACTTTAAAAGGTTTTTGAGTAATGAAAATCTAGCTTGTGCCACATTAAGCAAGATTTTCACACCATTAAGCACTGAAGCATTTTCTTTGAACCTCTTCTGATCTGTAAAGAGGACCCCAGGATCTAGTTACAGTATCATTTTTTGTTGGTATTTTATAAAGTATTGCTTTAAATTGTGAGGAGGGGATAATGTTGATTTAGATTCTTGTTGATGATGTAAGGGAAAAAGTAGTTCACATTAAATGAAAAAAAAAAAGAACCATTTACAAATTTGGAAAAACTCTTTGAATAGCCTTTCGTTGATAGTTTTGTGAAATTAGGGTACTGGGAGAAAATCAGTTAGAGTGGTAAAGCCTGCTCTTAAATATGAATTACTTGAAATATTTCCCTGTGGGAAAAGCTGGAAAGCTAAGCAGAACAAAGATGAGCCCTGGCCGTTGTCTTACAACACTCCCGATCTGTGGACCTCATGGCAGAGCCTCTCAGCAGGTTCCTGTTCCTCATCAACACAGGTTGTAGGGGATATTTGGGTATCAGGATAATTTTGCTTGTATTGTTGTATGTGTGAAGCACATCTTTGATCTATTTATTCAATTTTTATAGCCCTCTTGATTCCAACACTTATCGACAGTTTAGCAAATATTTAAAGTTGTCAAGAGACGTTGAAACTGCAGATAGCCTACTTGGAAAGAAAACACAAAGAATTAAAAATAGATTTCTTCAAGATTCATATATTTTCTTATAGTGGAAATTAAGCAAGTGTTATTTGAAGATTAGTACCTGCAAAGTTCCTTTTAATGTGTATGATTTTCATTTTTGAGTGTAGGTGATTCAAAGGTCATAATCATAATCAATATCTGTGTCTTGGTGGTTATTTTAGAATAAACTATAAGCATATATAACTTGTATATATACGTAGCAGTTAAAAGGAGAACCCAGTGAAATTGAAATCCTGACTACTTAATCTCACCTTAAAAAAAAAAAAAACTTTTCTGACAAAATCTATACTGAAGCTACTAAACAAAGAAAATATGTAACTGATTTGAATTTCCACTTTAAGACTTTTGACATTTATACAAGATAGTTAAGAACTAATGCTTTGAGGAAATACAAAGTGTGTGACATAAAATGTGTGACTTAAAAATAAAATACCTGTGTTCATCATTATTTTCTTTGGGTATAAATTAGAGATTTTTTTCCAGACTTTCACACTCAAGAGTACGGTTTCAATCACAGTACCTTGCAATTAACTTTATTTTTTGAAGACTAAGCAATTGTTAATATTTTATAGGTATCATCACAACTACATCAAGGAAACTAGACCGAGAGCAGCAAGATGAACACATATTAGAAGTAAGCATTCCTCTACTTTAAGTTACTTTCAAATATTCTATCATTGAAAGGAGCAGTCTTGTTCGTGTAAACTGGTATTCATCACTGTTAATATTTTGCTGTATTTGTTGCTTGTTACTTAATACAAAGGAAAACTTGTTTGTCTCTTACACACCTTCTATTCCTAGAATCTACAACTCCTGTTCTAAGTTCCCTTTTTTTTTTTTTTTTTTTTTTTTTTTTTTTTTTTTTTTTTTTTTTTTTTTTTTTTTTTTTTTTTTTTTTTTTTTTTTTTTTTTTTTTTTTTTTTTTTTTAAGAGACTAGGTCTTGCTATGTTGCTTTGGGTTTTCTTGAACCTGTGAACTCAAGTAATTCCTAGTCTCAGCCTCCCAGGTAGCTGGGATTACAGGTGCTCGCTCTAAGTTCCATTATAATTTTTGTACTTATGCATACACAGCAAACAACTAAAAGCAATGATTTATTTGAATTATAGTTTCATGTACACAGACTTTTACAATTTCCCTGTCCTTGTGTTGTTTTAAGATACCTTTGTGTTACTATTAATAGATCTAACTCAAACTTTCCAGTCGTAGTTTGCTTTCAGGGTTTTTGTCTTTTTTTTTTTTGCTCTTAAATAGTTGTTATTGCATTATAAAAATGGCTGCCTTTTTAAAATTTCTAAAAATTAAGGTAGCTTAAAATGTGCTCTTCTCAAATGTTATATGTTAAAAAGGCGTCTTATTCTCACAGTTATAAATGTTTTCTTGTTCTTAGAGGGGGAAAAGCACAGGTTATCATTTTCTGGTTGTCTTACTTCCATTGGACAGCGAACACATAGCTGAAGAAGAGACCGGAGTAATTTGGAGAATGAAAGTAGAGTCAGTGATGGGACTGCCTAGTGCCACTACCTGCAAACCGGGAAGCAGCAGCTCCTGCAGAAAAAGAAAGGGCTAAACTGTACTATCTATACTATTATCTTTGATCATTATTACCATTATCACATGTTAAAGGCTAGTGCTAATTGTTAGAGTCTGGTCTGGAAAAGGCCATGTGCATTTGTTCAGTTATGAGTTATCTGCACACTGCTTCCATTCCACCCATACGGATAATTGCGAACATTCTAAATTACTATTATTTTTAAGTCCTCCCTTTTAAATTATGCTGCCCGCTTAATTTTATTTCACTTTTCGTCAACATTTTGTGACTTTGTCAGTGCTCTAATTAGATTCTGTAACTGTGTAGGGTGGATTCATGCACATAATCCGTGTATGTAAGCAGCACAAATTATCCTGTCTAGGCAAGGTTCACCACCACAATTAAAATTAGTGATTTCAGGAATTATATCTAAGTGCTTAGCTGTAACTCTGAATTCATTTCCTTTATGATAGAGCAGAGTTTTGAATCTTTATTCAGTCACTACAATGGTTGACAGAAGGAAGAATATAGCTCTTGAAAAAATGACAGATGGCAGATTATCCAGGGCAGCAGATTACAGACGCTGGCATCCTGCTTGTGTTCTCTCACCCTGCTTAGAACCAACCTGGATGCCCGTTACCTGCGGGACTGACTCCACAGCACTCTTCTCAAGGAATGTCAAATACTGGGTGGGAGCAGGTAGAAGATACTTGGACCTTGAAATAATCAAGACACACTGATAGGAAATAAAAACTTGTAGTAGTTAGTGTACTCCTCTTGTCCTTTTCTTCCCCCTAGTCCTTTGTGTTGGTTGGTTTGTGAGTCAGTGCTTCACTGGCTTGTCATCAGCTGACACTTGATTTGACTGTCACCTTGTGGTGGGAAGCAAAATTCCATTCTATATTAAAAGCTGTGTAACTGGCTACTGGTAATTGAACCCAAACTTCAAAACAGTTTGGGCATGAATATTAACAAACTACACATTGTATTGCACTTCTTTCATTTTATTTATTTTCTAAAGCTCTGAAAATTGGCCAAAAGGTAATGTTTCAGAGATTAAAATTAAAGGTGATTTTTATTTTGTGAGGTTAGGAAGGAAAATCATGTACATTAAATACAGCAACTACTTAATTAAGTACTCTGACAAGCATCGTCAGGATATACTCACATTTACAACAGGAGTTACACTCCGAACTTCAAAAAGAAAATTTCAACCTACTTTAATGTTTTTAGTCTTTCACTAAATGATTGACAAGAAAAGGTGGGGTTATGGATCGTGATATTTAATGTGTGTCCTGAAGTAAGTCTGGACGTTTGGTTCACAGTGTGCGATTGTTGCTATGATTGCAGAGGACCAGAACGGGTCGTCAAGATCTGATCTTTGTTTCTATACTAATTGCCTGAATCATTTGCTTAGAATGGAAACTTTTCACTTTTTCTTACTGAAAGTTATTTTAATAAGTTGATCTTGAATTTAGATATCTATGTCTGCCTTGCTAAATATCAAAAACTCCCTAAGAGCCAAAGGAAATGACAATTACTAGACCTGTGCTTGACATATTTTAGATCGTGATTTAGCTTATCTTACTGCTAAATGTCAAAAATGACAATTTTTCTGTGCAGTTTGTTCAGATTTTTAAGTATATAGAATATTTGTTGTTTTAAGAGAACTCTTTAAGTATATATGTAAAGTCTTTACATAATCTCTTCCTTGACTTAAAGCTATTGTTTTGATGGCTTATCATTTTGGTGATGTTCCCGTTACATTTCAGCTATAGGAGGAGAAGTGGCATGCTAAAGAGAGAGAGAGCAAGGCTCACAGCCAGCTCTTAGCCCCTGCCAAGCTTTCCCCATGTCCCTATTTGAAAATGGGAGCGGGTGTCTTACCTTTTTACAGGGCTGTTGTCAGAATGAGGGTGTTGTCAGAAATGGGTGTGCCATAACCGTCAGTGCTCTAGAAGTTTATGCAAATGCAAATAAGATATTAATTTTTACATAGTACATTCTAAAAATATTTATTTATCTCTATTATCTTGAAAAAAATTAACAGGTCACTGTGACAGACAATGGCAGTCCTCCCAGATCAACCATTGCAAGAGTAATTGTGAAAATTCTTGATGAAAATGACAACAAACCCCAGTTCCTGCAAAAATTCTACAAAATCAGACTCCCGGAGAGGGAAAAACCAGAACGAGAAAGAAATGCTAAGCGAGAGCCTATATATCGCGTTATAGCTGCAGACAAAGATGAAGGTCCCAATGCAGAAATCTCTTACAGCATTGAAGAAGGAAATGAGATTGGCAAGTTTTTTATTGAACCAAAAACTGGAGTAGTTTCATCCAAGAAGTTTTCTGCAGCTGGAGAATATGATATTCTTTCAGTGAGTTAATATCTAGTTCTTTAATTTTTTGTAATCTTGTCTGTTAACTAGTTTGAATCTTTCCTCTTATGTAACTTTATCTCTGTTCAGAAAGTCCACTCAGTGTCTGCGATGGCTTTCCTCTTTTCAGTTGGTAATGAGAAGGTTGCTCTTTTTATCAACCATGAAATAATGTGTTATATTAAATACAGATATTACATGTTGAAACCTCTCAGTGTGAGATTGAACCACTCCATGCTTCAGTTATGGTTTGTAACTTCGAATTTGCTGATTTTAATCTCTTCCCATGTTCCTTAGATTAAGGCAGTTGATAATGGTCGCCCCCAAAAGTCATCAACCACTCGCCTCCATATTGAATGGATCTCCAAACCCAAACCCTCTCCGGAGCCGATTTCATTTGAGGAATCATTTTTTACCTTTACTGTAATGGAGAGTGACCCTGTCGCTCACATGATCGGGGTGATAGCTGTTGAGCCTCCTGGCACTCCTCTTTGGTTTGACATCACTGGTAAGTATTTTGCATTATTTCCATGGTCCTTGTAGAGGTTACACTGAGGAAAACCTGCTGTTTTTCTGACTTTGGGGGCATATCTCAGAATTCAAATTGGAAGTAAGATGTATAGGTAGTGGGAACTTTGTTTTAAATTGTGGTATTTTCACTTGAAGGGTTTCTCTACTTCTAAATCATAGACAATTGTTGTAAGCCAGTGGCACCTCCATAAAGTAAATAATGTCATCCAGGAAATTAATGGCACACACTCTTGGGTACTCATTTCTGCTTGGTGTGAAACAAAATAAAAAATAAATTTATTCTGATAAAAATTGTTGGATTTTGATTGCAAACATTTTTACAATATCCAGCTTCCACTAAACTTGTTTAAAATAGGTGCACTATGTATCATTAGTGGAACAAGATTTCTGAGCATGCATGAAAAAGAAATTCTAAATGTTTCTGTCCAGAAGCAGAGCTTCATAATTTTTTCTACTTGATACGTAAAATTTTTATTAGTGAATATGACTTAATCAATTTCCTATTTGGTTGTCACATGTCAATATTTTATTTAAATATTATTTAAGCACTATATTTAAAAGGACAAAAGTTACATTAAAATGTTATTTAAAAAGCCTACAAACTATAACTGTTTAACTTAGTAAAATAGAGTGTCAACATACCACTTTTCATATTTAGTAACTTCATTACCATAGGAAGCAGGATGCACTAGATTAAATTGCCTTTAGAGACAAACTGCATGCCTACCCCAATTCTTTGTTGTCATATAATTTAAATTACCTGCAGAATGTGATACTCTGTTCTGACATACTTAAATTTCACAGTAAACTTTGGCATTTTCATTTTTCTTTCAGTCTTTTTCCTCACCGTATTTCGATTATAAGAGTATTTCAGTTCAAAAGTATATGCATGTGGTTTGTCTCTAATTGGAGCTTCATATCCCCTTTCTCTTTGCCACTCTGGTCCCAAACACGTTTTTGTTGGAGCCAGTGGGGCATGGGCTGCTTGCGGATCCTGCGGCGGTGGTGGTGGGGTTCAGGGCCCACTTGCACCTCACGCTACATGGTTAGGCAGGGTCCCAGTTTTGGTCATTGTATGAAGTTATGATGTCATTAGCACCTATGAAGCCATGTTATTTTAAAGGAAAAAAAGGTAATTTTCAGTTTCACTATTTTATAGTCAAGATTGTTTACTTTTCTGCTAATCCTATCATGTTTCCACATGAGCAGGCTGCTGCTGTTCGGTATTTAACTTCACCGTTTAATACTAACTGCATTTCGAACCGGCTGATTGATTCCTCTTCCTTCTTCTGTGCTTGCCTTCCATGCTTGCTTGCTTCTTTTGGGCTGTGCCAGGAGACACACTTGCTAGAGAAGTGTTTTACATCTTTCAGATGACTTGTGACCTGAACTGTACAGCAGAAGGTATCTGCTGAGATCACATAATTTGCCTCAGATTATGAGATCTAAAATAAGCATCAGTTTTTAAAACTTTTTATTTCCAGTGACTGTCTTTCGTTACTTTCTTTTCATAGTGTAGACATGATCACCCATTCAGTTGTAAACATTGATTTCTAATACATCCCCAGTCTGTAGTTTTAAGGTAACTTGAGTCTTTGTTTCGTGTTTGTTGTTTTGTTTTGCTTTCTGGTTAGATTTATTGATAGAATTTAGTTCACCATGACTTTATTTTCATTCTGTTTCATTGATACAAGTATCTCAAGTTTGGTGGCTTTGTGGAGTTTTATCTAGAATATAATTGGGAATGCATTAGGTAATGTTAGCAGCATAGAAACTTTTGCTTCATCAAGCTTTTGTATTTGACAATTGGAGAAAACTTCTTTTCATACTGTATATGACTTAGAACTAGTGTTAACTACCACTCTTAAGAGTTAACAGTTGTTTTATAAGCCTGCTCAAACGATTTCAACCCTCCCCCCTTTTTTTGCGTAATTAAATGGCCAACCTTGGTTATTAAATGAGGCTTTATGAAAGTAGCTACTAAGTATATATTAAAGACATTCAACACCTGACAAAAGAAATTGAAAGTAATTCATTGGCAGTAGTGTTTCTGTTAGCAGAGTTGCTTTCTTGCTTCCTCTCAATTAGTAGTTTCCCTGATAATTAAAAGGTCAGCTTGGCCTTAATAAGCAGTTTCTGTAATTGGGTCTTCTTTGCCTGTCAATATAAAAGTTTTTTCAAGTCACCTTGATCAGTATATGAGAAGTTTTGTTTTTTCCCCCCATTTTTTGTTACTGCCTTAAGAATTACAGAACCACAAAATAAACGACAGATTTTCATTGTGTGATCTATTTTTACTTTTCTGCTTGTTTTAATTTAAACCAGGTGGCAACTATGATAGCCACTTCGATGTGGACAAGGGCACTGGAACCATCATTATTGCCAAACCTCTTGATGCAGAGCAAAAGTCACATTACAACCTCACAGTTGAAGCTACAGATGGGACCACCACTATACTCACTCAGGTAAGTGTACTGCTAATAGTGTTATTTGTCAGAGAAGGGTTGAGATAACATTCTGATTTGAGGGACTCCAGGCAATATGAACAAATTAGAAGTTACTGTGTTTTCAGAATTTACACACATACACCCTAAGGATTTTTATTTAGGGAAAGAGAAATTAACTGCAAATCCTGATTTAGGTTTTACATTTAATTGACCAGTTTTGGAAATTTTGGGAAAAATAAATTATCTTAAGTCTTTTTCATTAAAGCTGGCTAAAGAATTAACCTTTCAGGTTATCTTTTGGGCTAACTTTCCCCTTTGGCCAGGTTGGGTAAAATGATTGATAAAATTATTCTAATAATTCCTTCAACATTTTTATTTACTCTTACTGATCATTAAAGGATGGCCAGGTACTGGGATTTCAGATTTATGTCAGAGGTCTGTGATTTTCAATTTTTTTTTCTTACTAATTAATAAATTAATTCCTTTTGACTCTAAACATGGACTATGAGACTTTGTTAAACATGTGTTATGTGCCAGATATTTTTAGAAGCTGAATATCAGGAACAAAAATTCTTTGTCAGCATTTAAAGTAAAATGGGGGAATCTAAAGGCCTGGGTGTAATCTTTTATACGCTGAAAGGAGGAAATCCGGTATTGAAATCAGGTGTTAGAGTAATGTTTCTGAATTTTAGTTCTCTAACTTTAGATTATACAGTTTTTACTTTTTATTATGATGGGTCATCTGCTAAATCTTTAGTTGCTGTGAAGTAGTCTGTGTTGTGTCTTTTCAGTTAACAGTTAAGTTAAAACCTATCGTACAAAGGTTTTAGTCTTCAAATTCTTTTTCTTAAGTGTTTATAATTGATATATGTGCCATGTTTTGGGGCCATTTTGAGATTGTCATATAAAAGTTCTAGAACAGTATTAAAATTTCAGTTGGTAACTTCTTATAGTAGAAGTTAGACTATAGAACGTGAAAGCAAGGAGAAACCCAAGAATTATAATTACTTTAATAGGATAACTCTGAAAGTTTTGAAGACTATAGCTGCTTATTGACCAGTGTGAATAATTGACTAACCAGAAGTCCTTCAAAGGGAACTTAAGAGTAGCAGTAACTGACCATGTGCACTCAGTGTTCTCGTAGCTGAAGCTGGTACTTCTAGCTTAGCGTTACATGGTGAGTAATTGGCAATGGACCCCTTTCCTACTATTTGTAGCTTCAGATAGTACAGTTCAAAGCTTAGCATCAAGTAAGGTATAGCTTAACTGAAATTTGTTACAGCCCAGGGAATGTATTCTACTTTGCATATCTCAAGGACAAAGACTATCTTAAAATTCAGTGCTCTGTTTGTACTTCCATGACTTTATTTTTAGTTATTTTCACAGTCTTGATAACTTTCTAGTGTATGGCCTACGGAGAAAGGTAGTCTGGCTATCAGAAAATGGTCACAGAGCCCCAGCTGACCTGCTGCTAAGTGTGGGACAAAGGGAACCATCACTAATTAGGTTTCGATTTCCAGTCCGGGACCGAGAACAAGGAGATAGGAATCTGAGTGGCAGCAAATTCCACACGAAGAGAGACACCGAGCTCAGAACAGCATTGATAAGGCACGAGGACACCACAGGGTAAATCTGGGTTTGTAGTGAAACTCAGGAGCTCACGGAGCTGGTTGTGCTGCATTAAGGTCGGATTCCAGAAGGTGTAGAGAGCACTGGCGGGTTAGGCCAGGGGCAGCCCCCACAGAAGCAGGTGGAGACAGAGGAGACTAGCAGTGCTCTGCTGCAATAACCCTTCTGCCTTTCCTGTCCTGCCGCTTTCTCTTTAGTGCTGACCACTGTTGATAAATTCACGTTGCTAATCTGGCTTTCAAGGTAACTTAACCAAACCCAGTTGTTATTTTTTTCTTTCTTTGAAAGAACTTGGCTTTCGTGTTTTGTTTCGTATTTCCCCCAGTTTCTCTTACACGTCAGCATTGCATACTCTAGCCTGGGTCTTCTGCGCCTTCCACTCTCATCTGGAAAATGGGAACAGTGGCTTCTTTTCCTTGGCTCCTTGGGAGGGTGAAGTGAGACAGCACAGCGTCCTTGCTGTGAACGCTGCTGAGCTTGTCGCTCAGGGAACACTCAGAAGGAGCTGCGCACGTCAGCAGCATTGGTTCCCCTCCCTGCTTCCCTTCTCTGCCTCTGCTTCGTTTTGCCCTGACTTAACTGAACGGTCTGCTTGACCGGGAAAAGGAAGTTAACGGGAATTTCCAGTGATTGGAAGGTTCTGCACCCTCCTCCCCACCTTCCTCCTCCTCCTCCTTCATTATATTAACCTGAATCTCCAAGTCCTCTCTCCAGTCTGAGGGACAGCTTGTTTGTTTGTTACTGAGCTCTTCCTCATAGCAGACGGTCATCTACCAACATCAGATCTGTTTTTCCAGAGCTTTCCAAGCATAGAGGTTGTCCTTAGATGCATTGAAAGTTTGATAACTTCCCAAGCCTCAGTAAATCTGGTGAGGTGGGAGGCATTGTTGAGCCTGGGAGTTTCATGAGGGCCAGGCCTGGTCTACACGTACCTTACAACTCCATAAATGCAGGCAAGTGCTGAGCATGAAAGTGACCAGTAGATACTTCTCTATTGAATTGCCTTAGGCAGAAATGGTTGCTTTTACTTGAGTTGTTCCTATTCACTTCCCTTAATTGACCATGGAGGAAGATTGAGCTATCTCTGCCTAACACTCACTCCATGAGAAAAATTTTTAGATTTTTAATGGAAATGAATATGTAATGGTTTAAATTATAGAAATTATAGTATAGCCATTCCTAATGAGTCATCATTCACCTTTAAAATGAGACATCTGTTGTTTTAAATGTTTGTCAAATACCTTTCTTTGGTTGGGTGCATACTTAAGTCTGAAGTTAGAAAGCCATCATTGATGTTTTAAGGCTCCATGCAAACGCCAGTGTAGTCTTCGTAGAAAGACCTCCAGTTTATACACCTTCACCAGTGTAGCTCACAGTGTTGACTCTGTATTCTTGGAACTCAGACCTCTTTTACTGTTTCAACTGACGCATCCCCTTCTTCCTCTCAGTCAAGGAAGCTTAGAGTTCTTATTCATAACCATCTTTTACAGTAGATGTGAGTTTCACTGTGTCTTATGTATATACTTTTTTTCAATCTGAAAATGGATCCTTACTGTCAAAGTAAATTCTTTTTTTAATTTAGCTTACGGCTGACATCTGTTTGTATTCTCAATACTAAAGAGTTTGTCTTTTCACTCTTTTAAAATTGCTTTTAAGATATAAATGCATTTATTATTTAAATGTAGGTTTTTGATCACAAAATATAATTATGATTTTAAAGCACATTTTTAATTTTTCATATATGTATCAAAAAGCTATTGGTAAGGATAGAATAGGGAAATTTGAATAGTATATCTAGTAGCATATTCATCTCAGTAAGTTAGTAGTTACAGTTTCAAATATGATACAGGAAATTAGTCACCTGTAAACCTGGTAACTTACATGACCAATCTAGAAATACCTTTTTTGTAAAGTTTTAAGAGAAATTAAACCTGCATTTGACAAAGGAATGTGTCAAGAGTTGTTACATGTTCTCTCTCAAATCAGTTTTAAGAATTTAGAAAGATCTTTATTATCCTACAGTTGCTGAGGTAACACCCGAAGATACTATTAAAGTAACTATTTAAGAAACTGTCCTATGTTTCTATTGCTTTTATTTCTTATATTTCATTTTGCTAAAAAAGTCAGTCTTTTTCAGTGTGCACCTGATGAGTCTTCACATATTGAAGCATCACAGATGGCAATACTATTATGAGTCATTTTGTTACTCTAGGTATTCATCAAAGTAATAGACACAAATGACCATCGACCTCAGTTTTCTACATCCAAGTATGAAGTTGTTATTCCTGAAGACACAGTACCAGAAACAGAAATTTTGCACATCAGTGCTGTGGATAAGGATGAGAAAAACAAGCTCATCTATACTCTGCAGAGCAGTATAGATCCCTTGAGCCTCAAGAAATTTCGCCTTGATCCTGCTACTGGTGCTGTCTACACTTCAGAGAAACTAGATCATGAAGCCATTCACCAGCATGTCCTTACAGTCATGGTAGGGTTTTCTGTCCATTCTTCTGCTGCCTTTTGAGGGTACCATTTGGTGGGAGAGTAGTTTTTAATCTGTAATAAGGAAAACTCCAACAGGACTTAGGATATATTGCTTCTTCCAGGTACGCGATCAAGATGTCCCTGTAAAGCGCAATTTTGCCAGGATTGTTGTCAATGTCAGTGACACGAATGACCATGCCCCCTGGTTCACGAGTTCCTCCTACGAAGGACGGGTTTATGAATCGGCAGCTGTCGGCTCAGTTGTGTTGCAGGTTACAGCTCTGGACAAGGACAAAGGGAAAAATGCTGAAGTGCTTTACTCTATTGAATCAGGTACTTTTAGAGCACGCAGTAGGTTTATAAAGTATATTTCTAATTTTGTCAAATTGTAAATGTTGAAGTATTTCTGTGTATTACTGTAACAATTGTTTCATTTCTTTAGTTGGAAATTTTTTTAATTAATTTCTTAGAAAGCAAAGATTGAATTCAAACTAAATTTGGGTAATGTTCTTGGTGATTCACAGTTTTAGTAAAATCCAAAGGCTCTGAGAAGTCCTGCAGAAAGGAAAACCTTACTTAATTGGTTTGAAATGTTTAAAATAATTTTAACTACTCAATCATTCCCTCTGAAGTATGTTAATACAAAACACCTTCAATGGGCTCATGATGTAGCAATTTACTCTTAGAAAATTTTCTCTTGGGAAGAGCAGGGGATTCCATGAGAGAGTGCTGACTCTTCCAGTTATAACTGAGTCATACCTTGCAAGGTGGGCATCATGCCTCTCTCTCCTGCCCTCCCAGATTTAACTTTCCTGTCGCATACTCCTTCAGCGTTGTGTTTCATCCATTGTAGTAGACCCCTGGACGGGACTAGTGCTTCACATATGTTCAAACACTAAGGGATCTGCTGTGATGGGCAAGAGACAGCTAAGGCAAGGCCTTTTCTTGCTACTATGGGCTTGGGCATTCCTTCAGCGTCTAATAGGATGGGAGGTGTGAGTCTTGCTTATGCTTTATCAAGAGATAGTTGAAGGGAGTAAAATGTTCTTGTTCTCCACTCCGTTATGCTGTTCTTCACTAACTTAGTCATTCCCTGGATTAATTAGCTCATTTTCTGTGCCAGATGCCAGGCTAGAAACATCCATACCTGTGCTCGCTCCATGGAGATTACCATTGGCCACACATGCATTTCTTACACAGAGTTCTGCCTCTGGTTGAAACAGAGAAATTCTTTGCCGCTGTGACTGGTCAGAAATCACCGTTCTTTGGACTGACTTCACATGCTCATGCCAGATACTATGCATAAGTCATTACATGTCAAGAATGCAGCTTCCATTTTCCCATCTCTTGGTGCCATTATTAGTACAAGGAGATATTTTTTATTTCACTCTTCTGCCTTTGTAATGATTTTAGAATATTGAAATCTTCCAGTTGACTTTTTAAAAAGAAATCCCTGCTTTCCATATTTAGAACTTGTATCTTTGCTGATAGAATTGACAGAATTGTAGTTTAGATCATCAAATCAAAGTGAAGTAAATGGACAGTGATTTTTATAAAACAGTGCTTACTTGATGTGTTTTATGTGGGTTAAACTGTTTTTATTTCTTAATATATTTGAAGTTTTATTTCCCTGAAAATGACCAAACTTAGTCCTTTGCTCATAAGTAAGATCTCATATACTGCCAGTGGTTTCAGTGTTAAAATGTATTGGAGTGTAGTTAGTGCTTTGAATAAAGATGAAGCTTTTTCTACTGGTTCAGAAATTTAGCTGTTAAGACAACAGTGCATTCCATTTGTGCATGCCTGAGCACTTCAATAAAATAATTATCTCATAGACTGACTGTGTTTGTGTAGGAGAAAATGTTAAACTTTTCCTTAGCTTTCACATAATTTTCCACAACTGGGTGGTTAAAATATGACTGTTAGTGCCCGAGTAAAAGCATGTGCATTCTTCAAATACTTGCAATGACTGATGGGGTTAGTAATTTGGTATTTCAGGAATGGAATTGTGTCTCCACTCGAAGAATAAATAATACCAAGTACCTATTCCAGTACAATATTTGGATGTTAAAGTTTCATGGATTTGGTGTAATATAAAAATTGCTCCAAGCAGTTACTTTATAGGAAATCATTATCATCAGAATGCAGTCTTGTGTGCACGTTGGAATAGTAGGAAGTACAGAATGGTCATAGCACTTTTCATTTAACAGTTTCTTCATAATCACCTGCTTCTCTTTTGTGTCAGGTTGCACTTAGTAAAGTTCAGAAAACAAATACTATCTTCTGACCCAGCCACTGCATGTTGATAAGCAGCAGTTTATTGAACGGAAGGTTCAGTCTGATCAGGAACTTTTGGGATAAATGAATGAACTGAAAGATATTTTCAGTACAATTGAGTTGCACACTTCGGTGTAGATCAGCATCAGGCTCCTGCAGTATAATGTTTTCTTCTCTTTTTAAGTAGATCATTTTAAGTAGACCATTACAGCTGCAAAACTTTTAATACATGACACTCAGTAAATGTATTTATTGAATAGCATGGATTTTCTTCCTAAACTTACGTATAATGTAATTGCAGTTGAAGTTGAAATTTTATAGAGATTGCCATGCTAGCTAGAGAAAAATATTTCAGGAGAGGACTCACCAAGCACAGTGGTCCTGAGGTGAGGTGTGCCTCTCTGCTTGGGAGCAAGGAGTGAGGTTAATGTGGTAGAAGGCAGGTAGCCTAAAGTGATGTGTGTTTCAGCACTGCCAGCCTGCTCTAGTGTGGAGAAAATCTGTTCATTCCTTCATGCATATCTGAAACTTGACAGGCAAGTTAAGGCTTCCCCATAGCAAATAAGAGAGAAAAAATGCTTGTAGTTGAATAAATATGAAACATGGTAGATTGACTGCTCTGTTAGTACAGACATAAGAAAATTAGTTTCTGTGGGTCCTGACAGGCAGCAAGGACCTTACTTCTGAACTAGGGGTAAGTTCAGAGTTTTGTGACCTGAAGATAGTCTTGGCCTATACCTTGCCACTGCCCATGTCACTTCCTTGGGACCTGGACACAGAGCCAGCAGACATGATGCAAAAAGACTTGGATTGGCCTCAGAAAAAAGTATGGACTTTTGAAAAATGCATAAAAGAAGAAAACTACACAACATTGAGAAAATGTTTACTATTTATGATGTGGAGAGAGAAGTCCTTGATTTGCAAACCATGCTAAGTAATTCTGGTCTGTGAAATGCCACACTTAAGTTGCAAACTAGAAGGGAAAAAAGAATTTGAGAAATAGTTAAGTGGCAAGTTGATTTTATTTTGAGTAAATGTATTAGTTCCTTTGGGGAAAATAAATTCAGTTCTGTGATTGTGATAATGCACTCTAGACCCTTGTTTACAAAAACAAAGGGATGAAGAGTTTATGGGTGAATTGAGTCTGAATTACACTGCTATAATCTGTGCTAAAAGTAGTGGACTGCTAAACTGTCCTAAATTATTGGTTTCTTCAATAATGATTTGCTTGATTGTACAAAATCATGAACAAAATCATGAACAAAATCATGAACAGCTCATGTTATGGAGCTGGATATGCAGCCAATTGCACCTATCTAATATCTAATAATAACAATCTGATATTACTGGAAAAGGTTCATAGAAAGCAAGTAAAATGGTGCACCTGAGATTTTCTCAGTCTCAACATTTGACTCTTTGAACCCCTGCATTCTCTGTTGTGGGGCTGACCTGTGCATTGCTGGATGTTTCTCAGCATCCCTGCTCTCTGTTCCTGGTTATCAGCAGTATCACGTGCCCCTCCAAGTAAGCTTACCAACAGTGGCATCTCCTTTGTTGAATGGGAACCTCTTTCCTAAAGAAAGTAAATCAATCTGAAAAATGTTGAGGAAAGTAATGTTGACATAGTGAGAAGCTATATTTTATAGTGAGATTAATTGCACAAACTCATTCATCAATCCTTGAATGTTTTTAAAAAGGAACTTCTATGAAGTGTGTTACACTTAAGTGAATTGAAGTCTTTCCTTTCATAACAACTAAAAATCTTGAAGCTTTGC
Source organism: Uropsilus gracilis (assembly GCA_004024945.1). Taxonomy (NCBI): domain Eukaryota; kingdom Metazoa; phylum Chordata; class Mammalia; order Eulipotyphla; family Talpidae; genus Uropsilus; species Uropsilus gracilis. The sequence goes on from PVHY01000909.1 coordinate 137,154, forward strand.
AGATGATAAATGTTGAAACTGTAATATATTCCTAAGGGTTTGGAGGGATTCTTGGAAAACTGTTAACTATTTCACAATGCTCCTCGCGTATCACTTTTTTGGTTCAACAATTGGAGTGTCAGTTTTGGCCTTAGGTACAGAATGATATTTCTTCTGTTTCTTACTGTCCTTAATTTATACACAAAATTTAAAGTCTGCCTTGTTTTAGGTAGATAAAAATGAAAATATAAATATATTAAAATAGATCAAAAGTAATGTAATACAATTTAATATAATTTTAACAAGGTATCTTTGTTTTTCCATCTTCAGCTATGACTTCTGTTGGCCCTTGTATTTTCCTTTAACTTTTTTTTTTTTTAACTCTTCCTAGGAAATACTGGAAATTCTTTTACAATTGATCCTATCTTGGGCTCTGTAAAAACTGCCAGAGAATTAGATCGAAGTCACCAAGTGGAATATGATCTGATGGTAAAGGCTACAGATAAAGGCAATCCACCAATGAGTGAAATAACTTCTGTGCATATCCTGGTCACAATCGCTGACAATGCCTTCCCTAAGTTTACATCCAAAGAATATTCTTTTGAAATTAGTGAAGCCATCAGCATTGGGAGTTTCGTTGGCATGGTTGTAGCTCACAGTCAATCATCGGTGGTGTATGAAATAAAAGATGGGAACGTAGCTGATGCTTTTGATATTAATCCACATTCTGGAGGTATCATCACTCAGAAAGCCCTGGATTTTGAAACTCTGCCCATTTACACATTGATAATACAAGGGACCAATATGGCTGGCTTGTCTACTAACACAACTGTCCTAGTACATCTGCAGGATGAAAATGACAACTCTCCAGTTTTTATACAGGCAGAATATACAGGACTGGTTAGCGAATCAGCTTCAATTAACAGTGTGATCCTAACAGACCAGAATGTTCCCTTAGTCATTCGTGCAACTGATGCTGATAAGGAATCAAATGCTTTGCTCGTTTATCATATTGTTGACCCATCTATACACAGGTATTTTGCTATTGATTCTAGCACTGGTGCTATTCACACAGTAGTAAGTTTGGATTATGAAGAAGCAAGTACTTTTCATTTCACTGTGCAAGTGCACGACATGGGAACACCACGTTTGTTTGCTGAATATGCAGCTAATGTGACTATCCATGTAATCGACATTAATGACTGCCCGCCTGTGTTCTCCAAGCCATTATACGAAGCGTCTCTCTTGCTGCCAACATTCAGAGGAGTGAAAATCATCACAGTAAATGCCACAGATGCTGATTCAAGCGCATTCTCACAATTAATGTACTCCATCACCGAAGGCAACATCGGGGAGAAGTTCCTTATGGACTACAAGACTGGCACCATAACTGTACAGAACACAACTCAGTTAAGAAGTCGCTATGAGTTAACCATCAGAGCTTCTGATGGCAGATTCACAAGCTTTACCTCTGTGAAAATTAATGTGAAAGAAAGCAAAGAAAGTCAGCTAAAGTTTACCCAGGATTTCTACTCTGCAACAGTGAAAGAGAATTCCACAGAAGCCAGAACATTAGCTGTTATTACTGCTGTTGGAAATCCAATCAATGAGCCATTGTTTTATCATATCCTCAACCCAGATCAGAGATTCAAAATAAGCCGCACGTCAGGAGTCCTGTCGACCACCGGCATGCCGTTTGACCGTGAGCTGCAGGAGACATTTGATGTGGTGGTAGAGGTGACCCAAGAACATAAGCCTTCTGCAGTGGCCCATGTTGTTGTGAAGGTCTCCGTGGAAGACCAAAATGATAATGCACCAGTGTTTGTCAACCTCCCTTACTATGCTGTAGTGAAAGTAGATACTGTGGTAGGCCATGTCATTCGCTGTGTTACTGCTGTGGACAGAGACAGCGGCAAGAACGGGGAAGTGCATTACTACCTCAAGGAGCATCATGAATACTTTCAAATTGGATCCTCAGGTGAAATTTCACTGAAAAAACAATTTGAACCTGACACCTTAAATAAAGAATATCGTGTCACAGTGGTGGCAAAAGATGGAGGAGATCCAGCTTTCTCAGCTGAAGTTACAGTTCCAATCACTGTTATGAATAAAGCCATGCCCGTGTTTGAGAAACCTTTCTACAGTGCAGAGATTCCAGAGAACATTCAGATGCACAGTCCTGTGGTCCATGTACAAGCCAACAGTCCGGAAGGGTTGAAAGTGTTCTACAGCATCACAGATGGAGACCCCTTTAACCAGTTTACTATTAACTTCAACACCGGAGTGATAAATGTCGTAGCTCCTTTGGACTTTGAGTCCCATCCAGCATATAAACTCAGCATCCGAGCAACTGACTCTTTGACCGGTGCGCATGCTGAAGTGTTTGTTGACCTAATAGTAGAAGACATCAACGATAACCCTCCTGTGTTTGTCCGCCAGTCCTATGCTGCCACCCTGTCTGAGGCATCTGTAATTGGAACGTCTGTCGTTCAAGTCAGAGCGACAGATTCTGATTCAGAACCAAATAGAGGAATTTCCTACCACCTGTTTGGGAATCACAGCAAGAGCCATGACCATTTTCACATAGACAGCAGCTCTGGTCTCATTTCACTCATCAGAACTTTGGATTATGAGCAGTTCCGGCAGCACAAGATCTTTGTAAGGGCTGTTGATAGCGGCATGCCCCCACTGAGCAGCGACTTGGTCGTCACAGTGGATGTCACCGACCTCAACGATAATCCGCCCCTGTTTGACCAGCAGACTTATGAAGCCAGAATTAGTGAGCGTGCCATGCATGGGCATTTTGTGGCCTGTGTGAAAGCCTATGATGCAGACAGTTCAGACATAGACAAGTTGGAATATTCCATTCTGTCTGGCAATGAACATAAGAACTTTGTCATCGACAGTAACACTGGCATCGTCACCCTCTCCAACATGCGCCGCCACACCTTGAAGCCATTTTACAGTCTTAACGTGTCTGTTTCCGATGGAGTTTTCAGGAGTTCTGCCCAGGTTCATGTAACTGTAATTGGGGGCAATTTGCACAGTCCTGTTTTCCTTCAGAATGAATATGAGGTAGAACTTGCTGAAAATGCTCCCTCACATACCCTGGTGATGGAGGTTAAAGCAGTTGATGGGGATTCTGGCATTTATGGTCACATCACTTACCATATCGTAAATGACTTTGCCAAAGACAGATTTTACACAAATGACAGGGGGCAAATATTCACTCTGGAAAAACTTGATCGAGAAACTCCAGCAGAAAAAGTCATCGCAGTTCGTTTAATGGCTAAGGATGCTGGAGGAAAAGTTGCTTTCTGCACCATTAATGTCATCCTTACAGATGACAATGATAATGCACCACAGTTTCGAGCAACCAAGTATGAAGTGAACATCGGATCCAGCGCTCCCAAGGGGACATCCGTCATTAAAGTTCTTGCAAGTGATGCTGATGAGGGCTCCAACGCTGATGTCACCTATGCCATTGAAGCTGACTCTGAAAGCGTCAAAGAGAATCTGGAAATTAACAGACTGTCTGGCATAATCACCACAAGGGAAAGCTTAATTGGCTTAGAAAATGAGTTCTTCACTTTCTTTGTTAGGGCCGTAGATAGTGGGTCTCCATCAAGAGAGTCTGTTGTTCCGGTCTATGTTAAGATACTTCCTCCAGAAATGCAACTTCCAAAATTTTCGGAACCATTTTACACCTACACAGTTTCAGAAGACTTGCCTATTGGAACAGAAATAGATCTCATCCGAGCGGAACACAGTGGGACTGTTATTTATAATCTAGTCAAAGGGAATACCCCTGAAAGCAATAGAGATGAGTTCTTTGTGATTGACAAACAGAGTGGGAGGCTGAAACTGGAGAAGCGTCTAGATCACGAGACAACAAAATGGTACCAGTTTTCTGTCCTGGCCAGGTGCACTCACAATGATTATGAAATCGTGGCTTCCGTAGATGTTAGTATCCAAGTGAAAGATGCAAATGACAATCGCCCAATCCTGGAATCTAACCCATATGAGGCATTTGTCGTTGAAAACCTGCCCGGGGGCAGTAGAGTCATCCAGGTCAGGGCATCTGATCTAGACTCGGGAACCAACGGCCAGATTATGTACAGCCTCGATCAGTCACAAAGTATGGAAGTGCTCGAGTCTTTCACCATTAACATGGAAACGGGCTGGATTACAACCCTCAAGGAACTTGACCATGAAAAGAGAGACAATTACCAGATTAAGGTGGTGGCATCAGATCATGGTGAAAAGGTCCAGCTTTCCTCCACAGCCATCGTTGATGTTACTGTCACCGATGTCAATGATAGCCCCCCGCGATTCACAGCTGAAATTTATAAAGGGACTGTGAGTGAAGATGACCCATCAGGTGGTGTGATCGCCATCTTAAGTACCACTGATGCTGACTCTGAAGAGATTAACAGACAAGTTACATACTACATAACAGGTAAAACATCTTGACTAGATAGTTGAATTTACAATTAAACTATTAGGAGTATGCATCTTGACATTCATATTTTGTGGAAATTGGGAGTTAAAGAGATTATTCCAGTTAGTTATGTTCAAAAATAAGTAGAAATTACTACTGGAAATCTTTAATTCCACTTCTTTACTTAAGCAAAACTAATAGTTTCATGAGATAGCTTTTGATTTTCGTGACACCATACTGTTGACTTATACTTACTATGTAATAAGTTGTAATTTAAAAGAAAAACATAGTGTCAGTATGGGCCAAAGTTTTGTTTATGGTCTGTATTTTATGACTCAACATAGTTTTCAAATATACATTTTAATGCCGCTTTTATTTATTTCTTTTTGGTAAATGGGTAAGTTACACCAGATTTAAATGCAGCTATTTTTTCAAGCTTTCTTTTCATCCATAATATGGTATAACTTTTGTGCAATTTATTTCTCCTGTTGTTTATTTTTCTTGTGGGAACAAATTTAACCAACTTTCTGAATTCATTTTACAGGAGGGGATCCTTTGGGGCAGTTTGCTATTGAAAATATACAAAATGAGTGGAAAGTCTATGTGAAGAAGCCTCTAGATAGGGAAAAAAGGGACAATTATCTTCTGACTATAACAGCCACTGATGGGACCTTCTCTTCAAAAGCTATAGTTGAAGTAAAAGTTCTTGATGCAAATGACAACAGTCCAGTTTGTGAAAAGGTAGGTTGTTCTTCCTTTAAATTTAAGGATTATAAATTCAGATTTCTTCCTTATATCTTTCCGAAGGATTGTTGTGTGGTTTGATTCAGATGTGTTTTATGTTCTCTTGCTGTTTAAATAAAGTGAGTTCTTTTTAAATGGTAAAAGAGTTGGGATATCTTCAGAACTAGTTGGAGGAATGCTGACATTGTTTAAAAATGCTGTAAACTATGACACAGCTGCAGTTGTCTCTTAAAATGCAGGATCCTTTTTATTTGGGGATGAGCTCCATTCAGGAGAGATACCAGTTCAGTTTTTGCTTTAAGAGACTGACTTTTGGGGGTTCTGGCATTTTTACACTCTAGAGAAACTAAGAGGTTATGGTATGTCTCCTGCTGCTGTGGGCTTGCTGGGAATGCAGAATATATACCAAAACTGAACTGGTTCCCATTCCAGGCCTTGAAGAGTGATACCTGGGGCCTTGTTAGGATCCAGGCTCAGCCTTTAGCAGGTAGTGATTATGTAATCCAGGGGTAGAAGTGGAAAAGTAATGAACTTGAGGAAGAGCTAGATTTTAGAGGACTGTTGGGTTCATCCCAGAAAATCTCAACTTTATCCTAGAGAAGATGGGCCTCTGAATCCTCTTATATTGGAAAGGTGGGGATGCCAATGAGCCAAGAGTTTCTTAAAGGGGATGAACTCCTGGTGGCATTGTGTTCATTTGAATGAGGAAGAGTAAAGCCAGGGGAGAATAAGGAGTCAGCAGACAGTAGGCAGAGATGGCAGGATGAGTCAGAAGGCAGAAGACTGTAGAGGAACAACTAGAGCAATTCCCTGGAGTGACAGTGTGGCAAGTGTGCGAAGTCAACTGTGACTTCAATCTTGCCTGCATAAGTGGTTAGGAGAATGGCCAAAGATGAGCCTGGAGTGGGAAGTGGGTTTAGGGAGACATGCCATTCAAATTTGTGAAGTGAAGGTCATGGCCTTCGGTCAGGTGCTTTCTTAAGAAAGGGTGAGATTAAGACCGAGCACGGTGGCTCGTGCCTGTAAGCTTCAGCCTGTGAAGCAGCTGGGCCTAGGGCTCGCGGTTCAAGTCCCGCCTGGGGCCCATAGCAAGACCTAGTTCCAAAAAAATAGCTGGGCGTGGTGGCGCGCGCCTGTAATCCCAGCTACCTGGGAAGCTGAGGCTGGGGATTGCTTGAGTCCGTAGTACCCCGGGCAACAAGAGCCTGTGGCTCCACGGGCAATATAACAAGACCTAGTCTCAAAAAAAAAAAAAAAAAAAAGGAAAGAGTGAGATTAAGGATTAAGGATAGATGTTAGGGAAGGATAAGTGAACTTTACAATTTCTCTCAATAACTGATAACTGAATTAACTTGAAAGGATAAAGAGAGGAAGGAAAGAATAGAAAGGGATGTTCATTTCCCTAGGAAAAAGGAAGCAGAGGTGGGAAAGAATGTTGCCAGCACGTTGTTATTTAAAGAGAAAGAGGAGGGGGCTTTAGGAGGCATGATGATGAGCAGAGCTCTGACTGAACTAAAACAGTTGATTGAGATAAGAGAGACTGTCCTTGAGGTGACAGGCTCAGAATCTTAGTTGTGGATGGACAACTGATGGCAGAAGGTTAAAGAATTTGCTTTAATAACAAAGTGGCTTTGGCCAGTGAAAAGAGGCATGTGGTGGTTAAAGGGAAGGCTGGATAGATGGGAAAGTGATTTTGAGGAAGGGCAGTGGAGGAGTCAGAATTCACTGTGGTCAGTATGACGTGTGTTCTCACTGCACAGTGATAGAGCTGTTCTCAGGAAAAGCAGTGAGAAGGGGACGTGGAACTTCTGCAGCCTGATGAGTTAATTCAGAGCCATAACTTGTATATTTTGGTGGCACTGTTTGGGGGTGGGGGGTGGGATGCATATTATGTTACATAGAATCCTTAAGTGTAGTTGGTTTTTAACACTTCTGTGTTATTTGGCTATAATTCTGTATAGTTTGGGGGAATAATAAAATTAGTGCACTGGATCATTTGAAGCCACCAGTACCGCAACATATCCTGATTCCTGAGTCATGAACTGTAGCTCACCCCAAATTAAGCTCATGTTAGAACAGTAAATTCAACAAAATCATGTTTTGGTTCATGGTATGGATTCCTAAGTGGTTAGAACTGGAAACAGCTATTCATCATGTTGAGAATTAGGTGAGCTATGAAGTGGGGGGTCAGGCAAGGTTTAATAGAAGGGGTTGAACTGAGCGTCACTTGCCCCCATGGCCTTGCAGAATCTTTGTATTTTTCCAAGACATGAGGATCACTTCTGTCTCAGCTGCAGTTATTCGAGCAATTGCAAACAATAAATTACTGTATTCGGATAAGGAGATAAGATAAAATAGGCATTTCTTTCTGCCAGTTTTTAGGTAAATAGGGAGCGCTGCTTGTGTTTTCTCTAATTGAAATTAAATATGAAACCAACTCAAAGTCAAAGTATTCAGAATTATGCAGGTTAAATGTCAGACTAGACTCTCTCAGAGTTATAGAATTATTCTATGTGATTACTTGTTTTAAATGAAACACTTTGAATTTTAATTTTAGCCATTTCTATGCTTTCTGTTGCCAATAGTGTATGGTTTCTTTTCCTTTCATTTGTTGGCAGTTATTTGACTTTTAAGATTTTAGTGATAATATTTAAAATCTTTGCAGAACTTGTATTCAGAGACAATTCCAGAAGATGCCTTTCCTGGGAAGTTGGTCTTGCAGGTCTCTGCAACAGATGCGGATATCCGTTCCAATGCTGAAATTACTTACACATTATTTGGTCCAGGTGCAGAAAAATTCAAACTTAATCCTGACACAGGTAATGATGGAGTTTGGTTGCAAAATTAATTGTGTTCCAACAAAATCACTTGTGGGTGTTTTGAGGTTACATGCAAAACTTAAAATTATATTTTATTCTTGAAAATTTACTCTGGAACAAAAATAGAAATCTAAGTGGCAATTTAATGTGTAAAATGTGGGGTGAGATAATAGCAACAATATTACCAAAATCCTTTTGAACCAAGTATTTAAATTTTGCAATTTGTTCATATCACCGTCTTTCCAAAGAAAAAAATTCAGGTGTTAAAATAAATTTCAGACTTTCTGCTTTATTATTTTAAGTATGACATATTTTTCTTTCATTCCAGATCATATATCTATAATTGAGCATATTCATTAAAATGACTGATGGTATTCAATGTTGGTCTTTATTGCCAGATTGTTTCTGTCATGATTTCATTTTGTTAAAATTGGCATCAAGCAACAGCTCTCTCTTAAGCACCTTCCAATCACCCCTGCCCACCCTAAATAAATTGAATATATGAATCTAATTTTTGGATCAAAATTTTTATGTTAAATTTAGTAAATTACGTAGTTATTTTGCTCACCTGACATTTTAGATAATGCAACGGGCCCTGCCTCAAAGCTCTGTGACATAAAGTGCTGGCGCTTGCAGTGTGTGACGTCACAGCGCTGTTGACTTGCTGACAAAATTGTTCTCCTAAGGAAAGCTGTTCAGATTCTCTAATTGTCAGAGAAGAGGGGAGGAAGTTAAGGTGTGCTGTTGCAGTCAGCATTTTCAATTTCAAGTGAGTCCATTTATTTGTGTTTGTTTTTAGGTGAATTGAAAACATCAGTACCGCTTGATCGTGAGGAGCAAGCAATTTATAATCTGTTTGTCAAGGCCACAGATGGAGGAGGAAGGTTCTGTCAGGCTAATGTCGTGCTCACATTGGAAGATGTGAATGATAACGCCCCTGAGTTCTCTGCTGATCCCTACACCATTACTGTGTTTGAAAACACGGAGCCTGGAACACTGTTGACAAGAGTGCAGGCCTCAGATGCGGATGCAGGTATCTGCCTGATGTGTGCCCTTGAACGGTACACTGAGATTTTAGGAGCTTCTGTTTCAAACTATTTCAAATTCAGCCTCTTTAGCTTGTCGTACCTCATTAGTGTGGAATAACTTGTGATTATGTTAATTCCTTAGCACTAAGATAAAATGAATTCTTTAGATGAATGAAGTCATTTTAAATGAATATTTGAAGTCTCAAAAATGTGCCTAGTGAGCTTGCGATATTTGTGGTATCCTTAAAATTCTGAATAGTGACTTAATTTGATTTTCATATCCCATTGAATTAATTACTACACCATTGTTTTGTGAATAAACCACTAGTAACATAAAGAGCTTTTAAGTATCAAAGGAACATAATAGAAGCCAGTGCTGCATTGTTTATAGCTTTACAAACCTTTAAATTTCTTATGGAGAAAATAAGACTAGGGTATATACATTTATAACATTTTGATAGAAAATAAAAATAATTCCTTTAGTCAGACTTAATAATGAAGAGAAGAGCAAAAATGTCACTTTTCAAATAAAGTTTTGTCACTGATGCTAAATAATAGAATTAATTTTAATAGGCATGACTAGATATTATAGCTAAAGTTCTATATAAAAATCTTTAAAAGTTAATAATAATGAAATTATATTTAATTCAGTAAATTCTTATTCTGGCACTTTACTTTTTTAAAGGTCATCGTCATTTTAAAATAGTATATGTCAACATTTTCATTTTTCAATTTGTTAACTTTTTTAAAAAACAATTTAACATTTCTTGAAATATTCTGACAATGTTTTATCTTCACAGGATTGAATCGAAAGATTTCCTACTCACTGATTAATTCTGCTGATGGGCAGTTCTCCATTAATGAATTATCTGGAATCATTCAATTAGAAAGACCTTTGGATAGAGAAGTACAGGCAGTATACACTCTTACTTTGAAAGCGGTAGATCAAGGTTTGCCAAAGAGGTTGACAGCTACTGGCACTGTGGTTATATCAGTTTTGGATATAAATGACAACCCCCCAGTGTTTGAATACCGTGAATATGGTGTCACAGTGTCTGAGGACATCCTCATTGGGACAGAAGTTCTTCAAGTGTACGCAGCAAGTAAGGACATTGAAGCAAATGCAGAAATTACTTACTCAATAATGAGTGGAAATGAACACGGAAAATTCAGCATTGACTCTAAAACAGGTAACCTATTTTGCCAAAAAGATTGATATGTCTAGCACTTTTCCTAGTACAAAGAAACAGATAAAAGAGAAAACCCAAGTTTCTTTTGTCTTGTTTTAAGTGGGATTAGCATGGTTTCTAAAACTTTGAGATTCTCCAAAGTAAAATGTTTCTTCTATATCCTTTTATAAACTATAAACAGACTAACGTTAAATAGAAAATTAAAGTGTCACACTTAAGTAGTTTTTTTATAGATAAGATGTGGTGAGTTAGTAAAGATAAAAAGTGGATGGTAGTGTGGTAGCACAGTGTGGCTTTGTACCCTCCGTATCAAAGTAGTGTGAAGTAGTTTCCCATGTGAAACTGTAGTTTCCACTTCTTTCATCTTAGTTTCTATAGGGAGCATTGATAGTTCCTGACATTGGCTTCTTTATTGTGCTAGCTATATGCAGCACTTGAAGTACTTTGAATCTCACTAATGAATGGCTGCCAACAATGTTAAAATTCAGAGAAACTATTGACTCTTGCTGCATAAATACCTTGGTAGTCTGTTAACATGTGAGCTATAGTAGCTCTATGTTTTAGAACACTGTAAAATGTAAAAATTGCTTTGCTAAAACTTAATTGCATGTGATTATTTCAGATGATGCTATTTTTAATTATAAATTTTTTACCTTTAATGTTTTTTTTTTCCATTCTCCTTTTGAGTAAGATGGATTACAATCAGGTGAAAATGAAAAATGTTATGGTAATTTTTGGATTTTTTAAATGAAAGTATGCAGTGGGGTAGCTTAGTGATTGGAGAAAAAAGATTGTTGCACATTTCTGTGAAAGAAAAGGTATGAGAAGGAAAAAGAATATGGAATATATGCAGAATATTAATATTTTAATATTAATTATAATTACTATATTGATGTTAGTAATATTAGAGTTATTAATATATTACTTATTAATTAGAATTTTAGTATTTCTTATTCTATTTTATTTATTAAACTAAATGAAATGCATAGTGAATGTGCTTTACAGAGAGCAGTATAATCATTTTTGTAGCAGGACTGTATAATTATTAGTGACTGGGAAAACAATTTATCGCACAAATAACAGGAAAATAATAGAAACAAGGATCCAAGAATGGGCAAATTCATAATTTTAATTGTTGAATTACTAAGAAATTAGAAAACTAATGGTAATCTTTTGCAATGAAATTTGCTTCAAGCTCTTGTTTTTTTCATTCATCGTAGGAGAAAGTAGAGGCTTTTTAAAGTATAAGCAGTAATCTCTATTTCCTTCATAGGAGCCATATTTATCATTGAGAATCTGGATTATGAAAACTCTCATGAATATTACCTGACCATAGAAGCCACTGATGGGGGCACACCTTCGTTAAGTGATGTTGCAACTGTGAACATTAACGTGACTGATGTCAATGATAACACCCCTGTGTTCAGCCAAGACACCTACACAGCAGTGGTCAGCGAGGATGCTCTCCTGGAGCAGTCTGTCATCACCGTAAGTGTCTCACTCTCTTGGTTCTCTTCTTCTGAATCTTTGTGAGAATTTTTAGTACCATTGATCCAGTTTTTGTAGAGGTTTTATTTTAAAGATGGGGGAAAATCTTTTGCCAGCCCAGTCAGTGGCTGGCTCTGTTACAGAAGATATCCTCAAAATAGCTATCTGTTGATCCTAGAAATTTGTGGCTAGACTTCTGTCCCTTTCCTAGCTGTCTCCTAAATAGGAATGTGATGATGCCTTCTAGGTCATGGCTGATGATGCTGATGGGCCTTTGAATAGCCACATCCACTATTCGATTATAGCTGGCAATCAAGGAAGTCCGTTCACAATTGACCCAGCCAAGGGAGAAGTGAAAGTGACCAAACTTCTAGACCGAGAAACAGTAAGTGGGAAAATTTGGCTTATTTTGTTTACAAATTACCAAACCAGTAGAAACAAGTGCTCATATCTCCTGGACATGATGGAAGAACCAGCCTCACTCACAGGAATGGATAAGCCAGAAATACCTGAAAAACATTTGTATGAAAATCTCAAGAAATGAGATATCACTCATAGGAAGTTGAGCTAATGAAAGTTTGTTTTTAGGGAAGAATTAGCACTGGCCCTGGTGCTCTGAGATGGCTTATGGAGAGCCGGAAGCTGAGTTTTATCATTACTTAACATGTTACACACAACATTGGGTTTTGGGGGGAATTTTTTTCTTTTGGTAACTGTCTTTTTTTGTAATGTGTTTTTTTGAGGTAACAGTGGTTTACAGCACTACATAGGATTTGGGGGAACAGGGTCACACCTCTGCAGAGAGGTTACACCAGAGCCACCACCAAAGCATCAGTAATCTGCCTCCAAAATCCACTGACCCCCAGCCCCTAGACTCCTCTCCCTTCCCCTCTGATGGCCTCAGCCCTGCAGTTAGATATCGAGGGTGTTTTAATATGCTGTCTCTTTGTTTTGTTTCTCTGTTCCACATTCGAGTTTGGTCCCTGGAGATCTGTCTACTCTTACTTTTTTTTTCCATTTAGTATAGAACCCTAGACATTGGGTTTTATTATATAGCAGAGATTTGGAAACCTAAAATGTTCAAGAGAAGGGAATTCTCTGCCAGAATTTGCATGAACAAAAGTGTGGAAAAAGGACAACATGGGATATATATATATATATATACTTAGGTAGTATAGCTCAGTTGTGGTGAAATAATCATATAAGGAACTGAGAAGAGGGTAAGCTAGAAAGGTGTTTAGGAATGGGATAGGGGCCACAAACCAAACCAGGATCAGAGGTTTTACACTTGATGTTGGGGAGTCTGAGTACCTGGGATCCTTGTCCACTATGACACGCAGATATGTTTGAAGATAAGCACTTAGTATGCATCAAGTGTGACACACTACCTCCCTCGTATGACTCCACCAGGGAGGAAAGAAGATGAAGAACCTGCATAGGAGAAGTAGCAGTAACAGTCAACATAAAGGCAAATGCAGAAACTTTGAGAAGGAAAACATGGAATCAACAATGGGTGTGGCCTGCCGGGAAAACAAGAGCATTAGGCCCAACTCATTCTTTTAAGTCCTGCTGTGACTTGAGCTCCCATTAGGATGAGCCGGTAAATCCTGAAGGGTATAAGCTTGGCTCTGGGGAGGTTGTTCAGTATTGCTTTTGATACACTGGATTTTAAAAGAAAATGGTCCATTTAAAGTAGAACTTGGCCGGTATTTGGAAGGGTTAAGAGACCACACGCTCTAAGTATAGATACACACTTCTGGAGATGATAAAGTGATCTGAGATACTGAGTCTCATGAGTGAATGAGGTGCTCAGGCAAACCAGCGTTCTCCCTTTCTCCCCTCGCTCATCCACTCACACTACAGACAGCGAGGGAGCTGCCTCAAGGATGGACAAAGGTGAAGAAGTGAAGGAAGCCCTTGCTTGAGAAACTAGAGGGGCATTCGTGATAATACACTTCTAGAGAAGTAACGGGTAAACAAGAGTAGGGGAATTTGGAGCGTGTTGTGATCATGATTAAAGCTCGGTTCTTTAATTCCTTTTCTCACCTGTTGTTTTCAAGCAAGACTTCCCAAGAATTCGGGAGCCAGGTGGTTGTGCTTGGAATCCATATACTTACTGCTGGGCACAAAGACTGCAGTGTCCTTCACCAAAGAGCTTCTCCGATGTTAATGTGCTAATGTCTATCGGAGGAGATGGCCCACGATGCTGCCCCGGCTGCACCCCTGTCCCCGCCCTTGTCTGTTGGAGTGTCCTGCAGGACCCAGACTGCCAGGCAGACCCAGTTTTCTGGCTTTCCCCACTCTCCTGGAGGAGAACGCTTTGCAGGGAGCTTCTCTGGAAAAGCAGCCACCCACTCGATGCCGTTTTTTGTTAGAAAATCATAACACTCTTCTTGGGGATTGGAGCAATTGAGTAGTACAATCCTACTGTACATTGTTGGGGCAAGGGGTCAGAAGTTCCTGGGCTTTTGAAAATCTGCGTGGGAAAGCCACAGTGTTGGAGATTTCCTATCATTTTTTTTTTCTCATCTCTATTACTTTTTTGTTTTACTCCATTAATAGATGTGCACATTTTAAAAGTCAGAACGCTTTAATTCAGTGAATACATTTTTAGGGTAATTGGAGAATCTAATCGGTATCGAACTTCTGTGAAGCAATTTCCGTCTTGCAGCATGCACATTTGTAGGAGGGGGAATTGCCCATAAGCAGGACCCAGCAAATGCTGGCAGTTACTCAGATCTGCCCTGTACCCGTGGTCAGAAGTACACTTCTGATTCAGCCTTGTTCTTGCGTCTGTGAACATGGACACACCCTCTCCCTGTCTTGTCCCCCAAAAGATTTCAGGTTACACGCTCACAGTTCAAGCTTCTGACAATGGCAGTCCACCCAGAGCCAACACGACCACCGTCAACATCGATGTGTCGGATGTCAATGACAACGCTCCGGTCTTCTCGCAGGGGAACTACAGTGTCATTGTGCAGGTAACCTTGCCGAGGCACACCCCAAAACCTTCCCTCAGGAAGTGCTCTCCCTGGCTTCAGTTCTTTGTTTGAAATAGCTTCCTTAGCCAAAGACTGCTTTACAGAAAAGTGGCTCCATCTGTTTAAAAGGATGAGCAGTGTAAAGATACAACGAAGCGTTAATGTCTCTTATGAGCTTTGATTTTCAAGCTATCTCCCCCCACCCCACCCCAGTTGATTTTTTTAATCTGCTGCTGCTGTTGTTTTTCCTCCTTGTGGGAGTTGGGGGTAGGGGCCTGGGCAGGCCCAAGGGCCCTTCTTCCTGCCCCTCCCTTTTCTACCTCCTCCCTCAAACGTCCCTCCTTGCACATACCTGGCCTTCAGCCCCTTTTCCATCCTCTCCCTTGCCTCCTTCCCTCTAACAGACCCTTACTGTCTTTCCTGCTCTCCCTGTCACTGTCCTTTACCCCTCACCCTTCTCCTGTCTATTTCTTCTAGATGGACTAGCAGTAAGATCTGGATAGTTCATATTCTATAAAATTTGCATATATCTATATCTCTTAAATCAAGATCTGGTTTTTGTTGAAAGTTGTCTTTTAAAAAAAAAAGTATATATAAATTTCACTTCTCTGTGATCTCTGGGGTTCACAGCCCCTCCTTGACTGTTCCCACCCTGTACCATACCCCCCCTCCCCAGGTTGTGTACTTCAATTTGGTTGTTGGCTTGTTTTGATTTTTCTTCATGGATTTTTGTTTATCTTTCCCACGTCCCATATAGTAGTGAAACCATTTGGTTTCTGTTTTTTTTCTTTTTTACTTGTTTCTGCTAATATGATTTCTTCTAAGTTCATCCATGTTAATCATAAAAACGTCTAATTTGTCATTTTTAATTCATGAGTAATATTCCATTGTGTATATATACCACATCTTTTCATCCAGTCATCTGTTTTCGGACATTTCGGTTGTTTCTATGTCCTTGAAATTATAAATAGTGCTGCAATAAACATCCAAGTACAGGTGTCCCTTTGTACCCACATTGAAGTTACCTTTGGGTAAATTCCCAGGAGAGCAATTGCTGGGTCAAATGGTAGTTCCATTTTCATTAATTTGAGGGTCCTCCACACAGATTTCCATAGAGGTTGGACCAGTTTACATTCCCACCAGCAGTATAAGAGTGTTCCTTTTTCTCCACATCCTTGCCAACACTTGTTGTTGCCTGTTCTTTGGATGTGGGTCATTCTTACTGCTGTAAGGTGGTATCTCATTGTGGTTTTCATTTGCATTTCCCTTATTGCTAGTGACATTGAGTGATTTTTCATGTGTCTGTTGGTCATTTGTATTTCCTCTTTGGAGAAGTGTCTTTTTAGTTCTCCCCATTTTTTGATTGGGCTTTTTATTTTGCTTTTGTTTAGTTGTGTGAGTTCTTTGTGGATCTTTGTTATTAAATCCTTATCACTATTGTGGAGGGCAAAAAAGTTTTTCCCATTCGGTTGGGCTTCTTTTAGTTTTTTCTGTTGTTTCTTTTGCTGTACAGAAGGTTTTTAGTTTGATGTAGTCCCATCTGTTTGGAAGTACAATTCAGAAACCCCTTTCTGGAAAAATCTACCGATGGCAAAAAAAAAATTAAAGGAAAGTTGTCTTTCTTATATGATGCAGGAAAATAAGCCAGTGGGGTTCAGTGTGCTGCAGCTCTCAGTGACAGACCAGGACTCGTCCCACAATGGCCCCCCTTTCTTCTTTACCATCATGAGTGGAAACGAGGACAAGGCGTTTGAAGTGAACCAGCAGGGCGTCCTCTTGACTGCAGCTGCCATGGAGAGAAAAGTGAAGAATCATTACGTACTGCATGTGAAGGTATTAAAGTCTTCAGGATTTTGTTGTGGGTTCGTAGAGATGCAGACAGCTTATTACCTTCCCTGAGAAAACAGTGGTGTGCGCAATTGGGGTCCTTGTGATTTTGCCATGTCTTCATTTTTAGCCCACTGCCAGTTGCAGATTGTTTATTATGCATGCGTTTTATCACAGACGTTGGTGGAGTAGGCTTCAACTTCAGTTTGCGAAACAGCTGCAGAGACTTATTTATTTATCCTTTTTCTCAATTTGCTTCTCCCATGGACAAATAAGTATCTAACACTGAGTGCTTCTTCAGAACGGGAGTGATGGGAATGCGGTTTGATGTAAGGAAGTCGTAAACAGCGGATAGACAAAGGTGATGTTTCTTTCCTTCTTCGTAGGTGGCGGATAATGGAAAGCCTCCCTTGTCATCTCTGACATACGTTGACATTAGGGTAATTGAAGAGAGCGTCTATCCCCCTGCCATTTTGCCGCTGGAGATTTTTATTACCGCTTTTGGAGAGGAGTACGCTGGCGGTGTCATCGGGAAGATTCATGCCACCGACCAAGACATTTATGACACTTTAACCTACAGTCTCGATCCGCAGATGGACAACCTCTTCTCAGTCTCCAGCACAGGGGGTAAGCTGATAGCCCACAAAAAGCTAGATCTAGGGCAGTACCTTCTCAACGTCAGTGTGACGGATGGGAAGTTTACGACGGTGGCTGACATCACAGTGCACATCAGGCAGGTGACACAGGAGATGCTGAACCACACCGTTGCCATCCGCTTTGCCAATCTCACGCCGGAGGAGTTTGTTGGTGACTACTGGCGCAACTTCCAGCGCACGCTGCGGAACATCTTAGGCGTGAGGAAGAGCGACATACAGATCGTTAGTTTGCAACCTGCTGAGCCCCACCCACATCTGGATGTCCTGCTTTTTGTAGAGAAATCAGGTAGCGCCCAGGTTTCAACAAAACTTCTCCTGCACAAGATTAATTCGTCCGTGACCGATATTGAGGAAATCATCGGTGTGAGGATATTAGATGTGTTCCAGAAGCTCTGTGCAGGCCTGGACTGCCCGTGGAAGTTCTGTGACGAAAAGCTGTCTGTGGACGAAAACGTGATGTCAACGCATAGCACGGCCAGACTGAGCTTTGTAACTCCCCGCCACCGGAGGACAGCTGTGTGTCTCTGCAGAGGTAAGCGCAGAAGAAGTGCAGACAGGGGTTCCACGCAGGTTCAGGTTCAGTCTTCGGAGCTACACGTACAGATTGTTTTCTTTAAATTCCTTTCAATTAGGTCTCAGCACTCTCCATCTTTATTTTCCAAACAGAGGGGAAGTGCCCGCTTGTTCATCATGGGTGTGAAGACAGCCCATGCCCGGAAGGGTCTGAGTGTGTCACGGATGCCCGAGAAGAGAAGTATGCTTGTGTCTGTCCCGGTGGCAAGTTCGGTCAGTGCCCAGGTGAGAGCTCGGTGACGAAGCGCACTTTCCTTTTGAGAGGGCGCTTTCGGCGTCTGTCAGATGTCCTTCTCCCTCTTAGCGATAACTTATTCCCGAGTTAACGGTTTGATGTTCAGCTTGGTCATCAGTGTGCGTGTAGACATATAACCCCACATCTACAGACAGTGTCCTCCTTTTCTTAAGCAAAACAAGATAGGAAAATGAGCAGCATCAAGCCCACCTTGCCCTGCCAGCACATGGAACCCTCCTGGTTCACCGCCGCATGCGCCATCATTATTCACAGACCCGCTGTGCAGAGACTCAGGTTGCTGTTCTTCCCTCTCGTAAAGCATCTGGTGCAGGCCTGCCGGGAACCTGCACTTTCTTTCCTGCATGCTGGATTCTCAGACTAGGACCCACTCTGTCTACGATTAGCTACATTTTAAGTTGTTACATGTACTTTTGTTCTCTGCCCTGAAGTTATGCCAAGGTCTCGTGCATTCTGTCACTGATACGGGAAGTTTTCAACTGAAAAACAGAGTCCCTCTCTAATAGGCAAGAAGCGGTCACCAATTATTTCATGTGCTTTTCTGGGGCAACTTCTCCTTGGCTCAGTTCCGAGAGCATCTCTTTCTTCTGTGGCTGGCCCTTTCCTCTCTGCTCCATTGTCTGGGCTGTTTGTCAGTGTCTCGTTCCCTGTGTGTGCCTCTCTGTATGTCCAGTTCTCCGTCCATCTCTGGAGATTGATATCACTTCATCTTTTTAAAGAATGGGGACTGTTTTGTTTCTTGCTTAGGAAGTGTTTACATACCTGCCTGAGGCTGTGTAAATGCTTTCCTAAATTGTCTTCTAATAATTTTGTATTGAACGTTTTTATATTTAGATGATTCATTATTTTGGAATTCATTTCTTTTTCAATTTGATATTAGTTATTCTAAGCTGTTTATTGATCAAGTAAACATTTCCCATTGAAATGAATTTTATCATGTTATAAATTAATAAAATAATAAAAATTTCAGTCAATCTCTTGGTGGGAAATCACACCTTTATAGCATGCTTAAACTTTAATCTAATTTTTTTTCCTCTTCTGATTTGCAGGGAGTGCGTCTCTAACATTTACTGGAAATAGCTTTGTGAAGTATCGTCTCATGGAAAATGAAAGCAAGTTAGAAATGAAACTCACCATGAGACTGAGAACATTCTCAACTCACGCCATCGTGATGTACGCACGAGGGACTGACTACAGCATCTTGGAGGCAAGTCTGTGTATTCGTCTACCCGGATCATTTATATTGAGAAATGCCAGTTTCACTGTTCCTCACTTAAATCATTCATCGGTACCTGTGAAAGTTTCGGGATTGAAAGTTTTCTGGGATGAAAAGCTCCTTATACTCTGTAATGTATTTTGTCAACCAATCTTAGATATTTGAGACAGTTAGCAAACTGTGGGTGATGTTGCATCTTAGGGTACAGAAAGTTCATAGAAAGAACCTGTATTTGCTTAAAGAAAAAGCTGTCTTGCTTGTTTGGTTTCTTGGCGTTATCCTCAGTTTTGACTCTAGATAATCTTCAGTGCTGTTTTTCATTGTCCAGTTAACATGTGATGATCAGTCATTTCAGAATACTTTGTAGACATGCGATTGGCATTTAAACTTGATTATATAAAAGGCCTATTTCTGTTATCTTTATAATGAACAAGTGGGCACATAGTCTGTATTTAAATGCAAGGCCTAACTAGCTTTCCATCTTCCATTATCAAACATACCCCTCCTTTAGATTTTTCCATCGGAGATAGTCATCAAAAATTCTGTGGAGTAATGAGAATGGAATTCTTTTTATCATAGATTCATAATGGAAGGCTACAGTACAAATTTGACTGTGGAAGTGGCCCTGGAATTGTCTCTGTTCAAAGCATTCAAATCAATGATGGGGAGTGGCATGCAGTATCTCTTGAAGTGAATGGCAACTACGCCAGATTGGTTCTGGACCAAGTCCACACCGCCTCAGGCACAGCCCCAGGGACTCTGAAAACCCTAAACCTGGATAACTATGTGTTTTTTGGTGGCCATCTCCGTCAGCAAGGCACAAGGCATGGAAGAAGCCCCCAAGTTGGAAATGGTTTTAGAGGCTGTATGGATGCTATTTATTTGAATGGACAGGAGCTCCCTTTAAATAACAAACCGAGAAGCTATGCACATATTGAAGAATGGGTGGATGTGTCTCCTGGATGCTTATTAACAGCTATGGAAGACTGTTCCAGTAACCCCTGCCAGAATGGAGGCGTTTGCCACCCTTCACCCACTGGAGGTAGGCTTCACAGTGTAGCGTTTCTCAAATGTGAACAGACAGTTGCTCTGGGGGAAGTTACCTATGTTGTTTTAGTTTTCTGCTTTTTCAAAATGCTGTCAAATACAGCGTCATTGTTGAAGCTCAGTGATCCATGATGTACACAGGGCTCAGGATTCTTCCGTGCAGCCAGTTGGGGCCAGCTGACTTCTGAGCCCCTGTGGTCACATTGCAGCACCTGAACAGGATGGATGTCTTGGTCTACATCAGAAACCACAGGGCTACATCAAGGTCTACATCAGAAACCACAGGGCTAACTTGGAACTCTTCTTGCAGCCACATGATACTGACCCAGAGGGCATTTAGAATTAGTGCCATTTGGTTCTTCCCACCTGATTGCTCAGACCATAGCAACTGCTAGAGCCTTGCTAGCCAGAGATAACTTGTGGTTTTCCCTTCGCAATTGTTGCCCTACCTGTCTTGAAGCCCTGGCAGAGAAACCAGTCCACTGGTTTCTGGATCCTGAACCCGTTCAGTCACTTACTGGCACTAGAACACGGTTACGAAAATGCAGGTTGTCATACGTGATAAATAGAGCATGTGTAATTAATAGACCAAAAATCAAAATAACACTTTGATAAAGAAGAATTTCAAACGATTTGGTTTTTTATATGCAAAAAGAGTAGGCCAGATTATCTCCACAGTAATACTCCGAGCAAAAGTGTGCATTGCCCTCAGGTTTCACATCCAAATCAGATCAGCTGGGGGCTGCTATGCTCACGGTCAGGGCTGAGCGAAGGAGGCATTTTCTTGACATGTGCTGCTTCTACACACTCCGCAGCAGGGGAAAGGGGAACATGGCAACCGCACAGTGCTCCTCAGGCACCCAAGAAAAACCCAGGGCTGTGACTACGCTCAGGGACCAGGGAAACACAGCTCTGCCCTCCCCCACAGACAGATAGGTGGCCTTGCCTCCTTGTCCCCTTAGAGTCTGACATCGTCTGTTCCTTTGACAGATTTGATGATCATGACAGCTTTTCTTTATTTCAAATGGTAGTGATAGTTTCTCAGGTGCTTTACATTCTTTATTATCCTCACTTAATCTTTAAAAACTTGCGAGGGGAAGAGAAGTGGAGATGTTAAAATAGCCTTCGTCGATCTGTGTGGTAAAGGTAAAGGACGGTTTTTGTGCCACCCTATGGTTGGCCCAGTAGCTTACATGAATTACCATCAGCAAAAGCCAGTTATATGTTCTTTCTTCAGTTCTTCCTATTTTTGCTATAACAGTAACAAAAGGCTTATGGATACAGATAGCTTTACCCAGCGGGAATGGGAGTTTAACTACCTTTTATAGGTCTTGGAGAACTAAATTTCACTTAAGAGTAAAACCTACATCCTAAGACTTCTCTTCTTCCATTTTTAAATGACAGAACTTTCTGTTCCCTTTTGCTAATTCAGGTTATTACTGCAAATGTGATACCTTATTCATCGGGACATACTGTGAGGTGAGCGTCAATCCATGTTCCTCCAACCCGTGTCTGTATGGAGGTACCTGCATCGTGGACAATGGAGACTTTATTTGCCAGTGCAGAGGGTTATATACGGGTCAGAGGTATGTGGAATTTTCTTGACTTTCATAATTAACTATGAGATTAAAACTTTTTAAACATGCAACTCTACATGTGAGAAGTCTATTCTTTTACTAATGTTTTGTATTTTGCTATTTGTGCATCGTACCAGTTTTAGATCTCTATGTGTTTTTCCCTTCCTCTGAAGGTGCCAACTTAGTCCTTACTGCAAGGATGAGCCCTGTAAAAATGGTGGAACCTGTTTTGACAGTTTGGATGGTGCTGTCTGTCAGTGTGATTCAGGCTTTAGGGGTGAAAGGTAACTGGCTTCTTTCATTCACACCTTCTCATTGTGTCCCATTAGTTACCAGCTGCAACAAACAGCCGTAATTTTGACTGCATTGCTTCAGGATTTACCATCCTCATGTTCACTCTTGGTATACTTTATCTTTTTGTTCTTTAAAACACTTATCTTTCTAAAAAAGTGATTGACTAAAAGCTGCTTCTGCCCTTTAAAGTTATTCTTTATAAGTAGAGTAGTATTTTTATTTTATTTATTTATTTATTTATTTATTTATTTATTTATTTATTTATTTATTTATTTATTTTTATGGTAGACATTAGTATTAGATACTAGTGTTAGGTTTTTTAAGCATCTGGACACCTTTTATTTTTTTTTTTTTCCTTAGCCCTTTTTTATCATCCTCATGGTTAGAGAGAATAATTATTTTTCAGGTGAGAAAAATGAGAAAAGGAGGTGTCTGTTGTAAACTGTGAGAGAGGTGGGTGAGAGATTTTCCCTTTAGACATTCACCAGATCAGTCAAACCTTTACCGAGCGGGCATTACCGCTCGCTGGTGTAGGTTGGCCCCATTCTCCGTGTGGCCAGAGGCACTCAGTGAAAGCTGCCCACAGCTGAATTTTGCTTTGTCAGTCTCTATAGTCTTGGATTTTGCCAGTCAGCCACATGGGCTGTGTTCATAAGTTGACTTTGCTAATTCTACTCAATTTGAATACGTAACCGGTTTGACAAAAATGTCTCAATAGCCGAAAATCTTAGTACAGAGAGGTGATCAAGTAGATACACTTTATTAATGGAGGGAGGGATTGAGAAGAGGGTAGGAGATCTCCGCCGGTGCAAAATGTGCCCCTTGGAAACCTGGTTGGGGAAGCTGGGGGCTGGCACAGGAGGAGTCATGTTCTTCAGGTAATACCATGCTTTAAAATGGAAAACAATTTTCTAGCCTTTCTCATATTTTATGGAGCTGTCATATTCCCAAACAGGAACATTTTCTTAGAAATTCAATCTGTCCTATTAGACTAGTTTTATAGCATACATTTATCAAAATTCACATTCCACATTGCTGAGTCAGAATTAGAAACCCACTAATGTTTAGTCTGTGGGTTTGATTTAGTAATCTGATTGAATCCTGGAACAATGGTAGTTATATTGGTGTGCCATGATGTTTATCTCCTAAATGTGCATTCAGAGCATAGAGTCAAATGATTAATTACGTAAGGCTTTTTGTTACAGTTATTGTTGATAATATATTTTTTGATTGCTGTTATTTGGCTGGGTTTGAAACATTTCTGATTAAGAGCGATTAGTCTTTCAGAATGAAAGGTGAAGCATGTTCTGACTTCTATATAACCCAAAGGTCTTGCCTCATTCTTGGTCATCTTGGCAGATGTCAGAGCGACATTGATGAGTGTGCTGGAAACCCCTGCCGAAACGGGGCCCTTTGCGAGAACACACATGGTTCCTATCACTGTAACTGCAGCCAGGAGTACAAAGGAAAGCACTGTGAGGATGCTGCTCCCAACCAATACGTGTCCACACCGTGGAACATTGGGCTGGCTGAAGGCATCGGGATTATTGTGTTTATAATGGGCATATTTTTGC
The DNA here is from genome assembly GCA_004024945.1 of Uropsilus gracilis. Classification (NCBI taxonomy): domain Eukaryota; kingdom Metazoa; phylum Chordata; class Mammalia; order Eulipotyphla; family Talpidae; genus Uropsilus; species Uropsilus gracilis. The sequence continues at coordinate 160,841 of PVHY01000909.1, forward strand.
TAGTGGTGATGTTCGTCTTGTGCCGCAAGATGATTAGTCGGAAGAAGAAACACCAGGCCAAAACTGAAGACAAACATCTGGGACCAACCACAGCTTTCTTGCAAAGACCATATTTCGATTCAAAGCTAAATAAGAACATCTACTCAGACATACCACCCCAGGTGCCTGTCCGTCCCATTTCCTACACTCCAAGCATTCCGAGCGATTCTAGAAACAACCTGGACCGAAATTCTTTCGAAGGGTCAGCTATCCCAGAGCATCCTGAATTCAGTACCTTTAACCCCGAGTCCGTGCATGGACACCGGAAAGCTGTGGCTGTCTGCAGTGTGGCCCCAAATCTGCCTCCCCCACCCCCTTCCAACTCGCCTTCAGACAGTGACTCCATACAGAAGCCCAACTGGGACTTCGACTATGATAGTAAGAACCACTTTTTTCATGTCAGTAGCATATCCCAGAGCTGACAGTGGGATGACAAGCTCTGCCAGGGCTTCTGGGTGTTAAGCAAGAATGTGGCGTCTTGATGATAAAGGTGCTTATGTGGAAGACTTTTTTTATGATTTGAAAAGCTTTTTCTGATGCCTTGAGCACTGACTGAAGGTTGATAGAATTTCATTAGGAATTGACGCTAGTTGTGTTCATGTTAGTATTCTGGAAAGGTTTTGTTTCTGTGACTGATGTCACTCCTTACTCCTTAACTATAATTTCTTGGTTTTGGGGGGTTTTTGGGTTTTTTTTTTAATGAAAATACCAAGAGGGTATTTGCGTATGAGGATTTTTTTTTAAACATGCCTGAAGAAGTGACAGATTTAAATAATTGGTGGCCTAGCAAGATACTTGATGCTTTTAAGAGACTATTTGTGCTATTTAAACACAATTTTAATTTCTTATATTCTATGCCATCACCACAGCTGGCTTTATTGAGAAATTCTATTCTGTGACTCTCCAAGAATATTTTCTGGGTTTTTTTGACTTGTGTGTGGGTGATTGGGGGAGATTGAAAATTGTATTTTTCAGATATTTTCTTCTGCTTCTATTGTCCTTTTATCAAATTAGTCTCATCTTCTCTTAGCACTTGTTTTGTGACAGGAGATGGTGGTGAACAAAGCAGACTCCTTGCTCTCATGGAGCTTATTGTTTCTTGTCTCTTCCTGTTAGCTAAAGTTGTGGATCTTGATCCCTGTCTCTCCAAGAAGCCTCTAGAAGAAAAACCTTCTCATCCGTACAGCGCCCGGGAAAGCCTGTCTGAAGTACAGTCCCTAAGCTCCTTTCAGTCTGAATCATGTGATGACAATGGTGAGTAAACCATTTTGAAATGCTGTGTCTTGCTGGCTTGTCCTCATTGCTGTGCACATGATGTTCTAGAACATCGTGGGAATATTTTGGTGCCCCTGTTAAGTCTCTAGATGTTTTCACCCTTCACTTTACACCATTGTTAAATACCCTGTATGTACTTGCATGGACATCTTCTGGGGGAAAATATTTAAAATGTTCTTAATGGGCAGGTATTTGAGCAGTTGCAACTTGTCAGTAATAGGGAAAATACAGTTAAATGAAAGATGATTATAATCTGATGAACTAATCTGATCATTGCTTTTCTTCTACAGCAGTGTTATAGAAGTCCTGGGGATTTTTGTAAAAACCCTCTAACTTTCTTGAGCATGCGCCACACACAGAGTCACAAACACACACTCACTGGTTCACACTCCCTCACACACTCCTAAGAGAGATGCAATAATCTGAAATGTTCACCTTCAGAGGCACCTTTGGTATTACAAGGTTTTATTTGTTTCTTCCCCCCAACTCCCCTGCGGCCCCAGCTCCCATTTGGATCAGAGCGTACTGACTGAGAGCACAGTTTAAGAGCTTGCTAGTAAGTTTGATTATGTTTCTAATGAAGAAGTGTGACAGTGAAGGTCTTTGATACCAGTTCTGTTGATTTGATTTCTCTAGGGTGACTTGCTTTGCCATATTATTAGCACATGCCAGTGGAGAAAATTGTCACTTTCGAAACTGGAAATTTTTGAATGTCAGAGTTAATGAGTTTAATTTTAATACTTGTGCACCAAAAAAAGTTTATTTAAACATTTCAAATATTTCATGGATGGAAAAATAAACCCACTAATAATTATATGATGGTTTCCAAATCCAGAGCAATATGTATTCTACAGTATATTACAGTCTTTTCCAAAGGACAAAGATACCCATATGTTCCATTCTTTTCTGATTTTCAGCATGTTCTAGATGCCATCAAAGAATACCTGTTTATTATTTATGAATATATATATAATATATGAATATAGTTTTGCTTAATAAATCGATGCCCTAATAGTTGTATCTTTAATTAGGTATAATTTTAAAACCTTAGTGTTGCCAGTTAATGTAATAATTTATATTCTGAACCCTAAATGCTCTTCATAAATATATCTCAGAATTTTGTCATGAATTCTTTTTTCTGTTGTTTTCCTGAAACAGCATTCTTCTTAATGTTCTGCTGTGTACATTTAATAAACTATGGTCAAGCTAGTTACGAAAATTGACAGATGATAATAATATAAGAAGGGAACATATCCAGGAGAATTTGCATTTTAAACTCTCTGACTTTAGTCATTCATTAGCATTTGTGGAATGTAATTGGGTCTGCTTATATTTTAGTTTTCTTAGGTGGTTCTAACAGATAATCACAAGCTTTGGGTTAAAGGAATACAGTTTATCATCTTACAGTTCAGATAGTATAGAAACTGAACACTTGCCTCAGGAGGCTGACAGTGTGTCAGCGGGGATTTATCCTTTCTGGAGGCTCTAGAGGAGAATCTGTTTCATTACCTTTCCAGCCTCTAAAGGCTCCCACACTCCTTGACTCAGGGCTTCTTCCTCCATCTTCTAAGGCAACGACATTGCATCTTCCCAGCAATTCTCTGTAATCATAGCTCCCTCCTGCCATAGCTGGGAAGGGGTCTGCCCTCTGAGAACCGCTGAGATTACACTGGACCCACACAGATAATTTGGGGAAACCTCCCATCTCAGAATCTCTAGTTTGGTGATATTAATAAAGTTCTTGTCACCAAGATCTTAGTATATTTATAGAGTCCTGGGTGAGGGGGTGGGTATTTCTGAGTGCTGGCTGTGTCTCTGCCTACCACATGCACACGTATTTTTCTTGGCAGAGGTGCTTTAAAACAACCTGATATACAAATGAAAGGGGGATTTACACAGGAAACGGCCCAGCAGACTGTCTGCATTTCTCTGCTGGTTTGTTAGCTCACCAGCTGTTAGTCTGTCTGCCAAAAAGACAAGAAAGTTGGGCTGGGATGACAGAGAGAAGAGCCAGAGCCATTTTTGGATTCTTATTACACATTTTGCCTTATTATGTAGTTTTTTTTAAGTTTCTTACTTTCTGAGATCAGTATCCAATTTCATTCAGTGGATCCAGAATATAGGTTTAACAAGTATTTAGCTTTGTAGATATAGAAGTCTTTTGCCTACAATAAATAAAATAAGTGTTCTGTTATGTCTTGATGTATAACTGTACTTGAGAAAATTTATAGAGCTAAAAAACTTTCCCTGCATGACAATATAATATACTTTATTCCTGTGATGAATAATAGCAAATATTGTTTTATGAGAGCTATCTCTGAGACATATAACTAAGAGCACGGGTGCAAGGTCTAGCATAGTTATATCCTGTAGCTACATTACTTCATATTTTAAAATTCTGAAGTAGAAATTGTGTAATTAAAGAAATCCTATGTAACTGCATTGTTTTCTATCTAAGTTTTCTAATCGACTCATTTTGTGCCTTTTTGCAAGCTTCCATAGTGACTGTAATACACCTTGTCAATGCTGTAGTTGACACGGTGAATAGAGAAGGTACCGTCACTGTGCGTGCCCTCCATGTGCGGTGTCCATGTGCGCTGCTGAGCCCCGGGGTTGTGTGCTTGGCCCATTTCCATGTTGTCAGAATTAGTTTGTGGTTTGGAAAGAAGGGGCTGCGTACTTTTGTCTTGAAGGTGTGTCTGTTCATAGTCTGGATTCATTGCAAAGATAGGTTTATATATGTCATCTCTTTTTGTCATTTTTCCATCCATTGTGATTCACAGACATCAGCCGTAATCCCTAAGGATCCTGACAACTGTAATTATATGGCACAGTACTAAGAAGTTTAGAAATAGTTCTAGCCATTGATCCCCAAAATTTCAAAAGAAGAAATTATCTTTCTATGAATAGGAGTAAAACTATTAACTGAGTTACCTGTAGTTGGCCTTTTTTTTTTCACTTTTGGATTTTCTCTGCATATGATCGAGGAAAACAGTGGAACATAACAAGTATATTTTCATATTTGGTTTAGTGAAAATCATTTAATATGAACTTATAGCTGTCTGTTCAAAATTAGAAGAGAAGACATTGACCTTTGCTGCCTTATTCAGTTTTAAACACTATAAACCTTTTTACTTTTAATTCCTAGGTGAGATCTGATCAATCAGATCTTATTTGTTCTAAAAATCGCTTTATTTTGTGGTTTTTGAAAACAATTGTAGGATATGTAGAAAATGGCCTTATTTAGAAACTTACTGAAGTGAAAATATCTGTGCCTTGATCTCTGATTTCACAATAATAGGGATCATGACCATAGCTAACATTTAGTGTGTGACCTTAACTATGGGTAATTTACTCAGGGATTTCTACTTCAGGCTTAAAGGCAGCAATCTGAAACTCTGACCCTGTCTAGGTCCATGTGGCTCCTCCAAGTAATGGTCAGGTTTATATCTACTTTCTGACTTCTCTTGGAGCCCTATATTTGTTGTGAATTCCTCTAAATTTAGTGTACACTTGAAGGCAGTGGTACTCTACAAAGCCCATGTGTTAGGTAGCTTTAGATTTATGGGATTTTCATGTAAGGAGCCTGATGCTACAGTCCTTTAAAAAAGGATTTCATAAAATTTCATAGTAACATGGAGGTATATTTTAATTCCTTATCAGTTTTCATTTTATTAAAGCCTGTGGACTGCATCTTAATTATTCCTAAAGAAGTTCTGTTTCCTGGCAAAGCTCTAGGTTACTATCATTCATCTTTTTTCTCTACTCCCATGTCCCATTTTATTTGTGCTGCATAAATTTCTGAACCATTTGGAGTTTTCATAGATAATGGCTGACTAGGTCTTGAGAAACAGTTTACATTGTATTATGTACTTACTTTATTGCCTTTTCAGCCATCCGTTTTAATTATAAATGTTTTCTTTTCTCTCTACTCTGCCACCAAAAGAGTCTTTGGCTGCTCCTGACCTCAGCAAACCAAGAGGTGACTTATGCATGACAGTTATTCATATTCACTAAAAAAAAAGGCGGTAGATTTGACCCCGGTGCTGACTTGCTTCACCTGTTTGCTCAGTGAATGCCGCAGTAACTAAGTCCATAGTTGTCTGTGCACTGCATCTTAAACATGTATTGCTGCACCTTTTCCTGTCAAAGGATTTCAGAAAATTTCTTGGGGGGGGGGGGTTAGGGTGGCTATCCCTGAATTGAGATAATTATTTTTTTCAAACAATTAAGCTTTCATGACCCTTATGCCTTTGAAGGTAACAGAGATTGTTGTCTATCCAAATTCTCTGATTTTTCTCAGTGTTTGGTTGCATCCTGCTTGATTGTGAGGCATGCTTGGATACATTCCTACATTAATAGAATTCATTTTACTTAAGAATAAGGACAACCATTGCAGTTTGTAGTGTTAAGCTTATTAAATTATTGTAAAAGACATTTTTAAAGAACTTTAGCATGTTAAAAATCACATTTACTTGGTGTATTAATTAGTATGTATAGTAACGGGTAGCGTAGATCAGGTGACATTTGATATTTTACTGAAAAGTGACTTGGGGAGAGTCAGACTGTTTTAAGAATAAACCACTGCTCTTCCTGTGGAGCAATAGGCTTTAAATTACAGAAGGAAAATTGAAAGAGTTGTTGGAATTGTTTGTAGAGAGTGCATGCAATTTAGATGCTAGCAGAGAGCTTCTGTTAAAACTTCATTTCCTTGAATGTTAGGAATGTGCACAAAACTCAAGTCTACGCTTTAAAAATAGAGCCTAGTTCATTCATAGAGGTTCTCAAGGTGGGCTGGGGCATGTGTTCAAAGCCAAGACCAGGGTCTCCACAGTGGTGAACCTGCTCTGTATGTGAATGGCCTCACCCCTTGTGCCTTGGGCTCGCATGTGCTTTGTAGAGCTGGGAGAAAACACACTGACACCTGTTGTCTTCTTTTCTACCAAGGGTATCACTGGGACACATCGGATTGGATGCCAGCTGTCCCTCTGCCGGATATACAAGAATTCCCTAACTATGAGGTTATTGATGAGCAGACACCCCTGTACTCAACAGACCCAAATGCCATCGATGATACAGACTATTACCCTGGAGGCTACGACATTGAAAGCGATTTCCCGCCACCCCCAGAAGACTTTCCTGCACCTGATGAACTACCACCTTTGCCTCCTGAATTCAGCGATCAGTTTGAATCCATACACCCTCCTAGAGACATGCCTACTGCAGGTAGTTTGGGTTCTTCATCAAGAAACCGGCAGAGGTTCAACTTGAATCAGTATCTGCCCAATTTCTACCCCGTCGACATGTCTGAACCTCAAAAACCAGGCACTGGTGAGAATAGTACTTGTAGAGAACCCTACACCCCTTACCCTCCAGGGTATCAAAGAAACTTTGACGCCCCCACTGTAGAAAACATGCCCATGTCTGTGTACGCCTCCACAGCTTCCTGCTCCGACGTGTCAGCGTGCTGCGAAGTGGAGTCTGAGGTCATGATGAGTGACTATGAGAGCGGAGATGACACCCACTTTGAAGAGGTGACGATTCCGCCCCTAGATTCGCAGCAACACACGCAGGTCTGACTCTCAGACTCCCCCCAAAGTGCCTGGACTTTAATGACCCTAGAGATTATACAATGATCCTTCGCACTGTCCCTGCCGCGGTGCGCCCCGCTCCTTCTCGGTGAGTTCAGTGGGCATGGCTGCGCTGACCCCCGCGCCTCCGGGCACGCCGGCCACGGCCAGTGTCCTGACCTACTGTCATCGGGTGAGCTTTCTGTCGGCTGTGCCACTTCTTTGCATCTGTTTGTACTTACATTCGTCTGTGTTCAAATAATGAAAAGAAAATCAGTCCTGCCATCTTGTTAGAATGATTCGTGTATTTATATAGATTTGATTATTTTAATGTTCCTGCCCTTTTTTTTGTAAATTTCATGTACAGATTTGATTTTTTTCATAGTTTTTAGATTTTCAAGCTATTTTGTGCTTTTATTTTTGACCGAATTTTTGGTGGTGTTAGCATCATTACCTAGCACCCTTATTTTTTTTTTTTTATATAACCAGGGTTCACTCTATGTCTTTTTCCACTGAAGTATGACATTTCATAAGTACATTTCAGTAGTCATTTATTTCTAGCTGTACATAGGATGAGGAAAGAGCTGATACATAGACATGTCTTAAATGGGTTGCTGTATTTTAGAATTATAAACATTTTTCATTATTGGAAAGTGTAACGGGGACCTTCTGCACACCTGTTTAGAACCAAAACCACCATGACACAGTTTTTAAAGTGTCTGTATATTTGTGATGCAATGGTCTTGTAAAGGTTTTTACTGAAAACAACCATTAGCCAGTCTTTCTTACTGACAATAAATTATTAATAAAATACTTTAGCTCTACTGTCTATTTTTCCTATGTACTTACACTCCCATTTAGGATTCAGCTGCTAAATTGAGAAAGAAGAGTGAGTATAACACAGCCTGTTAAATGTGGATGGTCTCTTCCAGTTGCCCAAACTAGACTCTGCTTACAAATGTAACCACAAGGTGGCAGTTTATGGCTGCTTGATACTGCTCAGAACTATAGGTGTAAAGGTAAAGGAGCCCTCACATATAAGACAAGTACTTTTTAAATTTCAAGAAAAATTTCCTTACACATTTATTTTAACAATTTATATTGACCATAATTTAAATGCCAATCTGTCTTCACATGATTTATTTTAAACAATCTTTCTGAAATATTTTAATCAGTTTTTGTTATCAAACATTTACTGTGGTTTACTATAAAATCCAGAGACTGTTTTCCATGTGTTTTTAGACCACCAAAATCCATATAATACATAATAATGTATATATTCAGCACCCACAGTATGTGTCCCAGCCACTGTGATATCAACTACAAAGAATCAAACTTCTTTTAGAACTTGGGAAAGACATGTCCCCTTTAAATGAATACCTCCCATATTTTAGTTTCAATAGGAAAGAAATTAAAATACAAAAAAATACAGCAAATGACACTTTAACATAACTACTTGTAGTTGTGTTTCTCATCTTTCCTTTTCTATTTTTAACTGTGTATGTTGTTATTTACTAAGTCACTCATTTTGGAATTGTCTGATGACTTAGCATTGATGCTAGAGGAAGCACATATAACCTGGTTTTCCTCATGGTTTACAGTGCATTTCATGTCAGTATTCACAGCAAAGCTAGGTAGTATATGATACTTGTTTCTCCTGACTTTTTCATACACATTGCTTTAATTTACCTTTTTAATTAGACTTGTAACTCTTTCATTAATATTTTCCAGTCACCAACTTTATACCTACCATCTTGGATTTTTACGGGGGGGAGGGGGGAAGGGTGGTAGGAGATGGTCAGTAAGGAGAAGCACAGAGCAGTATATGGTATGCTGAGCACCAAGGGGGAAAGGTGGTGTTTGGGGAAGCATATGGAGGGCAGAGGAGCTTGAGGTTCCGAGGAAGAGGAGCCTCTATGGCAAAGTGACATTTGAAGAAAAAGTTGAAATTGGTGAGGGAGGGTGCCAGGCGGCTGTCCGGGGAATAAGCATTCCGGGCAGAAAACAGCCGATAGGAAGGTGTAGTGTGAGTTTTCAGGGATTTCACCCTTCTACCACTAGCCCGAATAGGCAGCACCTGTGGTATTGTGGCCTCCCCATGATTGTGTGTACCCCTGGGCCCAGTAGGTATGCCCATGTATGAGTGGGCTTACCTGGATCTTAGAGGAAAAGCTAAAAGGGGGGCATCCCCCTAGTGTGCGAGAACTCTAGAGGAGAACACGGAATGAGAGCATAGGAAAGGAGAGCCCAGAGAAAATGAAGATTTTGGGGGAGACTGGGGACTCACCTCCCTCCTGACCCCCGAGCCCCTGGCCCTGCCTGGTGTGTCTGTGCAACTGTTCGAACCAATAAAGAACCTACCCAGATTGACCTAACTAGACGCTACATTTGCTGTTATGAACAGCATGGTTAGACCAACAGAAGGCCCCAAGGCTCCAGTATGACTACAAAATAGAAGAAAAAAAAAGGGGGGGGGGGGGGGGAACAAGTGTGGTCTACCTGTAAGATATCTTCAAGTTACATGGTGAAAGTGGCTACAAGATTGCTGGTTCTTGCCTGTCTTCCCATGGGCGTTCCCCTCCTGGAGCCCTGGAGGTCCCTCTTGACCCTCTGCAGCTGCCACTCAGGTTCCCTGCTGTCATCCTGATAGTCTCCTTAGCATGATCCCATGGCTTCTCTGATTTCAGGCATTGGACCAGAGGAATCCATCAGTTATTTTCTGAGGGAGAACATGTAGGATTATTTTGTAATTTCTATATCTGAAAAGGTATTGGGTAAATTTGTGTCAGAATTTTTAAGCTATTGAATCATTATCTTCTAGCTTTCCCTGTTGTTTGCCATTAAAAAAAATCCATTCTCATCCCTATTCCAGTCTCTGCTTATGACCTAGTGTTACTGCAGTCTCTTAGCATAGTCTTTTGAGGACATTGTTTTTATTTTCAGTTTTGTGAGTTTCCCTGTAATCTTGATGGAGGCATTTTTCTTTCATTGTATCAGATACTCTGCTCTCACTGCGAATGCAGAGTTTGGAAAAATGTATTCTGATAAATATTCTCTTTTTTCTATGGGACTTGTCAAATTGATTCTCTAATTTTGATTTTTTCCCCTGTACTAGCTCATTCTTTTTTCCCTCCAACCACCTATGCCCGTATCCCATCTGCCCCTCTTTTCCACCCCTTTCACTCTTTACCCTATTTCCTGTGTCAACCAGCCATTTAATTGAAATCAGGCTAGGGAAACAAAAAGTCCTCAAAGCCACAAGTGGTCAGTTGTTTCACCCCAAGTACCATTTAGTCCGAAAGTCCCAAACACATGTCCAAGATGGCACCCCTCCAACCTGAGATAACCTGCAAAGACCAGTCCTTCTCCAGTGTCTTCTCCTTGCTTCTCTCTCCAGTGTTCTGAGCTGCTCCGCTTCTCCAAGGATCTTCAAACTTCTTCAACAGTTGCTGATGCACAAATCAGCTTTTCAAATTTGCCACCTTGCTGTGGCTCCATGCATTCTTTTACCAGGCCCGCCTTTAGTGGCATCTGGCCAGATCCACCAGGTCTGCCCTCAGCAGCCCTTGGTTACCCCTGGCCAGCCATTTTGGCATCTACTCCACACTGGCTATGTCTCTGTCAGCTACTCTCCCCCCATGGCTTCTTGCCACCTTCAGTTCACTCTTCCAGGGGGCTTTCCCTGGCCAGGCCACATGCCTATTTTCTCAGTCCACCATGCTCTCATCTCTCTCCCCCTTTTTTTTCTTAACCTTGCTCCTCTTTTATACACACTTTCTTCCCGCTTCCCACTTTCTCTTACACGGTGTTTTTCTCTCAAACTCTGCCCACCAGGGTATTTTTGTGCCAATACAATTTTTAACTGTCACTACCCTGTGTCATTACCTTTTTGCCAGGTCCATGTACCTTCTAACCTTTGGCTCATAAATGGGTCATTCTAAAGTGGGCAGTGGAAGAAGGGCACCCTACGAGGCTCACTGTTACCACGAGTCCTGTGCCTTCAAATGCTCTCTTCATTTCTCTTCACAAACAGGCTAAGTCGCAGGAGATCAGTGCTTTGAGTGACTAAAATAACCTGCCATGAAATTGTACCAACTGTTCATTATTGGTAATTGAAGCACAAATGAACAGCCAAGTTGTCAACAGGGATTGGGAGAAGCTTTGATGATTGAGTTCTTTTCTTTAGGATGCCTGAGCATGTAGGCAAATGTGACTCAATGTTCACTGTCAGTTGCCACCCGTGTCGTAACCAAGGCTGCCCCTCAGCTCTCAGATGCACCAGGCACATGCCAAAAGCAACATAAACCCTCAATTTCCATTTCAGTTGTCTTCTTAACAGAGGAGCAATGACATGATGGGGTGGCTGCAACCTATACCGGGCGCTGCCCACTGTGCTGGGCACCGGAGCTTGGGGAGGCGGAGATGAGAACCTGAAGACAAGATGGTTAGAACCTGGGGTTGCTTGTTGCGTCAGCGGCAGGTGAAGACCTGTGAGAGCACCTTCTCTGTGTCACTATTGGCAAACATTCAGCACAAAGGTTTAAGGGAATATTCTTTCCTCAGCGTGGAACAAGTACTACTGAGCTTGTGCAACTACATGCCAGACACAGCAGCCCTAGAGACACTCTGCTACCTCTCCTCTTGGTTTCCGGGGGTAATTATTCCTGGGATAATCCTGGGATAATTACTAAGCAGGATAATTCAACATAGGTTAGGGTTTTAAAACCTCTACGAATAAGCAGTCTAAGATTTGGAAAGTGCTACTTGTTGCACTAAGTAAACACCCAGAGGGAAAGCCCCCAGCCCCGCTCCCCTGCTGCCTTTTAGCATCTCTGCTCCAGGAGATCATGGATCGTGGGACTGACAGGTTCACAAGTGTCCCTGTGACTCTCCAGTTACATGCAACTTGTTTCTGCTCAAATCTTCCCAGGTGACTCTGGAACAAGCAGTGGGTCTCTTCATGTTGCAATTCACCTGCATAAGAAGAAGAAAAAAAGTCAACCATATTGTATTTCCAAATACATAATTTGTAGGTACAGATATATATATATATCTACACATACGTACATACAGGTATATAGACTATAAACACATTTTCTTAAGAGTTCTAGAATACAACATTTAAAAATTCCCATTCTGCAAATTGTTGCTTTCTTTTGCTTTAAAAAGATTTTGAAAAAGTGTGTGATCAACAAGCAACTAACACAATTTTGTGTCATCTGATTTTCTGATTGTGTTACCTGTGTGACAAAACCATGTATCTTGTTTCCAATTTTGCACCCCACGTTAAACACTTTATAGAAATGCCATTTTAAGGACTTATATTTCATCACTTGGGATGTATTGCTAAGGTTATTTCACTAAAATTAAGAATATTTTCATTTTTTCCACACAATTCCGGCATTAATATCGTTGTGTATTCATGTGCTCCTCTTCAAAACAGATTTCCAGATAGATGTTTTTTTTTTTTTTTTTCAAAGTATTGCAATATTTTCTAAAAAAAGAAACCTCTGGAACTGTAGGTTAAATGAGTTATCAGGGTTTTTCACATAATTCTGCCATTAGTCTCTGTGGTTTTGCACCCTCCTCCCCATGACCTGGTCCAATGAGTGTATGCATGCATAGTGGGTGCACCTGGGGCTGATAGAGCGGATCGAAGCGTGACATCACCCTGCCTGTGGGGATAGTGGGTACTCAAGTGGCTGTTTCTTTGTCACCTGGTTTCTCCTATTCACTATGAAAATCCCTGTGAATATAATGCCAAGGCCTCCAACATTCTGCTTTAGGTGCTAGAACCAATGACGAGCCTAGCCAAATTGGGATGGTTGCATAAAAGGTGGCTTTTTGCGTGGCATGTGCTAACATTTCTTGAGCATTGATGTGCTGCTCTGCTGTGCTATTTCTATGACACTCTTTTCTCCCTGTCTTTTCCATGTCATGGAAAATGGAGATGATGCTAGTATTTGGATGACTTGGTTCCGTGCAGGATGTGGCCACTCTGAACCAGAAGCTCCAGCTGTGTCTTGTGATGCCTGTGTTCCTCCCAGCTGCCCCCAGAGTAGGGGATCTACCTCAGAGAACGCTGGATAATCCTGCTCCCTGAGAGGCCTGGCATGGTGGCACATGCCTGTAAGCGGTAGCCTAGGAAGTCGCAGTGGGGATTGCGGTTCAAGCCCTGCCCAGGGCAATGTAGCAAGACCTAGTTCCAAAAAAAAAAAAGCTGGGCGTGGTGGTATGTGCCTGTAACCCCAGCTACCTGGGAAGCTGAGGCTGGGGATCGCTTGAGTCCATGGTACTTGGGCAATGTGAGCCTGTGGTTCCAGGGGCAAAAATAGCAAGACCTAGTCTTAAAAAAAAAAAATCCTGTTCCCTGAGGACTTACTGCCATGAAAAGAAAATACTTGATTGTAAGAGGAAAACGTGACTTTGGAGTGAATAAATCATGCAGCTATTGCCTTAAAAACAAATGATCAAAATGAAGCTCACTAGTATTGGGAGAAAGGGGTCTTCTGTGCTTCCTGACAACTGTACTTCTCAGAAAGAACAGGCCAGCACTTCATTTCAATAGTTCTTCTACCCAATGTGTGCACCCTAGATGTAACTATGAATAAATACCAAGATGAAAAAAAAACACAATTTAAAGAGAACTTTCTAGCTAGCTACTGGCTCAAATTTTTTTTTCCCTTTACCAAGAGATAACACAACTCCATGTATAAGTTAATTTAGCATTATGTCATTTGTTTTGTTTCTCCACATTTTCTATTTTTGTCATCCTTAGCCTGACATTTAGCTCCCCATTGATAGTGACTATGGTTCGTGTTTTATGTCCAAACATTATAATGAAAAAGGAAGATAAAGAACTATTTTCTCTGAAAAAAAAAAAAAGAAAGAAAATCTAGACAAGAACTGCATTGTCTTTATAAAATAAACTTTAGTTTGTATTCAATTTTCAGTGATGCCATATAAACTTAGTGCTTAGGTTTGTAATCAGACCTAGAAAAGTATCCCACCCTTCACTTGCAGCCCCCAAGTCTTTCTGTGGTGGTTGGGGGGGCTCCCCTTAGTGACAGTCTCCACCTTCACCCAGTCTGCGGAGTACACTCAGCAGCTTCTGGAAGGACAGCGTGGCTGCTTTTTCTGTGCACTGACTCTGATTGCTCCTCACCAAAAGCATGAGGTTCAATTTCAATTAGTGCAGCAGTGAGCAACGGTGCTGTTTGTCAGGATTTCATTTCCTCACGAGCAGTTTACGGCCTCCATGGCGAGCAGAATGAGCCACTTAAAGAGAATGACAAGTTTTGGGGGTTTTTGTCTCCAAGAAAATCTCTGCGTGTGTGAACACTTAGGTAATGAATATGCTTGTCACGGCGCTGTTGGAGTGAGCTGTCTAAGAAGCTGCACTTTCAAATGGTGCTGGGCGTAGAGAAGAAAGCAAAAGGGAAATGTATGTGAGTGGAAGGTCACTGGGCCACATCCATCTTGGGAACGGCTAATAGTGCAGGGGCTAGGTAGACAAGATGATAATAGTGAGCTCAATGATTCTCAGTTTCAGTCACTATCCACTTCAGAGAATAACGGTGGCGCGTGCCTGTAAGCATCAGCCTAGGAAGCCATGGCGGGAACCGGGGATCGTGGTTCGAGTCCCGCCGGGGACAACGTAGTGAGACCTAGTTCCAAAAAAAAAAAGAAAAATAGCTGGGTGTGGTGGCGCGTGCCTTTAATCCCAGCTATCTGGGAAGCTGAGGCTGGGGATGGCTTGAGTCCGTGGTATCCTGGGCAACGTGAGCCTGCGGTTCCATGGGCAAAAATAGCGAGACCTAGTCACACACACACAAAAAAAGGATAAAATTCTCAGACTACATAATTACTATTTGTCTTGTAAGCAGTCCGTCTGCGATGCCCATTGTTGGGGACACATCAGGCTGACCAAACTGCCCAGGTACTTTCTTATTCTAGCCGTCACACAGACACACCGGGGGTAGGGGTGGCGGGGAGACAGACGAACCCCAAGGAATCTTCATGCTGTTTCCCTGGGCGCTCTGGTGTTTTCTTGTGCTCTCTCTTCTCGTGCTCTGGTGTACTGCTCTTATGCTATCACCTGGGGTGACGTCGCCCCTGTAACCTTTCTTCCCAGACCCAGGTGTGCCCACTCACACATGCAGACACCCACTAGGCCCTGGGCATATACATAATCATGGGGAAGGCGCAGTACCACAGGTGCTACTTGTACAGATAATGTAGGGAAAAGCCTAACCAACTCACCCTGCACTATTACTTCGATTCATGCTAATATTTAAGTTTGGAGGTCCAACGGGGGATACAGGAAGAAGAAACAATGTGCTCTGGATGTGTCAACCCCTCAGAACTGTCAAAGAAACAGTTCTCTGCCATCTGTGAAATGTTAGCCCACAAGGCCGGGCATAGTGGTTCATGCCTGTAAGCTTCAGCCTATGAAGCGGCCGGGGCTAGGGATTGCAGTTCGAGTCCCACC
This sequence comes from Uropsilus gracilis, assembly GCA_004024945.1. NCBI lineage: Eukaryota > Metazoa > Chordata > Mammalia > Eulipotyphla > Talpidae > Uropsilus > Uropsilus gracilis. Next base: position 176,216 of record PVHY01000909.1, read on the forward strand.
TGGGGCCTATAGTGAGACCTAGTTTCAAAAAAATAGCTGGAGTCTGTGGTACCCCAGGCAACGAGAGCCTGCAGTTCCACAGGCAAAAATAGCAAGACCTAGCCTCAAAAAAAAAAAAAAGAAAAGAAAGAAAAGAAATGTTAGCCCACGTCAACTAGGCTTGCAAGCACTTTTTCATTATGTGATTTAGAGTTTTAAATCCATAGCTTAAGTCAGTGCTTTTCTCTTTTTTCAAGTGTAAACATTTTTTTTTTAAATAGAGGCTTTAAGTTAGGATGGACAAAAAGAAGTATAGACCTGAAGAGAGTCAAGATTTTGTATTTCAGTTCCTTTGAATATTCAAGATGCAAAAAAAAAAGAAAAAAAGCTTCTTTAATTCAAAACTCGTCAGTTTGACTTTGCTTGTTATTGTGCAACCATCCCAATCCGAGTAGGTTCATCATCAGTTGTCTCAGGTAAAGACTATCAGAGTCCTTGAAATGATCTTTGCAGGATTTTTAATAATGAACAATGAAGAAACAGCCACGTTAAGTTTCTCTCTGGAGTTCTCTCCTTCCTCCTCCACTGTGCTTATTCCTGTGCTTTCTCCAAGTGCTTTCTCCACACCTCCCCCAAGGTGATATCACCCTTTTAGCGGCTCCTAGGCCCAGGTGTGTACAATCATGGGGAGGGCATAACCTCACAGGAACTGATCATAAAGGCTAATAGCAGAAGAGCAAAAACCCTGAAAAACTCATTTACCCTATACTTGCTTTTAAGAACACTAAATTCTCTCAGTACTTTATTTCTCATGGGGGCTTCACAACATTTAGACTAGCCATGGGTGATTGAAAACATGGTTCCCATATTTAATCCCTATGCCGTAGTTCTGGATCGTGCCAGGTTTCTGGAGATGTCCTCCAGAGATGTCCTTCAAAGATAGCCTCACACTGAGTGACAGGCTAGGTAACAACACACACTATGGAGCCTACAAGCCATGCTTACCTATGCACTCCTCACAGCAATCACACAGGGGAATCTACTATATTCTTCATGGTATAAGGAAACCCAAGGTGTGTTCATGATGATGAAGCTGGCAAGTGGTCAAGTTTCATTTAGCCTAAGGGGTTGAGGGATATGGGGGGGGGTGTCAGCTCACAACCCACCCTTCTTACCAAAACTTGCTTCTCTTAGGCAGGCATTCTGTGATTGGAGAGGACAATAGCCACACCCCTGCTTGTGTAGTCCTGCAGCCTTGGGCTTCAGTTTATTTCATGAGTCAAAGTTCAGTCCACCCTAACTATTGGCAGAAGGCCTGTTTTATTCCATACAAAATTATTTTTCATTTATGTATTTTTAATTCATTTTTGATATCTTTTCTAAATTTAAATTTATTTTTTAAACTTTAAATTTTAAATTTAAATATATTTTATCAATTTTAAATTTTTAAATTTAAATTTATTTTTTAAATTTAAATTTAATTTTTTATCTACTTTTTAAATTTTCTTCCATCACTGTTTACATGTGTATACTATTGATTTCTCCCTTCATGTGTTGTTTCCATAATTCTCCCACCACTGTGGCACTCATGACCATCACCATTTTTTGAAAACGGTGGCTTTTGAAAATGGTGGCTCGCTGGGAGTATTCACTCCAACTCCACATCTTCAGGCCTTTGGACAGTAGAAACTGCCAAACTGAGCTAACTAGATCTGACTTAAAGAATATGCCACTCACTGGACATGGAACTAACTCATGTGGCATCAAACTAAACTTCAAATCTACTTAGCTTCTTCAGCTGAAAATGAGGCCCAACTACCTAAGCCTCCCCCAGTCTCAAAGACAACAACAGCATTCATACTGAGAGCTTGTCACACTCATTCACAATCAGCAACTCCTCAAACCTATCCAGCGGATTCCTCATCATTTCCCCTTTGCAGATCAGGAAACTGAGGTAGAGGTAAGCTACAACACAAGTCACAATTGGGACTGAATTCAAAGGTCACACCACAGGCCACAACTGAGACTGAATTCAAAGCCTCAAAACTTCTTCCTCAGATCTCTGTCTGAACAGTATGGTGTAGTGACCCCCACAGCAAAGGACAAAGCTCTTCACCCTAAGTTTTGGCATAGAGCGGATGTTCCATCAATGCTTCACTTCACTCTTGGACACCTAATCTTCAAATATGTGCTTTTGTAGAGTATTCTTTTAAAAACATCCTACGAAAGTTTGGTTTCCTAAGTACTCTGACAGGAAGGATGTGCTCAATTCAAAGAAGTTTCCAAAACATACTTAGATCATTTGACACATCGTTGGATCTAATCTAGGAGGGCTTTGATCATTTGACTCCTTGTTATTTTCTCTCAATGCAGTGCATTCCACACTGAGGAATGAGGGTATAGTTATGTCTCAAAGTGCTACTTTTGCTTCATTCACCCAAAAATTACTTCAAAAGTTACTAGCACCAGTGAATACCCAGAAGCATTCTGTTGGTCACGAGGTGAAGAATGAATCAAAAACAAGTCCTACTCATTAGGAGGTGAGAGCTTCCCAGCTCAATTTCCCAGCTGCCTAAACCCTACTTCTCACACTCCCACTCTGCTTCAATAAATAAAACAAAAACAATGCTTGCAATTTCATCTCAGCTCCAAGTGCTGGGCTCTTGAGGCCGAAAGGCCCCTCCTTTCCCAACCCTGCCCAACTCAGCTCAGCTCAGCTTCTCATTATATTATTCACTCAATTCAATTTATTTTGTCGGGTGCATTGACAAGTATTTGTTTAGCCTCTGCCCTTTGCTATACTCTGTGGACATAAAAGTGAACAAAACTGACTTATGAACAATCAAGACTTTGACTGATATCTGTTCATGCTGAAGTGACAGCTGCATGTTTGGAGTAGTACAGCGTCAATAAAAATCAGAAAGATTTCTAACAACTGCTGTGATCTATCTATATGTTATCTCAAAACTGAAGCAGTGTGACTCTGAGTTCTCTATCTGTAGAAGAACCTGGGCAGTGAGAGTTCCTGTGGGCGGGCAGAGTACAAAGGAATAACTTGTATATAATTTGTAGTTAAAGAGGTAAGAACAAACCCCACTTCCCTCCCTCTCTGCCTCCCTACCCATGAATTGCTAGATGTGCTCAGACTTCACAAAAGAAAACATGGAGGAAGGGAGCCTTCTTTCCTTCAGTGCCTTCTTTCCTTCAGTCCGCAAGCAGAAGAGAGGCCAGATTGATGCGCCCTCCAGCTTGGGATGGAAAGGTGGAAAGGAAGATACTTAGTCAGGAAACTGCTGCATCACTGCTAAATCATTTGTAGCCTATTCAAGTATTTGCTTGCACTGAGCTCCTTTTAGCAAGGTTCCTTCCCTAATACACACAAACCCAGATGCCTTTTTGTGGTAAACCTTTTTATTTACACAATATCATTTCCTGGTTACTAATGTTCTGGTTTGTTAAAATTTCTTACAAGAGCAAAATAAGTACTGCCTCTGATATCACTCATGGAATTCAGGCCATACTCTGAAACAAGCTGGTGGAGCCCCCTTTCCCCCCCCCCAAAAAAAAAAAACACCCTTGATTTCTACTCGGCTCAAATGGACTGAAGTTCCTGACTAAGGAATCAAGAGGAGTTTTAGCCTTGTCGACAGCTATGGTCACCATTACACTAAGAGAAAACTCAAGCTGATCAAATCCCTGACAAGTCTCTCTTGCTTTAAGCTTCAGGAAGTTTCTTAATGACTCTTGTCTAGGGGAAGTTAGCTTCTGTGTGTGTGCTTGCACACGACTTTATCATCCTTTTTTTTGAGTATAGCAGGCAATATTTGAATTTATATGGTTGAAGGTAGCTCCTTCTCCCTAGATGATCGAAAAAAATAACAAGTGTTTCCATGTATTTAGCTCTTATGTCTAGTAATTGTTTAAAGAAACAGCAAGCCGTTTATAAAGAAATTAATGAGGCAATTTCACACCTTGGTTTGCAAAACAGGTTCCTCTCTACCAAAGCTCCCTGTCTTCCTTTCTGCTCATCTGATAATGACATTTGTTTCTTTTTGAAACAGCAGCATGCTCATCTCTCCTGCTTTATCTAAAACCTTACATCGTCCTACAGTTTGGAGGCACGTTTCCTCAGTCTTTTCAGTTGCTTTCCACTTCACCCAGCTATGAGAAATATTATAACACCGACCTTGGAATGTGACTGTGAATCATCTGTCATTGTCTTCCCTTTGTTCTTAATTCACGTTCCAAATGCCCCATGTGACACAGAACATGTGGCCATGGGCTAAACAGACCCAGACCTTTGAATCAGAAGTCTCAGGACTTTCTGGCCAAACCAAGTCTTCACTCACCAATTCCAACGCCAGGGGGTTTGACACAAAACCTAAAGTTCCCTTTCTTCCCCTGACTTCCTGCAGATGCATAAGGTGCATTTATTCCACAACCATTCCCTGCCCCAGTGCATAGAGCAGGCATGTGACTACACTATATTTTGTCACATATGATTAGAAACAGCAACAAGAAAACTTGATCTATTCCTAATGCTCCTTGAACTCTTAATTTTCTCCTATAAGCAATATCTGACTTGGGGTAGTATGAAAGGAAAACCTGTGAATAACATTAAATAGTAGTAAAAGATTGCTGGGCGGTATGTTTAGCTTTTGAAATTAGGATATATGTTTATTTGGTGAAAATATACACCCTTGAAATACATTTAAAATTACTGTATTGTATTGTTTTCCATCTCCCACAGTACCAAATGTAATGTTCTTACAGCAGGCAAGCAAATAAAATCCACATTAACTAACTTAATAATGTAACATAAAAATTCTTTGAGTGAAAAATGTATTTTCCCCTTCCTACTACTGACTAGAGAAATAAACAGAGAAAATGTTTCATGACTTGAGGGTGAAAAATGCATTAAAAATCCATTAGTTTGACAAATAGCATTTTTTCCTGATAAATTAGAAGTTTCCAAAGACGATGAAAGTCAGAGTTTCATGGAAATTATCTTCAAGCCACAAGACATCATGGATTCTTTTCTTCTATTTCAATCAACAAATATAATTGTTGGTGTCTCTCTTATGTCAGGCACTGTGTTCTGTGCAAGCACTAATAAGCCACAGGCTGCTTCACAGTCTGGTAGAGAATCTTGGTAGGCAGACAGACGTATTGGTGGTTGGGAAGGAAGGAGAAAGATATATAGTAGGTGGAACACAGCTAGGAGAGTGGGCTCAGAGTGACTTCAGAGAAGAGGCTGAGAAGAGCAGCTTCAGGAATAAGGAATGTGTGGGCAAAGAGGGAGATGACAGGCAAAATAAAGCTGTAAAGATTAAAGGATGGAAAGTTTGGGAAATTTGTGGAATTCAAGGGGATTTCAAGGAGAAAAGGATCTCCATTGAGAGGGGTGTGTGTGTCTGTGTATTTGCCTTTAACTATACTGGGAGTGTAGTTAGATTTATAAGTGGTAAAAATTCCTGGCTTTTAGTATATTAAGGAGGAGTTAGATGGGGTCCAGATGGATTCATTAGGACAAAAGAGCTGTTGCTATAAAGTACAGTGGTGGATTTCACTTGCCCAGGAGTCATAGGGCTGTATGTTAAAGCAGTGGATTAAAATAACCAGGATTTTGTCTATTTGATAGAAGAGGCAGAGAAAACTGCAAGGTTTAATTTGCATACTTGACATATACACACAAACATGAAGTAGTTCTTTGTATAATCTAGAGATGCACATCCTTTCTTATATTCATAGTACAAGGCAGAAATACCAAGGAATCTGCTAAAGAAAATTTTATTTTCCAAATAATTGCACACATTAATGAGCATCCTATAGATTAAACAATGGATAAACACTTTGGCTGGAGGTTTTGTTTTTTTTTTAAAGTAGTGGTTATAAACCAAGTCACAAAATGCAGAATTTGAGCAACTGCTCATCAATGTGACACTATAAAAGCATTGTTACAGTGGGGAATTTCTACCTCAAATCCTAAGTAGGAAAATGCAGTATTTTAAAGGAATATCCGAAGTCTAACATCATGTCTAAATAGATTTTTAATTTTATGCACCAGTGCATGCATTCTCTAAGTGAACCAACAGAACATTAATGATTAAGAAAAGTAAAATTTTATAAGATAAAACCAGAATACCTTTGAAGGAGAAACGTTAGATTGACTGCTGGTTTTCTTTCATATATATTTTCTATTATTTTTTCACTATAATAATTTTTTCAGTATGTTTATTTTTTTATGATTTTTTTATTTTTGGATTTTGTACAAAACATGATAGCATAACTGTTGATACCCATGGGATTACCCCATTCCACCACGCGCCCTCTGGTTCCTTTCTTTTTTTTTTTTTTTTTTGCCTTCAATGGCCAATCTGAGCACCTTTGGCTTGTAACCATGCTTCTTGTTTCTTGGTGGCTGTTCTTTCTGTTGTTTTCTGCCTCATTTTGCTGCTCTACTCCATCCCATTGCGTTTCAGGTCTTTGGCTTTGGGGACCTGACTCCCAGCCAGGTTTTGGTAGAACTGCTCCTTGATGGGGACAGCGATTGGCTGATGGTAGATCTAGTTTCCTTTTTAGGAGCTTTGCTGTGGGGCCACTGCCATTCTGTAGGCGTCCTCCCTCTGGCAAAGGGGGTGTGCAGTTCCTTATTGACAGCGTGCCGGGTTTTTGCTCACAGCTCCCCAGTGAGTGGTAGGCATAGCTCTTTCATGTTTGTTCTCACAGTTCAGAGCTCTGTGAACTTGCCTTTCTCTTTTTAGAGGCATTTGTTTTTAGAGTCTTTCTTGCAGTTCCTTGCCTCTTCTGTTTCTGTGGTCAAAGTTTGTCTCGATGTACTTATTGCTGGTGTGTACTTATTGCTCATTTAGCCTCCTTGGAGGGGAGGCTCAATGAGAGGGGACTGTGGCAAACCACCTCCCCTCCCTGCACCCTGCTTCTTGGCAGGCCTCAGGTGCAGCGAGCCCCCAAGCCCTGGAAGCAACCCCGGCCACGCCCCATCCCCACCATGTGGGGTCGAAAGCTGGTTGTAAGCACTGCCCGGGCCACTGCAGGCCAACAACCCTGTGGCTCCATCCCACCCTCTAGAGGTGGACAGAGACAGCGTGTGCGAGGCAAGTGGCCCCCACGCGGAGCCTGTCTCCTTACAATTTCATTTATTTATATATATTTTACATCTTTGTATTCCCTGGGGTCTCCCACCACCTTATCACCCATGGCCTGTCATTCCCATCCTCCGTGTTCCTCCCCTCCCTGACCTCTCCCACCTGCTCCACAACCCCCAGCTGTATGCTTTAGTTTGGCTGTTACCTTATTTTGACTTTTCCATTTGGCCTTGTCTTTGTTTTCCCTGTATCCCGTATATAAGTGAAGTCATCTGGTTTCTGTCTCTTTCTTATTTCTGTTAATGTGATTCCTTCTTCATCCATCCATGATTTAAATTTGTCATTTTTAATTGATGAATAATATTCCATTGTGTAAATATACCACATCTTTTTCATCCATTCCTCTGTTTAGGGGGCATCTGGGTGGTTTCCATGTTCTTGCAATTGTAACATGAAGTAGTAACATGAAGTGCTGCGATAGATAAACATCCAAGTACAGATGTCCTTGTTTTTGAGACTAGGTCTCACTGTGTTACCTGGGATAGTCCCGATCCTGCAGACTCAAGCCATCCCCAACCTCATTCTCCCAGGGTAGCTGGAATTACAGGCTCCAGCTACCATGCCCAGCTGCTATGTTGCTCGAGGTAGTCTCGAATCCCTGAGAACTCAAGAGATCCCTGTCCTCTTGCCTTCCAGTGCTGGGATTGCAGGTGTGCGCCACGATACCCGGTCAGATGTCCTTTGTGGTTTGGTCTCCTTTGGGTAGATTCCAGAAAAGCAATTGCTGAGTCAAATGGTAGTTCCATTTTCTTTGTTTGAGGGTCCGCCACATAGCTTTCCATAGTAGCTGGACCAGTTTACAGTCCCACTGCTGGTTTCCTATACACAATTGTAGCCAGAGGTAGTAGCAGAATGTCTTCTAAAGGCTGAGAAAATTGATGTCTTAAAATTCTATACTTGGATATCTGGCATTCAAAAGTGAAGATGAAAAATTATATTCACTCGAATAAGAACTAAAGCAATTTCACTAATAGATTTTTGCTGATTGTGCTTAAGAAAAAAAAATAAAATATAGAGATTAAAGATTTTGATAAACAAATGTTAAGTTTACAACAAAAAGTATTATTGACTAACTGAAGGAATAAGAATATTATGAAACAGATGAGAGGATGATCACTGTAAAACATTCAAAGGTTCTTATATATTATGGAATGGCAATGGTTATTTTTTCAGGTATGGTTATTAAAAAATTGAAGAGTAAATTATAAACAGATGGAAATAGGTTCAAAGGTTCTAAGATTGGAAAGAAAATGAAATTGCCAATATGGGACCATTTTAGACTTAGAAAAATGGCAAATTTTATTTGCTTCAGCCTAATCTTACTTGACACCGATTCTGGCAGTATACTAGATATATACTTTAATTAAATTTGCGTTTTATCCAAAAATGTACAGATTTAACATTATCAACTTGAGGGCTAAGGTAAGGTAGGAAGAAGAGAGGGCATTATATGCAAATATAACCCTGTGCTTGGTGTTTCAGCAATTATTTCCCAGCTAGAAGACTTTTCAGCTTCAGTTATCAAAGACACAGACTAAACAGTGATGTAGGGCTCCTTCTCCGTTCCCATCTTCCTTGTGACAGAATTTGTGCTGTAATTTTTGGGATAATTATCTAAAAGAATTCAGGGGCTGCCAGGGGCTGGAAGTAGTATCGGATCAAAAGGGGACAAAAGTCACTAACCAATATGCCACAAGTTCTCATCACCCGCAGTTGTCACTCAAAATGCAGTTAACCAAGGAATTTTATTTACAAGGGGATATTAACAGGGAAAACAAAATGTTCTTAAAGACACAAGTGGCCAGTTATCTTACCCCAGTCACCATTCTCAGTCCCAAAGGTCCCAAAGACATATCCATGAGTGCCCCTTTGTCCCTCCAAACCTGAGGCAGGCACTCTGCAAAGTTTCAGTCTCTCTCCTATGTCTTATCTTTGCTTCCTCTCTCTCCAATGTTCCAAGCTGCTCTACTTCTCCAAGGTGCTTCAAACTTCTTTAAATGCTGATGCACAAATCAGCTTTCCAAATCCCTGGTAGTGTCCAGGTACCAGCTGTGTCACATTGCTGCAGTGCCACACTCTCCACATGGGCTATTCTGCCAGCCACCATGGTCACCCCCAGCTCACTCTTCCAAGGGGCTTCTGCCCAGCCTGGTCACTTGGGCTACTGTTTACCTGCCTGCCATTCTTGTCTCTCCTCTCCCGAAAAGTTCTCTGTTTTAGTCTCTGCTCTTTGCCTTACCTCTCCCTTTTTCTTCCTTCCTCCTAAAAGCCAAAGGCTCCAATTTCCCTCTACACACCCTCCAGGGTCCACACCTGGAATTTGCAACAAAGTAAAGGTACCCTTCCTACTTAGACCTCTTTTGCCTCTGTGCTTTTCAGACACAGCTAATGGCATCAATGCCTAAATTTCAATACTGCCCATATTGGAGTCCTGGCTTCAGAAGCAGCAAGGCATGAGTAACAGAGCACAGAGAGGTTTTAGGGCGAGATGCCTCTGGGTTGCATGCACACTGTGATACATTTGTCCAACATACATTTGTTGCAGCAAATGTTGACCTAAATGTAGCCATTACATTGGGTAATTACCATGTGCCAGTGCAGGCTCCTCAGTTATAGGATGGCATCCCATTCACAAGGTCATGTGCCTGTAGATAGTGGGCGAGGCTACCTGTGGGGATGGGGGGATATAGGGAACCTCTGCTCTTTCCACCAATCTTGCTGTGAAACTAAAACTGCTCTAAAAACATTAAATTTACTAATTAAAAATTCTATTAATTCAACTCCATTAACGGCTGTATTAATTCCGAAATTCCCTCTTCCATGCCCTTTCTTTGTGGTCTACGTCGATGTCACTTCTACATCTCACACCCCCAGTAAAACAGGCCTGCTTCTCTCTATGAAGCAGGCTCCAAGCAGTTCCTTTGCAATTACCTTTAACTTTAACTGGATATACCTATCAGCCTGCTTCTCCCTACTAAGCAGGCTGCAAAAGGTTCATTAGCATTTACACTGATCACCTTTACCATTGATATGCAAAAGCCAGCCAGCTGCTCTCTGCTTTCAGCTCCAAAAACTGTAGAAGAAAAACTTAAAAACTACAGTTTAAACTCTACACTCGTGGGTTCTTTC
>PVHY01000910.1:6653-186523 GCA_004024945.1 Uropsilus gracilis
AAAAAAAAAAAAAAAAGGAGTCAAACTATGGAACTGAATATACAATAGCTGAATAAGACCTCCAGCATAGGCACTAAATTAAAAATTTGACCAAAAAAAGATGCAACAAATTTGAAGAGCAGGTTAATGAGATTACATAGAGGGAGAAGCAGTCTGTGCAATGTGTAAAAAGCATATTCTCCAATTGCAATAGCATGAAACCAGAAATCAATAAAAAAATTCTTCAAATACATAAAAATTCAATCATATACTATCAAATAGAGAACAAACACTTGTTCTTGGGAGAACAAGTAGCTGGGAAGAGAGGTGACAGAAAACAGAACATAACTAAATTTATGGGATACAGAAAAGTAGTACAAAAAGGAAAAATTACAGTTGATCATTAAGATAATTATGATTATCTTACAGATTATTAAAATGAGAGGATTATTTATGAACTATCGTGTACTCATTGAAATTACATTATGAGAAGTGTTTATTGGCATGGAATTAATACCCAATATATAATATTAAGTGAAAATGTCAACATTACAAAAATTGAGATAATTTACTCACAGTATTATTATAAATATTTTAAAACATGTTTACTGTAGAAAAATAATCAAAAGAAAAATAGAAAAATTTTGTAGTCATCCTCTCTAGGTAATTAATCATATGTATGTCATGAATTATTCATATTCATAGTCCAAATTATTCACAATTGCACAACTTTTGTTGTAATTTTATAAACTTTTTCAGTAAGACGTCAGAATAAAAAACAAGCCTATAGACTAAGAGACTAGAGCAAAGAGCCCAGAAATAAATGACCAAATATATGGGTAAATTAATCTTCAACAAAAAAATCAAGACAATACAGTGAAAGAAAAGAAAGCCTCATGCAAAAGTGGTGCCTGGAAATCTGGATGTAAAAGCATGGCAGTCCATCACTATTTAACATCATCTACAAAACTTACAAAACTTAAGTCTACAAAACTTAAGTCAAGATGAATTAAACTTACAAATCTACAAAACTTAAGTCAAGATGAATTAAAGGCTTAGATTTTAGACTTTAAACCATAAAACACACAGGGGAAAACGCAGGTAAAATACTCTGGACATTGACTGTAGAGGTATCTTTAAAGACTAAATGCCAATGGGAAGGACTATAAATAAATAAATGGGATTACGTTCAACTAAACAACTTTCATACAGTGAAAGAAACCATCATAAAAATGAAACGAAAATCTACCGAATGAGAGAAGGTATTTGCTCTTTATGCATCCATTCAGAGTTTAATATTAAAAATATAGAGTCACACAACTCAACAAAAATACAAGCAACCCAACTTAAAAAATAGGCGCTTCTCCAGAGAAAATACACAGATGGTTAGTGGCAGATGAAAAAATGTTCATATTCATTTATCACTGGAGAAATGCAAATCAAACCCACCATGAGATATCACTTCGTACCTTAGTACCAAGAATTTCTTGATCATGTCATAATTCTATATTTAACTTTTGAAGGAGGACCAAAATATTCTCCATAGCAGCTGTAACATTTTTAATTATCACAAATGGTGTCGAGTTTTCTATTTCTCCACATCACAGACATTTGGGGTGTGTTTTTTTCCTGTTCTAGTGGGTGTGAAGTAGTATGTCAGAGTGATTCTTATTTGTATTTCCTTAACAATAAGGATATTTAATACATTTTCATGTGATTATTGGCTATTTATATATCTTCTTTGGAGAGATGTCTATTCACACATTTTGTTCATTTTTAATTCAGATGGTTTGCTTTTCTTGTTGTTGAAAGAAGAAGGTGACTAAATACAAAAGGTTCACAGCTAATTAGTACACTAGCAATTACCAGTTTGAGATTCAAATGAAAAAAAAATCCATTTGCTACAGTGATTCCTAACTACAAAGTTCCCAGTGATAAATTTAACAAGAACATATTCATTTAGGAGAGCATAAAATTCACTTACATACAACATAATATGGAATAGAAAAATACTTTATTTTGCAGAACATTTACCTGAGAACTGGGCTGCAGTTGTTCACTTGATAATAAATCAACAACCGGTAACTGTATTAATGCTTTTTCTAAAATTCTTCTGACTGTTGTCTTTCCTCCACCTGTTGGGCCCACTAACATCACACCTACATAATCCTAAAACAAAATTACATACTTATGATTGAATTCTAGTTTATTAATAGTTGCAGCAAACTGAAACCTGCACTTTCGTATTTACAAATACACCTCAAACTCTTTTTATGAAGTCATCCCTCAACTTCTCATTCAAACATTAAAATCTTGATTTAAGTTAATGTTAAAATTACCTGGCCCATGAGTAACCAGCTCCTATCAGATTAATAAGAGTGGTCAGTAAAATGATGTACCCAGGGGAAAATTCACCAGGAGTTAAGATTATAAAGAAGGGGTAAATGTTGTTGGAATGAACCCTTTAAATGTCTCTCACAATTATCAGTTTGGAGGCAGTAAAAGTATTGCTTAGAACTGTCTTTTCAAGAATGTTTGCACAGCAAACAATTTGAGAAGATAAAGATAGTGTCTATCAAGGCAAAGTTCTGATTTATTTGCTAGAATATAATTGGAATTAAAAAATTAATGTCTCCTTCCTAAGCAAAGGTTAGGAAAGTTTGCTGTTATAATCCTTACAAAGTTGGAGGGTTTTAATTTGGGGTTCTGCTGATCAAGCTATGTGAATTACTCACATTATTGAAGAAATTGTACAAGTAACAAAGACGGAAAATTACAATGGGGCCTCTGAACATGCTACCATAAAATATGGACCTTGGCTTCAGTAAGCTGAAGGAGTTTATTTAAATGATAGCAGGATGGTCACTGATCTCTCCCACCTCGTTTTTCTCTGAAATGGGTATGAAACTCCCATATAAAAGATATTTTCCCTATACTGGGAGAAATAAAGACATTCTTATTACCAGAGGAAGGGAATTTGGGGCTAAAAGGCTATATAAACAAATCTTGCCAAACTAACACTTACCTATTAATCACTTATTTACTATTTACCACTCCTAGTCTGACTCCTTCATCTTGTCAACTTTTCACAAATCTATTGTTTGTTTGTCTAAAAGGTATAAAAACTTCCTGATTCTGGTCCTTACTTTGGGTCTCTATTTTCCTGTGAAGATGCCTATGTAGCTGTAAAACTTCAGTAAAATATTTATGTTTTCCTCCTGCTAATCTGTCTTTCTCAGTTTCATTTCAGATCCAGACAGGGATCATAAGGAGGATCAGTGATAATTTTTTTACATCTCTTACAGCTGGAACCACCAGACATAAAGATCCATTGTGAAACAGTGTTAATTAAGACTGTGTCACAGAGAAATGTAGACAGACCAAAAGGATAAAATATAGAATAATCAAAAAAGAAATTCACCTTACTGGATATGAAAATTTGGTATACAATAGAAGTAGCAAATCTGTGAGGTATAGTCTTAGGAAAATTGGTTATCCTTATTCCTACTTGAAGTTTTAAAGAAATATAAATGTCAGAACCTCAAAATTGGAAAATTCAAATACCTAAATATTTGTAAAATTATCTCTGAGATAGAGTAGAAAAACTTTTCTAAAAATACAAGCCAAGAAAAAAGATCATTAGGTTCTCCTGCATCAACAAAGTCTTCTGCACAACCAAATGCCTTGATATTTCTAAAATGAAAAGTAAGATAATGTATTTACAATGCACACAAGCAACGAGAAATACAATATGAAAGTGCATAATTACATAAATAAATATTTATTATGAAAAAGACATACAACCCTATAGAAAATGAGTAAATTACACAATTTGGCAATTCATGGGAAACTAGCATAGCTAATAAATTTTTAAAAGAATGCACAATTTTACCACTAATAAGGGAAAATCTGATAGTTTTCCCAGTGGTTCATTTACAGAGAACAGAAAATTCAAAATAGGTGTAGCAATAAAATGCAGAATATTTCATATCACATTTGTGGAACTTCATTTACTTGCAACTACATATTAAGAGAGTGAAGGTAAGAATAATCTGTTGAGAGTTAAGCAAAGGGACAAGTAACAAAGCCCAGAGAATTAGTCAATACATCCTTTTCATTTGAAGAACACTATAACAGCTGTCATTCATTATTAATGTATTTTTTTCTTTCATCATGTGTATTAAAACACAGGAGCAAAAAAAAAAAAAAAACTTAACACACCATTCCACACTTACTTGAAGTTGATTATAAAACTGTATGATTTTCTCTTTCTGAGACGGCCATTGGTGTAAGCCCAATTGTTGTGTTACATTATGTATTACTTTCTAAGAGAAAATAAATATAATTTAAAATGCATTACAAATCAATCTCAACATACAAACCCACAAAGTGTCTCTTAACTAGGTACCAAAAACTGGACTTCAAGACCACTCTTAATTTTTTAGTTCAGCAACCTGAGATGTGAACTGCTATTACTTTCCCCTTAAAAATACAATCCATACAAAATTTTATATTCACAGACTCTTGGTAGCTAAGGCATAGACTCTTCTTATAAAAAGGTACTAAAGGGAATATCATAAGGCAACAGGAAATCAAATGCAGAGGTAACAGGCACCAATCACACAAACTAGAGGACTTAGTGACAACATGGTCCACCAGAGGAATATGAGATCAGATTGTTCAATTAGCTGCAAAAATAGCCCATCATGTACTAATAGCCAGAGAACCTCAAGCAAAAATCAATACAAGTAACACATAAGACAATGAAAATTGAGCCTGAACATAAAAAGTCATAAAATAAAAAATATATAAAGACAAAATAAAATTTTAAAATGGCAAGAAACACTTCTACTGTAATAATTACCTTAACTGTAAATTACTTGAATTCACCTACTGAAATGTACAGAGTGGCTGAATGGAGTTCAAATACAAAGTTCACCTTCTATTTACAGAAACCTAGTATACTAACAAAGATATACACAGGCAAACCTACAAGCAAAAGGTTATCAAAATAGTCAGGAAACCCTATAGAAACATAAATTACATAAAATAGATATCTATTTAATAATAAGAGATAGAGATGGACATTATATCAGAATTAAGGGCCCAGTACAAAAAGAAGATATAATACACACACATACGTATGTATCAAATGATGGAAAACCAAGATACACAAGGCAATTACTAATACAACGAAAGAAAGATTTTTAGCAACACAATAATACTAGGGGATTTTAATAACAGCCTCCCAACACATCAAGAGTTTATAAAAACTTTACTCTTTTAGTTTGAACTAACCAATCTAGCCTTAACTGGAAGACCCCAAAGCAAATCACCTAGAGACCCTAGTAAAGGCAAGTGCCCCTGCCTCTGTCTTGCTCTCCGTACACGCTGTGATTTGACCTCCCCAGGTGGTTCCTTAAGGCATTTAGAATGCACTCCCTCAGGGATCTGTGAATAATACTCCCTCCATTTCTCTTTGTGATCTTTGGTTGAAGTATGGCTCCCCATCTAGCACCCTGTGCTCCACTTAACAAAGGTTAATTTAAAAGAGTCATAACAAATGGAGATAAATTGAACTCTATATCTTACATTTATAGTTGACAAGAGAATAAACTTTCTTTCATGTGTATAGGAAATAGTGATAAAAATTACTTATAAGTTAGTATAACTTACACATATAAGATCTAGACCAAGACCATTTCTTAAGGATAAATAATAAAGATAATATCCTTTGATCATAATATGTTAAGGTTAGAAATTAATAATAGAATCAAAAAATGAAAGGCTCCTTACCTGGATATTAGAAACATGATAAAGCTCTAACTTAAGAAGTATATTTAGGAAAAAGAGGACATGTTAGCTAAAGTATTTCTGGAAAACAATGATTCTGAAAACCCTTAACTTACATTTAGCATTTAGAGGAAGTTTTATAATCTTAGAAATTTATATTAGTAATATAAAAAGAAACTAGATGAATTAGAAATCTTACTCAAAAGTTGGACAAACAATAACAAAAAACCCCAGAGAAATAAAGAAGGATATATAAATACTAATATGGATATTAGAGAACTGGGAAATGGAGGAAAAGATGCATGAAATAAGACTGATTCTTTGAGAAAAAAAGTAATGAATTAAATTAATTTATATGTAATCTAATTAATGAAAACAAATTAAGAAAGTAAGTTATGACTGGGAGAATAACCTCAGAAACAGGAACTAGAAAGAGGTTCATGGTTTGTGCTAATTCATACAAATATATTTGATGACTTGAATGAAATGAGAATAGTGTCTAGCTTAGAAAAATTGACACTAAAAGACATATAAACTCTAAATGGACTAAAATTATGCAAGAGCTACCCTGTATGAAACTCCTGGTTCAGATGGTTTTCAAGCCTTTTATCATCTTTATCATCACTGATTCTCAAAGTGACCCTTTTAAACTTGGGTCACTTCAAGCAGCCACTATCACTCCCATTTGAAAGTTGAGAAAACTGAGGGGAAAAAATACATAGTAACTTTCTTTTCCTAAAGGTACAATTTGTTCTTTCCATTCGGCTATAACACATTGTGAGGAAAAATATGTCTAAGTATTTTATTCCCACAATTATAGCATAAATTGAGTATTTCAGAAAGAACTGTAATACCTATAATCTA
The DNA here is from genome assembly GCA_004024945.1 of Uropsilus gracilis. Lineage (NCBI taxonomy): Eukaryota > Metazoa > Chordata > Mammalia > Eulipotyphla > Talpidae > Uropsilus > Uropsilus gracilis. The sequence continues at coordinate 13,290 of PVHY01000910.1, forward strand.
TACTTAGCTTCTTAACTGAGGCTATACATCCAAATTATTTGTGATGATATTCAAGTTCCTATTACCTCCAAGGCAACTATATTTACATTTGAAACTGGATTTACATGAAAAATATCTGCTATAAATTTTCTGAAAAGTCGAACATCTTCAGGAAGAAATTTTGGCAAACTGGTCTCTCTCAGAACCTCAATAACGATCATAGCTTCCTCCTTTTCGGAAAGATCATCACTGGTGTATCTTTAACGGTACAAGGAAATAAAAGCAAACACGTTAACAAGTATATTTAGTTAAATATTAAAGATCATTAACATCCATTTTTAGAGGTGGTTATCCCAATACACTTTCCTCTCTCCTTCACTGCAAAGCAGTTGTGCGGTTTGGACAAGGTTAGCCTGGTCCCCACCTCTATGTGTGGCCCCGATTTATTTAGATCAGTCAGGATAATGCTATTTCCCAGACATTATTCAGGAATGGGCATAGTATCTGCAAAACTTTACGGTTGCAAATAACTGAAGTACATCTGGATTAATGTTAAATGAAAAATAATAATTTAGCAGTCCACCTATTTCTCCAGAGGCTCAGCCCTCCCACGCAGCACGCCCGGACTGGGGGAGCCACCAGATGTGCAGGCCAACAGTGGAGGATTGGGGAGCGGGGTTGGTGATGGGCATGGTGAATGGCTGTGGGCAGATTGGTAAGGGTCACAACTCTGATCTCCAAATCCAGTCAATCTTCACCAGAAACAACTAAATCACTAATTCTGTGGCAGATGCACATGAAGATGGAGATGAGAAAGAGTAAAAGCCCAGTACAAACGAGCACTTCAATCCATGGGACACAGGGCTGTGAAACTAACTATAGAGACAAACTGTCTCAGAAATATAACCACGGAGGTTTCCACAGATGGGAATGGAATTCCAGTTCAGAGATGCCTTCAGTGCGAGCTAGGCACCCTCCTATTTCATGCAGAGAGGAAAGCCACAGAAATGGGGAGTGGCCCCCACAATGAACCAGACCAACCATCTGCCAGTGCCTGTCCCAATCAAGAAACTTTTTACACGAACATTTACTGGGAGAAACGCTCCCAATGCTCGCACCTAGAACTACAAAACAAAGAAGGAACGAAACATGACAGAAGCTGGGTAGGAGCAGAGGGCCAACAAGAAGGAAGAGACACTGAAAGGACACAAACATGCATGAACTGACTCCCTGCAACAAAGACACACCTGGAAAACTAAGACAGGCTGCTGTGTCTCAGGAAAACACGTCTACACCTGGCAAAAGAACATTTTCTTTCCAGGAAAGAAGAAGAATCCAATGGCCTAAAAATTGACCAATAATTGGCAGTGAAAGAAGAGATGGGGTGACGGAGGGGAGGTTTGGGGAGGAGGGAGAACAAGGGAAAGGGGGAGGAACAACTGAAAAAATAAAAAATAATAATAACAATTTATTAAAAATCTCTAGGAGGGCCAAGATGTAGATTTTCAGGTTAGGTAACTAGGAACAATGGCCAAAATCATGCCACAGAACTGGCTGTGGAGACATGACTGAGTCTGGGAAGCAAAGCCTGGTGTGTCAGTACTATTGACGCTGGCACTAGAATTGCTCGTTGTCCCTCCTGGTTTTGGTAATTGCCGTAGCAGCTGCCACTGGTGTCAGGCTTCTCAGAACAGACTCTAGTTCTATCTACATTATTCACTAGCTTCAGGGTCAGTTTCTAGAAAAACTTGCTAATTTGTGGAAGTCAAACAGATAGCCTAAAGATATGCCAGTTCCTGGATGAATGGAATACCAGAATATCTCAAAATAAAAGACTGAAACTATAATCACACTCCGCCCCATGTAAGGGCTTCCTGACTGACTGAAACAGTGAATTCCTCCACTGTTTTAGACAACTTGAATTTCTATTGTTTTTTTGTTTGTTTGTTTTTTCAGAATATCACCCATGAACCACCAACTCCATCTTTTGTACCCATCCCACCCCTGATTTCCCAGTCCCCGACTCTCTTGCTCTATGCTTCATTTCTGCTGACAGTTTTAAATTTTTCTTTTCCATTTGTTCGTTTATTTCTCTACATACATCCCTCATATAGGTGAAACCATTTAGTATTTCACTTTTTCTTTCTGGCTTATTTCTGCTAGCATGATTCCTTCTAGGACCATTCATGTTGCTGTGAATGACATAACTTTGTCTTTTTTGATTGATGAATAATATTCCATTGCGTTTATATACCACCGTTTTCTGATCCATTCATCTATTTGGGGGCATTTGGGTTGTTTCCATATCCTGGCTATTGTAAATAGCACTGCAATAAACATTTGAGTTACAGCTGTCCTTTTGGTTTAGAATTTTTGTAACCTTTGGGTAGATTCCTAGAAGTGGGATTGCTGGATCGAGTGGGAGTTCCACTTTCAGTAGTTTGAGGATCCTCCGCACAGCTTTCTAGAGTGCTGAACCAGTTTGCATTCCCACCAGCAGTGTAAAAGTGTCCCTTGATATAATAATTTATCGCACATTTATTGCCCCACAACAATATTTTATGATTAAGATGTTAGCACATATTTTTATATGTTAAATATGTAATCCAAAGAGGGAAAGGTTACTAACTATGGTGTATGATTTTAGAGACGGAGAGGAGAAATGTTTTGCCTGCAGGAGTGCCTTTGCCATCTTCTTGCCTACTGATGTCTAAGACTCTTCATCAGGAGGGTGAATTTTAAGTCTTGGGTTTATAATATAAAAACAACTAATAATAATCAACATTTTGAGTACTTATTAGTACTTTGCTTAATTCTTTAAATCATTTCATTAATCTTTTCAACAGCCTAAGAAGTAGGAAGAGGGTACTTAGAAAACATAAAAAATGTGCCCAATGTTATATATATTGTTTATAAATGCCTGAACTAGGATTCAATGAGGTTTCAGACTTCAAAGTCCTTTCTTATAATTACTATTATGATTATTTTTGTTTTATTTAGTTCATCATTCATTTTCTTCATGTAACACATGTGTGATATCAGATGGTATTTTTATCTTATTAAGTTTAATAATGCTTTGCTGTTTAGTATTCCCAACACCATTAATTAAAAAGTCTATTCGTGTCTCCCAATTCAAGATATACTAAATGCCCAATATATAGCATATTATTTCTGGACTTTCTATCTTGTTCCAAAACTTGTCCTTTCTACTCATTAGACAGTGTCACAATGTCCTCATTATTAAACATTTATGTCTTAATACTTAAATAAATATTTCTCCTTTGTGCTTGTTTTTAATTTTTTTCTATCTAATAGCTTATTTTTCTATGTGAACTTAGGATCAGCTTGCCTCAAAACAATATTAACTAGTATTTTTACTTTTTTAAACTTTTAAATATTAAATCTTTCATTATGACAAGTATGGTGTATTATTTTACTTGTTCATGCTTCCATGTGTGACTTTCAGTCATGTTTTAACATTTTACAATTTCTCATGCACGTATATTCATATAGGCTTCACATTTTTTCATTAAGCCTTTTATTCCAGTCTATCTTTTATTATATAAAGTCAAATCACATTTTTAAATAATAAGTTCTTTGGAGAAAAGGTAACCAGGGATTTTGTGCATTTTTTTCTTCCTCTCCTTTCATATTTTTAATAATCTGACATGTTTTATTTAGACACTCTGAGAACTCCTTATTTTACCTGGTCATCATTACTTAAAATGTCAAAAATTATTTTCTCAGTGTTGCTTAATTCTTTTTTACTTAATACTACATTCAAGATTCAACTGACCTTTTAAATTGCATTATCTTCTTTCCAGCCATTGTTAAAATTTTCTTCAGAGACCTCAAGCCAAATTCATAGTGATCCTATCAACATTAAAATATCTGAGTTACTAAGTTTCTTGTGGAAGTATGAAATAATTTGAAAATAAATATATACTATATTGTTAACCATTAATTATACTACCAAGAGTAGTATAATTAGAAGTTTAAGAATAGAAGTTTAAGAAACCTGCAATTCTACTTTTGATGCTTTTACTTCTCTCCCAAACTGGTGCTCCTAAAAGTATGACAGGTGTTAAAATCTATCAGTAACTGAATTAATTTTCTCTGAATGGAGAAAACTGAAAGAATATTGAAAAGAGGAACACTTCAGCAATCACATGGTTAGCTGTCCAAATCACTTTGGGTTATAAACAATTACTTGCTAAACTGGCATATTTTAGAATAAAAACATTTCAAGTATAATATGCAAGCCGTCAGCATCAGGAACACTTGAAAACCCATTAGAAATGCACATTCTTGGGAGAGGAGAGAAAAAAAAGAAAAGAAATGCACACACTCATGTGAAATCAGTTAAAAATTAATTAATTAATTACATTTTTAAAAAGAAATGTACATTCTCATGTTCCAACCCAGATAATTAGAAAGTTGGTGGTAAGGCCCAACAATTTCTTTTAAGAGCTCCAAATTTCTTTAAAGCACAATAAAATTTGAGAACCACTGCTATAAATGTTAACTTCCTTGTATGGAAAAAGCTAACAGTTGCTTGATTTCTCTCTCAAAATCTTAGAGGGAAAGGTTGGGAAGCTTGACTGATTTTACATATTGCCTTTTATCCAAGTTAGTAAATAGACTTGATATGCTAATAGAAATTCTAGCTCCATTATTTCCCCAGGTCATTCCCAAACCAATTTAAGCAAGTCTTATTTATAAAGTTTCATATAATCATCTTTGAGAAAAGCAGTTCATTACCTCTTGTGAGAGCTGTTTGTCAGCTAATTCAAAAAGGTTAACTAGCTTTCCAGAGAGTGAGCTTGCAAATTTAAAACCAAATGAAAATAGCACTATTTCAACAATCATTTCATAATGGGGAGCCATCATTGCCACTGGACGAAAAAGAGATTTTAAACTAGCTGGGAGTTCAATTCCACCTTTGTATCTTAAGAGAACAAGAGAAACAAAGGGATAGAAAACACCACTTTGAGTCTTTCAAATAAAGAACCACACAATATAATCCCCTCCCAATAATCCTATTGACTTTCCATGTGACCTTTAACTGGAAACAGTATACAAGATGCTTTCTGTTGTATTTTTCATCTCACGGAGCCTCTAGCTTATGATCTTCTCCTGTGCCTTCACCCACAATTCACTTCACTTCCCTTTCATCCCAGGATCATTGACAGGTATTTATTGAGTCTGTCCAGCCTGCTTTCTCTGTAACCAATATTTTCTTATTTCTTTTACTACTCTCATCAGTTTTTCAGCCTGTATCCTCTCTGACAGACTGCTAACCATCTGTTCACAAAGTGAAAATGTCCCTTGCTCAAAGTTTTATGTGAGATGATATACATGAATAAAGGGAGAGTTAGAATTGTTTCTAAATAGCAAGCATAGTGGAGGGCTGGCAAAGGGTGGCTGATAATATAGGATGTCAGACAAACTTCTTCTATGGATAAGATTTAAGGAACAGATTTTGGCCTGCATCCACTTCTACCATAAGCTAACCAAACTTACCCAGGGTTCATGGTGATAAATACTGCACAAGACATATTGACAGAAATTTCTTTTCCTTCCAGTACAAACCTACAAGACATTAGAGCAATTCGTTGCTAAAGAAACTGCTTTTCCAGACCAAAGTCTGTTAAAACTGTAAGTATAGGAATTTTCCTAAGGCTGAGTTACATTTAAATCCAAACAAACCATAGTGGAAAAAATAATGGTGAGAAGAAAAAGAAGAGGTTCATCTGAGACAAAGCTGTAACCCCTATTGGAATCCAGCTTTATTTTGCCATGTCTTTAGCTATCTAAAGAATGTTCTAGGACTTGAGTTTTCAGGGACACTCCTAAAGGCATGAACAGGCAAAGGAAGCTGAGGAGAGCTGTGTCCAGACAATGCAACAGAACACGGAATGCCTACAGGATACATCCCTGCTGTTAGAGTGGAACAAAGAACCTAATTAATCATTAGAACCTAATTAATCTATTTTGAGAACACTGTGAAATAGCACTCTGGGCCTGGACATCAGTGTTGAGCTGTGGTAGAGAGATGGGAAAAATGTCTTCAGTTAAATTCCCTGGACAGCTAATACCAACAAGGGTCTTGAAAACAGAAAAGGAAAAGCAACTGGAACAAAACCCAAGGACTCCCTGGATGTAAGGAAGGAAACTTTGCAGAGGCTGAGTTGTGGTAAAGAACTGGCAAAATATGAGAAACTCCAATTAATTCCACAGACATGAGTCTTAAACAGTTTGAACAAAATCCTTAAGCCTTGCATCTGTCCATTAGTAACTTGAGTTATAAATACTAGATTGTAATCGAAATTTTAAATATATAAGTCCAAGGATGCCCATAAGTAAATTATGTAAGTTCCTGAATTTATCTAAGGAAGAAAAAATTTTGCTTGTATTAGTAAACATTAGTAATTTAAATATGCAGATATCATTTCAAGATTTTTTTCAATGAAAGTCTATTTACTCAGAGTAACGGTGCATAATTCTTAAGACATAGAATTAACCAAAAAGAACCTGTAGTTTTTTTTCAAATTAAATATCATAAGAAAAAGGGTACTAAAAGAGTTTAAATTAAAAATAATTAATTAAAATATACCCAAGGTCAGGAGATGATCTAAAGCTTGGGTAAGAGTTTGTACACCTCCACATTGGCATGAAAGTTGTATACACAGTTTCACGTCATTTGCCAAAGAAAGGAACCATTCAAGGTTAATTCATTCCTCCTGATCTGTGCTTAGAAAAAAAGTTGAATCCCAAACTGAAACACTTACTATAGAAAAGATATTTAATGATAGTTAACTAAACAGCAGACATAGGTCAAATTTCCATTGCTAACTAAGCAGTAAACATTGGTCAAATTTCCGTTCCCGAAGTATAAACATGTTCAATAAATACCTGACAGAATAGCTGTCTTTTGCAGCTTTAATTGTTAGGATCTGTGAGGCAACCACAGAAAGGATTTCCACATCAATTCGATTGAATTCATCTAAACAACACCAGGTTCCTGCCTGAACCAGTCCAAAGAAGAATTTTACCATTATCTTTAAAAAAAAATAATAATGAAATTATATAAAGGTAAAAAAAATTTTATTAGGATATTAGCTGTGTGTGTCCTATCCATTTTATCCAGACCAAGCCAACGCTGTTCACATGTCCTCCCCTACAGATTTTTAAGTCTGAAAGCAGCCGGTGATCAGACTCAGCAGAGTCAGCTATTCTGCCTGTCTCTCACAACAGTCTAACAGTTGGGGTGCAGCTTACACCCTCACCACCCCAGAGAGCAGGCTGCCATCCCCTCACAGAGCAACACACTGGCCTCAAAGGGCTCCACCATAGTCTTCTGGGCGACCAATGTTAAGGGTCTGGCAGGAGTGGATCTTTTTCTAAGTCAGGCTCAGATTCCTTACGGGTTAGTGTTGGGCAGTTGGTAAATTATGCTGATTATGGCACCAGGCCCCTGTCAATTGATAAATGTTAGCAGTCAATCAGAACACTGGCAGGTCAAGCAGGACCTGAGGAGTTGAAAGAGAGCCCCTCAGGCCTAGGATACAAAAGTTGGTTTCTCCTATTAGCTGCAAGAATCAGTTCTTGTCTTTTTAAAATTTTGTCATTTTGTTTTTCATAAGGTTTTTTGGTATTAATTTTGATGTTTTAAAAAATATTGTCAAAAAGTTATAAATAAAAAAATTTGCATTAAAATATTATTCATCTTACTAGGTGTTGGGGTTCCTTCCCCCTTTAAGTTTCACTCACCTCCCCCTACTCCCAGCCCTGAGGAGCCTCACTGAAAGTTTTTTTTTCCAGGGAGGAGGCAAGAGACTCCATTTGATAAATGTTTTAAGACGAGTGTTGCAATCAGTTTATTTATGCTTATTGAGGTCTTAATGTAAGCATAAATTGAAAATACAGAATATCAAAATATAGAATATCTCAGAGGTAATGTGGTAAGCTGCAAGTAAAATGACAAAAAAATGTGGAAGGTTTGTACTTAGTATGAGAAACAAAATTAATTGGAATGTTTGAATCTGAAATTGTAATAAATATTTCCAACTGTTATGAGAAATTGCTCGAGAAGCTCCAGGGCAAGTGTCCTGCAAGTAACTGGAGTGCAGCCTCCTTGGTGGGGCACAAACTGCACCCCCCCAGCAAGAGGGTAGGAATCTGCCTTGAGTTCAGACACAGCCCAGCCCCAAGACAGCCTGGTCAGAGCTCTGCTCTTGATGACGATGTCGATGTGGGTGAAGCAGAGGGCTGCTGGGCAGGGTGGAACTACAAGGGCATCTTGGGGGCTTTAAAAGGAAGCATTGAGCACACTGGCTCACTCTGCATTGGGCACCTGCCTCTGACAGCAGGCACCAGCCCCCTGGATGGGGCAGGCCTTTGTGCCCTCCCCCAGGGAGGAGGAGCTGTGCCAAACTCAGCAGGCAGCCCTCTTCTGTTCACTGCGGGGCTCCAGGACAGCAAGGAAACATTTGTAGCAGGGGTGTGTGGGACCCCAGGTGAGGTGGTCAGCCAGCTCCTGTAAGAGGGGCTCCATTTCACTCCCTCACAGTAACTGGACCATTGCCTTCTCTCTCTACCCTTCTAATTCTTCCTCTCTTTGTACCCTGCTGGAAAATAAGTCAGTTTCTTTTTCCACACCAAAGGTCCTTTGGTTTACATTTATGGTGGTGGCTGACTGGACAAGATCCCATAAGATGTCCTGATATGGTAACAGTTTTTAGATCCTTTGCCAGATATCATAATTTAGATAATGTGCAACCAAAACAAAGAAAGGCTGACATAAAATTATAATCATCTACATAAAATCTTATTCAAATTTCATGCTAAGTATACTAGCCTCATTGTTCTTAATGATTACATTTTCAGTACATGAAAGTATTTAGAAATAAGTCATAAAATAAATGTATATTATATGCATATAACAGTACTTGTCATTGTTTTTATATATGTATTCATGTTCCATGTCAGATTATATTAGGAAAGACCCCTCCCATCCCATCAAAAAATTTAACAACTATTGCCTTAGGAAGTAGTTTGGTTGACTAAAAGCAAACTGCATGTGTTTAAAGACTCTATTGCAGTCTAAATTTCTATTAGTTTAAAAGAATAGTATTATACTTCTATTAATACCTATTGTCTAAGGCATTTTTTTATTTCAGTCCTCAATGAATTATTTCTTCTATGTGTTTTTCCTATTTTTCCTAAGTTTATATGATTAAGTTTTACCTTATAATCCAAATTCTCAAAACAATTGAAGATCACACAATATTTGCCTAAGGACTGGGAAACAAAAATAGTATTTTAGTATAAGGCATGAATTACAACACAAAATATTAATGTTAAAACTTCCAGGACAGTAAAATGTCCTTATTCTTTTGAAAAAACATTTGCCATTTAAAGATGCAAAATTTATATACCAAATAAATGTACAGATATTATTATAGTTCCCCCTCCCTCTCTCTCATTTGCCCACAAATACACATACACATAAAAAATCAGAGCCCTCTACAAGCTATTATTCACAAAGACTAGGCAAAACTCTGTGTATGGGTCTCCAAATAAATGAATCACCCCTTTAGGAAGGGCAGGGAGGGGAACAAAGCTGCCATTCACTTGTCAGTTGGTTAGCATAGTGGTATTCCAACACAAGGTAGATGTAGGCTTACTGAGATGCAAAGGTCAAGTACAAAACAGACATTCAAAAATTTATTAATTTTATAAATCAATGTATGTGCTAATGTATTGGTTAAATGTTATCAAAATCTTAACAGTAATGGTGTAAATTTAAGATACCATTAAAGAAAGATGGTTTCGATGTTGGATATAGAAACCACTTACTTTTGCTATGAGACAATAAACAAACAGACAAAAAGAAACCCAACCACCCAACCAACTGAGAAAATTTTTGCCCTCCAGACAAGTGATAAGGGTCTGTAACAAAGATCCACAAAGAGCTCATACAACTCAACAAAAACAAAACAAAAAGCCTAATCAAAAAATGGGAAGAACTAAAAATACATTTCACCAAAGAGGAAAAACAGATGGCCAAAAGGTACATGAAAGAATGCTCCACATTACTAATAATCAGGGAAATGCAAATTAAAACCACACTGAGATACCACCTTACACCAGTACGAATGGCTCATATATATATCAAAAAAAAAAAAAAAACCAAAACGGACAACAAATGTTGGTGTGGATGTAGAGAAAAAGGAACTCTTCTGCACTACTGGTGGGAGAGCAAACTGGTCCAGTCGCTATGGAAGACTGTGTGGAGGACCCTCAAACAACTGAAAGTGGAATTACCATTCGACACAGCCATTCCTCTACTGGGAATCTACCCAGAGGACATGAAAACACTAATTAAAAAGGACACCGTACATGCATGTTCATTGCAGCTCTGTTTACAATTGCAAAGATATGGAAACAAACCAAATGCCCCCTAACCAATGAATGGCTGAAGAAAATGTGGTATATGTACACAATGGAATACTATGCATCAATCAAGGAGGACAAACATATGTCATTTGCAGCAACATGGATGGAACTAGAAGGATCATATTAGCAGAAATAAGCCAAAAAAGAAAAAGAGAAATACAGGATGGTCTCACTTATATGGCAGATATAGGGAAAAACAAACAAACAAATAAGAAAAATTAGAAACAATCAACAGGGCTAAACGATGGAGCGAGGAGTAGGGAAGAAGGCTGAGGAGGCAGAGGGTACAAAAGAGCAGGATGGTTAACAGGTGTTAGGGAAATGGGACAACCCCACAGTACACAATAAATTTTTTAAATTAAATTTAAAAAAAATAAGCCATTACAGAGATAGTTGACATTCTCTGTGGACATCTCTTCTAATCTATTCCCCACTATGCATTTCCAGAAATAATAATCAGTACACTGGATTTGATGTTCATCATTCCTGTGGTATTTGAAACTTTTAAATCACATATATGAGTAAATGATATACTATTTTGCATGGTTTATAATTTTGTAATTATGGTATTGTAATATGCATACCTATCTCTAACTTGTTTTCTTCCCACAAAAATTAAATAAATAAATAAATGAAAACCACTTACTTTTGCTAGTTCTTTAACACTTTCAGTTTTTCCTGTACCAGTTGGACCAGTGAGGTAGCCCCCTAGATTCATGGATAGTGCTCTTGTGAGAGTTAACCAGCATCTGTCAGTGAGAGGTGTGATGACCAATCTTGGGGTACAACCCAAGTATTCATAGCCATAGGTAAATGTGGTGTCTCCTTGAGATACATAACATAACTTTTGTTTTTCATTCCATTTATATTGCAAATGTCTGGAAACAAATTTTTAGATGTTCATATTATATGGGCAAAATTATTTTTAGTCTTTTTCTCAAATAGAAATATAATAAAAATTAAAATGGAATTTTAATTGAAAATAGAAATCAAAACACTAAAATCAAAATGAAAGGAATGGTGGACTTATCATCTGATAGAGTAAAATATTAATTGGTATTTTATTTTTATGGATATTAACCAGCAAGTACTTTTAAAAAATAAACAATAAAGAAAAACTTAAATAGTCTATGAATTAAAATTTTAAGGGCAATTATATAAACTTCAGGTGTTCTTGAAAGAATTGATCTTTTTATTTTTGAGGTAATATTGACTTACAACATGATTTAGAGTTATAAGTTCACACCTCTTCACATATATATTACCACACCCCCAACATAGGCACGCATAGTCCTCAACTATTGTCCATTTGGCCTGCTTCCTCCTTTGCTCTATACCTTCCCCCTCTCCCTCTGGTAGCCTCAAATTTACTTTCAGATTTCTAGGGTTTGTTTTTAGTTTGGGTTTGTCTGACCAATATTTCAATTCTCTGAAGAGTCTGCATATAAGTAAAACCATGCAGTATGTGTCTGTGCTCTGGCTTACTTTGTTTAGCATCATTCTCTCCAGACCCATCCATCCGTATTGTTGCAAATGTCAGGATTGATTTCATCCTTTTTAGAGCTCAGTAGTATTCCATTACATATTTATACCACATCTTTTTAATCCACTCATCTGTCCCTGGACACCTGGGTTGTTCCCATAATATTTAGGTATTGTAAATATTATGACAATCAACATAGGCATGCATATATCCTTCCTAATTAGTGTTTTCATATTCTTCCAAATGTACTCTTAGAAGCAGAATTACTGGATCATGTTAGATCAATTGTTAACTTTTAAGAAACCTCCATACTGTTTTTGTAGACTAGCAGAACTAACCTACATTTCCATCAACAGTGTATGAAGTAAGGTTCCTTTTTCTCTATATCCTCCCCAATGTTGATTATTCCTGGTCTTCAAGATATGGACCATTCTCATAGATGTAAGGCTGGTTTTTCTTTTGCATTTCCTTACACTTAATGCTTTTACAGTAAAATTAACATGTAAATATATGTTAAATATAAAGTATTTGGATAAAATGTACTCAATAGTAGTATCTGTCAAACACTTCAGCCTCTTTCTGTTCTTATATGCCCTAGAGTTTAAAGGAAATTACAATCCCAAATAAGGAAAGTTTAGTGTAAAATTTCTAAAAATTAACTTTTTTTGAGAATCAAATAAAGGCCATATTTTTTTCATAAACAGAAGACAGTTTAGAAGAACTTAATTCAAAAATTTAAAAAGTTTAAAACTTCACTGCTGTAGCCATCTTATGACTGATCTCTTCTCATTAAAGCTAGTGATTGTTTCTCTGTGCTCTCAAGTGTGTATATGAAATACTACAAGTTTCAAATATATACTAATTGACTCTGGGTAGGGGCAATTGGCTAGAAATGTCCTCTGGTTTTTTTTCCAGCTTAGTCTGTTCCAAAATTCACAGCACATGATGAAAAGAAGCTACTTGAGGGAAACCTTCCCTCATTAACATTAAGAACTACCCTCCAATTGGGAGGCAAAAAAGGAAAACACAACTACAGCGAGAGGGCAGTCAGTTCAGGAAGCTTAAGCAGAAAGACTTGTTAAAGTGAAGAAATACATTTAAAAAATGAGAAAGAAGAGAGCAAGGAATAATATTCAAATTGGCAGTTTTATTTTAAAATTTCTGGAAATCACAGAAAACTAATTTGTAATTGACAAAAATTAAGGTAGATGATTTTCCTGGTGATACAAATGTGAGAAGTTATTTTATAGTAGTTATAACTGAAATCTACCTACCTTGTCCATTCAAAATCCTCCCCATTCAGGATATTGTAAAGTAGTAGTTTTTTTACTATATCTCTGCAGTAAACATAAAGGATAAGTAGTGCCCCTAGCACAGTTTTTGTCCGTGAGTTCAGAGAATCCAAGACCATCAGTGCTGCAGTCTCTTCCAGACGACTTAGCATGTCAGCATGAACTTTCTCCAGCTCTTCTTTCGAATAAGAATTCAAAAAACTTCTCACACAATCATTATAAAACATGATCTGGCTCTGAAAATGTCAGATATAAATGATATTAGAAACAAAGTTTGTATGCTTTCTTGAGGCATAGATGATATGTGTTTATGTGTGCGTGTGTATGTGTTTATGTAAGGCAAGAAACTTACATATAGTATGTATTTCCACCTGAGACTGAATTCGATTAATTCTCATGGGGGGGTCTTATTCACTAATTAATGAGAATATTTATTAGCAATACTTATATTTTGCAAATCTTGTATTCCTAAGTGATCATCATGCTGAGTCATAGCCTGAGGACAATAAAAATGCTAGAAAACTCCATACTGAAATTAGTACTATTTCATCAACTGAACCCAGAAGCATTATGCCTAGAATATGTTTTGTAATCAGAGTTGGTTACCTGATGAATATCAGACTGACTTGGAAGTTAAAGAAGAGAGACATATCAGGAAACTTACAGGTTTCTGGCCTGTAATTAGATGAAATGTGATTCCAATCACCAAGATCACATGATACATATTGGAAAAAGAGTGTGCTGTAGTTGATAGAGATAAATGAAGTCATTTTGTGACATACTGAATTTCGACAAGTCAAGGTATAAAAAGGTGTGGAAATAATTACCAAAAAGCAATTATTGTTTGATGAAATCTATGAAGAAAAAAAAAAGTTTGCCATCAAGTAAACTTTGAAAACACTAGATAATGGTAACATGCAACAGTGACTTTCATTGTCCCCGAGATGTGTGTTTACTGCACAGCTGGCAGACATAATGGAGCTTTCAGATATCTTCAGAAAATTTAAAAGTGATGACCACTTTTCTAGAGAAAAATGCAAATTAACTCTCTCCCCTTACTTTCTATGACAAGTCCTAGTTTTCCCCCGTCCCTGGCCATTCTTTTTCCTGTCTTCATAGATTACCCCTCCTTTGCCTACCCCCTTAAATGATGATGTTCCTTAGAGACTTCTATACATTCTACTGGGGAATTTTTAACTACTCTCTGGTTTCAACCAATACTCCTTCTAGTATTCAATTACTATCTTACAGGTTCTCAAAAGAGCTGCCTATCCTAGCTTCTTTACTATCACACACATGCGCGTGTGCGCACACACATACATACACACCTAATTTTCCTTCTAGTCTGTTTTGAGCAACAGAAAAGCATTAATTTGTTTTAGCAAATACTCATACAGTATGAAGAAAAATGAGTTCCCCCTAAACTCTATTTCCACATGCCAATACCCAAGAACAGTGTATATGTTGCCTCACAAGGCAAAAGGGATTGCATGGATATTGTTTTATATTATTATTTTTTATTTGCTTTATTTTATAGTTATCTAACCCGGGGTTCTCCCACCACCTTATCACCCAAGAACCATCTTATTAGACTTTTGTGCTCCTCCAACTCCCACTTTGCACCCTCTTCCCCCTCTCATGCTCCAAGCTTCAATTTTTCTGAGTTAGTTTTATATATTTTGGTTTTTAGGTTGTTTTCCCTTTATCCCTCATCTAAGTGAGACCATCCAGTATTTCTCTTTTTCTTTCTGGTTTATTTCTGCTAACATGACTCCCTCTAGCTCCATCCATGTTGCTGTGAGTGACATGTTTGTCTTTTTTGATTGATGAATAATATTCCATCATGTACATGTACCACAACTTTTTGTATCTTTTGTCTATTTGGGGGCATTTGGGTTGCTTCTATATCCTGGCTATTGTAAATAGTGAACATCCAGTTACAGGTGTCATTTTGGATTAGAGTTTTTGTAACCTTTGAGTAGATTCCTAGCAGTGGGATTGATAGATATTGTTTAACAAAGACCTTGAAATGGAAAGATGCATCCAAGTGACCACAATATGATCACATGAACCCTTAAAATTGGAGAATTTTTCTGCCGATGAGCAAAGGGAGATATGACAACAGAAAAATAGCCAGAGAGATACTACATTGTTAGTTTTGCACGTGAAAGGGCCACAAATCAGTTAACATCAAGGACCTCCAGAAGTCTCCAGAAAGGAATAAAGTCCTGCTGACATTTTGATTTCAGCCCAGATCTTCCAACTTATAAAACTGTAAAACAATAAGTCTGTGTTGTCTTAAGCAATTAAGTTTAGTAACTTCATGACAGCAACAGAAAGCAATATAAAGCAATATACTGACATCCCTAGGAAAATATGGATTATCCTTTGACAAGTTATGAAAAATTTTAAGTGATGGAAAATTTGAAGGCATTATAAAATGAATACCCAAATACACACAATTTATATTTAATAATTAACTTTTTGCTATCCTTATCATTTATCTATCTAATAACCCATCTGTCCATCTCATTTTTTAAGACATTTCAAGGTAAGTTACACATAGTAGGACCCTTCAAAATTATTTATTCCCAAATCTTTGCTATCTTGGCAGATTAGTCACAAATTAAATACTCGTATATTAGAGCAGCAGTGACTTACCACAACAAGAACCACTTGTCCTAGATGTGTTGTCACAAAAATAGAAAACTTTTGGTTGTACCAGTCTTGAATCCCTTGACTTATAAATCTATGAAGAAAAAAAATATGTATATCTTCATTGGTTGTAGTGATCAAATCACTGAGCATGATAAAATCATAGGAAATTTTTCCTTGTAGGTCTCTGATTATTTTGTCCTTATTTAGGTATTTATATAGGCCAAAGGGAGTTCATAGAATCCTAATTCATACATCATATACATTCCTTAAATGCTTCTTTAACATCAACTGCACTTTTCCAATCAGATCATGGAGTTTCTGAGATGGTAAATTATATTTAAATTATATTTAAATTATATTTAAACTTTGAATTGCTAATACTGGTAATGGCAAAATC
Organism: Uropsilus gracilis; assembly: GCA_004024945.1. Lineage (NCBI taxonomy): Eukaryota > Metazoa > Chordata > Mammalia > Eulipotyphla > Talpidae > Uropsilus > Uropsilus gracilis. Next base: position 29,560 of record PVHY01000910.1, read on the forward strand.
AGTATTTGAAATAATTTCCACATGCTTAAATACTGGAATAATATCAGAATTTAATAGTAAGTTTCAGCTTTTAGCTTTAAAAATTAAATAAATGTATTGATTAAAAGTAATTTTTTTAAAAAACTAAAGTTAATTTGGGCCAACAGAATGTGTTTTGCTATTCTGTAGTGGGTTTTTTTAAGTGTCTACATATTTCACTTTAAGTGTATATATAGTCAAACTGATCAATCTTTTGCTTTACATTTTACCGCTGATAACTTGTTTTAGACATTTTCAACACCAAATTTTCTTTTAACAATTAAATAAGATCTTTATAAACTTACCAATGTTGATTGTTTTTACTTAGACTTTATTTATACTATGTGTGCTAACGTTATAATGATCCTAACTGATTAAGAAATAGGTATAATTGAAAGGGAGTGACTTTGCAATTTAAAATAAAAGTGACCACTTGTTCAGAGGACACTGCTAGAAATGTGAGAGAAGGATAATTAACAGCCTAACTGTGCCAAAAGATAGAATCCCGGTAATAATATACCTCTGAAAGCAGTGTGAATATTGGAGTTGAATTAAGACAATCTGAGATTCTTTGAGCTCTATGCCTCTAGTGCTTTCTCAAGGTTTTGCCAGTAGCTTCCAAAGGACCTGCCCAGATGAACAACCCATGCTGATGAAGCGCCAGAAGCTCTGAACACAAATGCTTCCCTGCTTCCATGCTAGTCTCCTGAACCTCACATTAGTGGTTTGTAACCTCCTTCCCACCCCCTTTTACAGTGAATTACATGCTTCTATTATTATAGTGTGGAGTTCCCACAGTAAGTCACAGGGTCATTATATATGCTAGCTTGAATCATCAGCAGTGAAAGTGCATTGAGATTCAAACCACAATTTGAACTTGTGGTTTGAATATGTAAAGTGAATATTTCACAATTTAAATCTTTTAAATGAATGTGAGATTCAAACCACAATTTGAACTTGTGGTTTGAATATGTAAAGTGAATATTTCACAATTTAAATCTTTTAAATGAATGTTGAACACTGATTATTTTTATTTTTGTTGCAATGGCAAGAAATATCTATTACTATTTTCTTATTCATCATTGCCATCGAAATGCGCTTATAACAACTTTAATAGTTCAAAGCAATATTATAGAAAATGTATCCTTCATCAATTAAAATGTTCTTTAATTTTACTTTACATCTTTGCTTTCTTTTTGTTGGTTTTTCCAAGAAACATCTTTATTGTTTTCATTTATAACTTTCTTGCTATATTCTGTGTCTCTCACATAGCACATAGTAGCTATTTGACAAATTTCTCTTTTAGTTAACTCTCCACATTTACAATTACAGTTATGATCTTTACTTTAGATTTCATTATTTTTTCCTTTTTTCCTATTTTGATACTTGATTTTATCTGTATCTGTACTTATATAAACAAGGCCATTATATTTTCTTTAAATAATTTCCACAAGCTCCAGGGTTTTGGAAATATTTATTCTGATAAATTATAATCTATCAAAAAAGAGTTTTTTGTAACCATGTAACCATGCTGCCCATGGTTCTACTCTCAACCTGACATTTAAACTATAAAAGTGATTCTTTTCCATTTAGTCATATGAAATTATGCGCTAGCAAAACTCATTCCATAAAGCACTTTATCCAACTATTTCTCTGGATACTTGCCATTTAGATTAGTAAATAATTACTATGTTAAAAAAACATATATAGTTTACATATTTATTAAACTTGGTTAATATAACTATGTATAATTTTAGGATATAGAAATAATACTTACTTTTTTAGCACTTCAAACATGCTTTTCTCTACATTTACCAGCCACTGTTCTATAGCACTTCTTATTCGAATTTTCCTATATTTTACAAAAATAATATAATGAGGAATTATATTTTTATTCATTTTTTATTTCTTTGGTAAGCCCATAGACTATTAATAATTTGCATGGCCCAAATGCAATAATTTCATAATATCTTTGGTTTTTCTAGGTCTCAAATTGGGAAACAATGCATATATATATATATATATATATATATATATATTACATAGTTTCCCATTTGAGATCTATGCTTTCTCTCTCACTCTCTTTCTCTCTCTTTCTCTAGCCTTAGGAGATTCTGAAAGCAACAGCATGAACTTATGAAATTAGGAGGTTCCAGTAAAATATGAATTTACAAATTAGATAAATTCTATCATCAAGAATATTTTTTGATTCCTCAATGACTCAACAGCAAGCCTAGATCAATGTCAAGTTAGGGGTTTTGTTGAATGGAAAGGTTTAGAGCAACATTTTAAAGACATCTTATACTAAAAGTCATACACAAGCAAAAGACAAGTGAGTCCTTATACTAGAAGGACCTTATGTAAAATTACTACCTGGGAACCATTCAGACAAAACCAGAGGTCAGTATTAGCAGCAATGGGAATAGCATCAACAACCCCAAGCAAATAGCAAATGTTCTTATTATCTATGTTGGTGTAATAAAACTTTGTGTTGGCATTCAAGATATTAATAAATAAAGATATGGACTGGTAAAATTCTGTATGAAGACATTATCCTTGAAGAAAATTTGTTGGCAAATGTCTATGAAATGTCAGACATTTACAAGTAGAGATTTTAAATAATGAAGTTTTATATAGTCTTAAATGCTTCAGTTATCACACATACATCCTTCTTCATTTATCAAACATGCCTCATACTTCATTTATCACATATGTATCACACTTCATTTATCATTCATGCATGTTTTGCTCACCACACCTGTACCATATTCCATCTATCATATACATCAAGCTCCACTTATTACATGCGTATCATAGGTCCATCTATCACATATGCATCATACTCATCACATTTATCATACTTTGGCAGTACTAAAGCTTCTCTTTCAGCAGAGATGAACATCAAGACAACAGGTGGGCCAATTTCTTGTTTCCATATCAATAATTGGTTTATATTGTCAAAGCATTTCACAAGATGTGGCTGAGGACCAGAAACAAAAATCAATAACATGAAATTCTTACCTATTTGGGAAATAATATTGATGAGCAGATAAAAATGACATACCTGTATAGATTCAGGGTTACTGCTATTAGCTAGAATATTGAGAAGTTCAGCATTACTAAGAAAGTAAAATCTTGGGAAAATCATTCTTTTAATTTCAAGATAGTCCTGTTGAGAATCAAAAGAAATACAATTCAGTTTAATCATGATATTAACCATTCTTATTTGGGCCTCCATGACACACAGAAGCCACAATGAAAGTGACAGTATACAGTACTATCAGTAGAAATAAATCCCATGCTCAATGAAAGCTATATTTGAATTGGTAAAAAAAAATTTAAGTAAAACTTAAAGACAAAAAAAATTACACCCATACACACCTACACATACATTGGTCTATTACTGACTACTAATAAAACACCATACTTGGGTTTTATCGCATTTCTTTCCCATGGTTCCAACTTTCTGCTCTCATTCCCCTATCAGAGAATAAATCCTCATTTCAGTCAGTTATCTCACATCCTGTCACTCAGAGAATTCCTCTATTCCCATCTCCCATCAAAACTTAGCTTCATTTATACCAGTCTTAACTCCTTTCCCTCTATTCAGAGAGATACCCATTCATTATGTCAAGCTAAGCTAGCCTTTTTTCTAAAATAATTAATTCTTTACTTATCCTTGTTTATTTTATGTACTATCCTATATATGCAATTTCTCCTTTGCAATAGGTTTCCCTCTAAAATTTCTCATTGAATATATAGTCAATATATATATATTTGTTATGTACATATATATTTATGTGTGTATATATATATATTCCTTCTCCCTTTATTATTCTTTAGCTATTATATACTTGCCCATCCTTTCTCCACAAAGGTCTTGAAATCATAATATACAACCCCAAAACCTTATAGCTAAGTCATCTTCATGCTCTGCCATTTAGTCCCTGCTGTTACCAAATTTAATGAAACTTGTTTAGTCCTCGTGTTATATGCTATTTCCATAGCATTTGACTCTGTTGACTATCCATTCTGATGTCTGAAATTTCAACTGCCAATTTTTTCCTTCATCCATCAGCCAGTTAGAATTTTTTTCAAAATCTCTCATCTTTCACACCTTAATCTTGAAGTATTGAGTTTCACTCTGATTACTCTTTCTATCTTCACTTAGAAACATGCATTATCATTTATGCTTTTCATGAATTCATTGATTCAGACGCACTTTTTCTTTCACTCGGATAGACCCAGCTTCTGAGGGAAGATGTTCATTTGATTGCCTCATATTTAGCTTTCAGTATGCACAAATCTTGTTTCCACACATGCTTCCTTCTCTCTTAGATCCTACCTGGGGGTAAAACTATCTTCCCCTTTATTGGTTGACCCAGAAATATAGGCATAGTCTTAGACATATTTCACTTTCCCTTTATTTATCTACCTTAAAGGTCCTAGTTCTATATGCTTTCTTTCCTGCTGTGGTCTTACTTTAGTAAAAGTCATTTAGATTGCTCCATCCTCATGTTTTACTTTTCCTAGTATTTTGTAGATGATAGGGGTCTGAAAGCTGTTAGCAGCTAATGAAGAAAATCTGCATTAAGTTAGTTTCTTCAGTAAGTTGTATAACATTTTTATAGAATTGAGTAATTATCCACTTTAGGATTGCTATAGTTTTACCTCAAGACTTTTCTTTATATAGTCAAGATTTTTATTGCAACTTTGGAGAGTTTCAAGAACTCTTGTAGATATGGCTATTTTCAAAGCATTCAATTTGTTTTGTAGCTTTTGCATTATTTCTTTCCACATGAAAATCACTTTGGAGAAGAGATTTGCTTCTGACGGGAGCTGCCTTTGGAAAGAAAATTAGAGGTAATTTTTTGAAGCTACTATAATCAAAATCTATAATCTAAATGAAATAGCCACAGAAAATGGCTCTATTTACAAAATATCATGATATGCTGATCAATCATTAGGATATTTTTAATGTCAATTATGTACAAGTAATGAACATGTCAGAAAATACTAGAATCAATTAGCTCTAAATTCATCATTTAACTAAAGAATGTTCAGGTATAAGGTAGGTAAATAATTTTTTTAAAGAAATAATATAGGATGTGATTTATGCCATAGGAAACATAACAAAATAAAGAGGCTACTTGAGATTCCAGAGAGGTATTAAGATCTGTAGAGAAGATCTTGGAGAAGCTATTTGATGTGAGTCTTATAATAGTGCTTTCGTCTGAAGAGAATTACATAGAAGGGATTGGCTTCAGAGCAAAAGCTTAGAGATTTGACTTGTGTAAGAAAATCTCATATCTATTAGTGATTATCTTAGAAGGTAAGATAAAATAGGTTCAGTAGAAGGAAACTTTCCTCTACAGGATATTGTCATATGATTTTCTTCACTTGCAAAAAGAAGCCAAACCCACACATAGCATGGTAATTCATTGATATAAGAGAGTTTTGTTTCTGTTGCCATTGGGGTTAAGTGAAGAAAGTGTGTTTGATGGTAGTGTGACTGATTCATTCATTTTCACTTCTCACCTGGATTACCCTTCTATTCCACCATAGCCCCTACCTGATTCAAATTTCTCATGGCTTGGAAGTTGCAAAGGAGAAGAAAAAAGAGAGAGTAGAAAAGATATTTTTTATTATTACATACCTACTTTTAATAAAAAAAAATTTCACACTTAGTAGGTTTTTATTTTTCTTTTTCCAAACTATGTTCTAGGTTAAGTTAACTACCAGTTTTCAGATCTATGTTTGGTCTTTCAACCACTTCTTTTTTTTTTTTTTTCATTTTTAATGAAATTTTATTTATTTCTCATTTCCAAAACTATGTAACTCCCGGAGTATAGCTTCACAACTTGAAAAGTGTGCATGCTCCAGTTATCCATCAACCAAGCTCCAGTGCCACTACCTCCTATACTGTAATCTGTTTTGCAACCATCCCAAACTGGGTGGGCTCATCATCAGTTCAAGCAGTTAAGAAGAATGCTGGAGCCAATGGCATTATCATTACAGAATTTTTAACAGTGAATAGGGGGAAAGAGCCAACAAAAAAAAAAAAGCCACTTGAGTCTCTCTCAAGTTCCTCTGAATTCCTTCAGGTTCTCTCTGGAGTTCTTTGGCATTCTCTCTTCCATCCTAGGATAATGCTGCCCCTTCATCCTCTTACCCTTAGATCCAGGAATGCATACTTACACATGTGCACACCCTCTGGGCCAAGCATGCACACTTACACATGTGAATGCCCTTTGGGCCAGTATGCACAAATCATGGGGAGGTCACAGCACATAGGTGCTGATCATAGGTGTTAATGGTGAAAGGATATGAAAAACACTGCAAACTCATTTACCCTGCATACTCCTGAGCCTATAGTTAAGACTGTTCTAGAATATCCACTAAAGAAAAGATTTCTCAAGGTTTCCTGAAAATAAACTGCCCATTATGAATTTTTTCATCTGTATATAGTGTAACTTAAATGCTTTACCTTTGAATTTCTAAAGAATGAAAGATTGGTTCAAGATAGAGCCAGTTTCTTTGACATTTCATGCATGACTCAAGAGTGGAAGAGAAGAGGGTCAAGTCTGCATCCCATTCATGCACCAGATCCTACGATGATAAAAACACAAATACATACAAATCTAAACATGTGAAGTTATCTCTATGAGTCAAATAACTGAAACTGAAATCAAAAGTAATTATTGCCACTGATACAGAAAAGTAATTAATATACATACAAGGGGATATAATTCTAGCTTTGGAATTTAGTTTTGAGTGGTTAGAGATGTCTTATTCATGCAATTTTCTGTCTTATTTAGTATTCAATATACAAATATTTAGTACATAGGTCTATCAGTCCATTCTTTAAATATCTTTGCACAGATGTACATGTAATATCTTTAAGTTTTGCATAAGTGCAACCATATTATACATATTGTTCTGTGACTTGCTTTTTCTTTTACCAAATAGTGTCTTTGAGAGAGGTTTTATGATAGTACAGGTGTTCTTTATTCTTTTGATTTCAGAAAATTCCACTGAAAGATACATCTTTTTCCATATATAAAGTAACAGGGAAATGTTTAAACATCAAATAATAATGTAAAATATAAAAGTTATAGGCAATCTGACAAGATAACAACATAGTGAAAAACACCCAGTTTGCCTTTTCCATGTACTTACAACCAACTTACAGCTAAACTAAGACAACGACCCTTCAGTGATGAATGGAAAAACTACTGTATTCCCAAGAGCAAAGACATTGTTGAAAAGGCTAGGAGAAACTATAATTAATCTGAGTTTGGAGTGCTACTAGGAAAGTCAATTTATAGAAAGAGGGACAGTGCTATACAAATTCAATCTACTTGTTAGCTCAAAAGCACATGCCCCAAATTGGCAACAGTGAAAACAATTCCCAGTTTGTGACCCTGTATCAAGTATAATCCTCACCCAAAGCTACATTATTGCTCAACCACAAATCAGAAGTTTAAGATGGCACAAAACTGCTTGAGATATTTTGGCTGAGGAGTTGATCTAGGAGAGGGACTCACTGAATATTGACTACAAAATTCAGGTATCTGCTGAATTGCAGGAAGCATAACCCTTGGTGCCCACTAGATTCAGCCTTTTTGATGCCCTCCTACCCCACTTACTACCTACTATTACCCCATGTTGGCATGAGTGCCTGGTCATCTAAGCAGTGCAGAGGCATCAACTTATAACAGACACCAAGGATCCTGGTGAAAAACAAAAAACCTAGGATTGTACCCAGTTGCCTGGAGGAGAGATAAACCAAAAAAAAGGGAAGCTTTCTATTATAATTCAACAAAAACTAAAAATTAGTAGACAAAGAATATACCACAAATGCTACAGGGAAAAAAAAACTGAGCAAAGCTTTAAAACAGTATAACTTCAGGATCTGTCTGGTAAGTTTAACTTTATAATCATGCTTGCCAAGTCAGGACAAACAGTGGCAAAATCAAATTCAAATTCTAGCAAATCAAATTCAATATATTTCACAAGGACTATGCACTATAAACAAGTAGAATTTACACTACAATGTAAAGTTGCCCTAATAGGCATAAAGAATCAATGTAATACATTTTTAGCAACAAAATAAGCATACATGTTAATTTTAATTTATGATAAAGCATTTTCAACCAAACAGTGGGGAATGCAGAATATCTCTAATAAATGGTGCTGGGAAAACCAGAAGGTTACATCTAAAAGAGTAAAGGTAGATCACTCCCTAACTCCATGCACAAAAGTAAGTTCCAAACAGATTAGATATTTAGATATAAGACAGGCAACAATTAAAATATGTTTAAAAAAAAAGCATTTGTCATATGTTTTATGACATTAATGATAAAATCATTTTGGAGCTCTTCAAAGAAAGAGAAATAAAAGTAAAAGTAGATAATTAGGATCACCTCAAATTAAAAAGGTTTTGTTATTTTGTTACAATACTGTTTTGAGGTATATATATACCTCCTTTTTTCCAGTTTCCAGTATCTTTACTTTTTTCCAGTTCTAGCTATTTGTGTTGATTATAAAAAGTATAAAATATAAAAATAAAAGATGGAATAGAATATAGAATAAAAGATACCCTATTGAAGAGGAAAAAATTCACATATTGCACCATCACTGAGAGTTATTTTCCAAAACATATTTTAAAATATATTCAATTCAACAATTAAAAAAAAATGAGTAGCAGATCTGCCCAACAAGGAGGATATCTAAAAGACACAATAGTTATCCAATAGATATAATGTTTATCACTCCTTTTAATAAAGAAACTGCAGACTAAAACTGCAATGAGATTTCATCTCATATCCATGAGAATGATATATACTGAAAAATCATCCCAACAAGTGCTGGAGAAGATGCTGAGAAAGAGGAACCTTATTACACTGTTATGTATTTCTTGCATATTTTTTGCTTATTTCTAAATTTCCATTTTGATGACTATCTTTGATAGTTTGTCTAGGATTTTGCTATTTTCTGATATCTGTTTTTCATTTTACTGCATGTGTTAGAAAACATAGTCAATTTGACTTTTCATATTATTTATAGTTTATTCAATTTTTTCTCTAAAGTCCTGTTAACATTTTTTCTAAATGTTTGTGTATTTGTAAATGACATGAATCCCATTTGCTGTGTACATATTTCTCTTACTCTATATATCTAGAGACAATAAGTTGTTAGTTTTAGTATTAAATATGTCCTAATTTCCAAAAGTTTTTAAATCATTCTTAGCTATGTTATTATATGTGGGGCTGCCCAAAGATAACAGTTAGGGAACACTGAATATAAGCAGATCCTGTGGTGTAATTCCTAATTATACTAATAGAGATGTGGTGGCTGCTATTTGCTCTAAAGACAACACAGGTATGTACGGGAGCATTGATCTTATAAGCAGAGGAAATGAAAATGAAGCAATCCATTTTTGCAAGCAGAATGTCAAAGCAATGGTTTTGGTACCAGCACTACTAGAACTGTGACATTTCCAGCAGTAGAGAAAACATGGCAAGTAAAAGTCATGGTTTGTAAGGCCATATTTTTATATGTTCTAAATTTATCTTATCTACCCAGATTAAAATTTCTCTTATCTCCTCCTGAGTAATTAATAATGTTACCATAAAAAAAACTTTTAGCATTCATCTTAATATCTAATTGTATCTTTACATTAGTATATGAATGATTCACACAGCTCAAATTTACAGACTCTAAAAACTAAATGGTAAATAAAACTAAACTCAATTTGAACATTTTCACTTTGCCATAATATTTACCTTAATAGGTCCAAGATAGGAAGATCCTTTCATTGTTGCAAGCATGATTTGAGATTCTTCTACTTGAGCTAATAATGAATCTACAGATGAAATTTTTAGAGTAGAGTAAGTCTCCGATTGATGAAGAACTAAATGCAAAGGAGTAGTGTTCCAAAGCTCAATAATCTTATTTAGCATTTTTTCAAGAGCAGCTTCATTAGTTGCTGCAGTCGATATCTTGTTTATTTCATTTTCATACAGAAACATCTAAAGTGGAAAAATTATTTTTAGCATCCAATGAATCAACTGAAAATTATCCCTATTTCTTCATTACAATGGTCATTTAGTAAAAAAGATATAGAAATAAAATGCCAGGTTTACTTCATTACCTTAGACACTATCAACTGTGAATCATGAAACTTATTTTGTCTAGTCATAAAGATAGAAAAAAACCATGAAAATAATAGGAAATCTTGATTTCTGTAACAAAATCTACATTACAGATCAAAGGAGTTCCTAATGTTCAAGTTTTTGGTGAGGCTATTTGAACACACTTTAAATATATTCTTATTTGAAATAAAGTGGAATACAATAGTTTTGATTTTTGTATTCTTATGAAGGCACTCTGTATAAGTAGCACTGTTTTTTAATAGTATATATATATATATATATATAATTTCACATCTTTGTATTCCCTGGAGTTCATCCACCACCTCCCCTCCCTGACCACTCCCACCCATCCCCCAATCCCCAGTTGTGTACTTTAGTTTGGTTATTAGCTTGTTTTGATTTTTCCTCCTGGCCTTTTGTTTGTTTTTCCTATATAGTAGTATTATTTAATGATAAAATGCTGATTCATCTAATTCACTTTGTTACATAAGAAAGTCAGTATTCTTATTTCTTAGTACTTAGATGATAAGGGTATGATGAATAACCTACCCAGTATTTCAAATTAAACATAATTTCTTTCCACCTGTTATCTCTTCTTCTTTCCTAGTCTATGAATTTATCCCTTTTCTAATTCCATTTCTTGTAAATTTACTTGCCTACTTAAAGTTGGCCTTTTTGACTATTTTTTTTCCAAACTATGTCTATTTACCTTGAGGGTTACAAGATTCTCTATTGTGCAGTTTTTATCAAGAGAAATTGAATTTCCAGTAATCTTCTGGAGAGTCTCCCAATGACGTGGCTTTAGACAGGGATTTCCAAGAGCTATGAAGACAGGCAGCTCCTGTTTAAATTCCATCACTGATTGCTTAAGATGTTTCACCATGTCACTTTTAGGTAAACCTATAAATAACAATTTTTTTAACCAGAAGATAATTTTGTGATTTAATGTAATACCACTTTATCAGTTATTGGTCTACATTAAAATAATGAGTTTTATTAACATTGGCTTGCCATTAAGAATCAACTATGGGCAAAAATAAAGAGAAATAATGATCAGAATCAGTAATTAAAAGCTCATTTATCAGACCCAAATTATCTTGTAAAATTCAATAATATGGTTAGCCAGACACAAAAGGGTTTTCCAAACTTTCCCCACCAAGATAGGTAAACATATATGTATCCAAAACTCTTAGAGGTTTCAGGTTTTTAGATTCTGCTCAGTAAGAAAGAATATCAAAGGGGGAAAATATGTCATTATAACATACAGAAAATGTTTTAGCATTGAAATACAGACAATGCTGGTAAAATCTTTACTCCAGTCCAACCTTGGTCTGTCCTCTGGCCCCAATAAACAACTGAGGTAGTGGATTCCTAACGTGTACAGCTAGCTGAGTGCTCAACCCTCATAATCTTTTTATTCAACTCAGAAGAGCAGAGCAGAGCTGAAGACTAGGAAAATGGAAACTATGCTCCTATTCTTGAATATCCAATTTGTTTAGATGGGCCTCTTTCATTGACTAACAAAAATGTTTTCTAAGACCTAATTAAATAAAATAAGCAAGAGAAAAATGTTGGTTTTTGCATTTTACATGGGCAGACAATAGCCTTTTCCTTGGAAACTACAGGAAGAAGTTACCTACTTGTTACTTTACATATTATCTCTGAAACATATAAAACAGGATATTGAAAATGCACAAAATGAGTGTTAAAGCAGATAGACTGCAATATTTGTTCCTAATTCTTATCTTTTCTAAATTCTCTGTGAGATGGCTCTATTTCTTATATAAATTAAAACCAAAGTTTTTCTGTAGGGGAAATTATAATTTGAAGAGTAATTGAGAGACAAAGGAGTTTAAAAGGCAAAGCATTCTCTCTTGGAAATAAAACTTTTTTCAGAAAGGACATGATGTCATTGAATGATTACACAGAAACAACACTGACAAAATTTCAACTATGATTAGCACATACATAGTGAGAATTTGGGTAAATAATCTACAGGCCAGCTCTGCTCATTAAACATCTTTGCATTTGTTGGCTCAAAGGAGGACCAGAATCACAGTGAAGTATATTGGGTTCTGCCCAAGGGATCGATTTTTAAAGGGTAAATTTATTTATTTATTTATTTATTTATTTATTTATTTATTTATTTATTTATTTATTTATTTATTTATTTATTTAATTTATTTTTTGAGACTACGTCTCACTATTTTTTCCCATGGAACCGCAGGCTCTCGTTGCCTGGGGTACCACAGACTTCAGGCAATCCCCAGCCTCAGCTTCCCAGGTAGCTGGGTTTACAGGCGCACGCCACCACGCCCAGCTATTTGTTTTTGGAACTAGGTCTCGCTACGGGCCCCAGGCGGGACTCGAACTGCGATCCCCAGCCCCGGCTGCTTCATAGGCTGAAGCTTACAGGCATGAGCCACTGTGCCCTGCCATGGGTAAATTTATTTTTAAGGGAAACCAGGAATGGAAAAAATAATATTTACTACCTTAAAAAACTTTAGTGGCCAGCCCCAGGAAGAAGTAAAGGGAAAAAAGCCAAGGATAATGATGTTGCTGACTCAGAGGTAACTTGAAGACATTTTTACCTTTTTCTAGTACAAAGATTTTGTGCATCCAGTCTGAAACATTTCTCTGTAGTAAGGTTATATCAACACTGGAAAGAGTACTACTCCTCCAAGTGCAAAAATCCACTCCCCATTCCTCTTGGGCAGTCCATAGAATTTTCCTTAAGGTTAAGTCATATTCAATGTCAGAGATCTCTGAAGACACAATCTGTGTAATCTCTTCCATGTTCAGGGAATGCATTTGAGACTGGCAATCAACAAAGCAATCCTGAAAACTTGAACATGTTTTCACTTTGTTAGCTAAACTTGTAGTTTCCTTTGAGAGAGACTGAATCATCTCCTGTGCTGCTGATACCTTAGTATGAGCGCTTAAGAGAACAGGATCTCTCACCTGAAAAAAAAATAATAGTAAGACATACTACGAAACCATCACGTTCAGAATTTAAACAAATTTTATTGACATATTTCAGTATTCAGTCTAAACTCTGAAAACATGATTTGCATTCATCCTGTGAAAAGATTGTCCTTAATTTATAGTTGTTTATTATGATTAATTTAATTATTTAATTACTATTACCATCTTATCTATAATCCTAAATCTATAATTGTGTATCTTCTCTATCTCAGATGCTGTGATAAAGTAATACAATGCCTTAGTTGTTAAATCCATATAGCAAGTTAGAATATTAGTTAATACCTTTCACAATTTTTCAAGGAAGATCTGAGGTTATAAATCATTCATCGAATGGTAATAAGTAGAGGTCCTGGGGTATTGCCCTATAACAGTATGATTCCAAAGTCATTTCCTCATTCTGGTTCTAATGAACTTTGTAATACTTAGATGTTACTAGAATTTATTAGATTTTTACAACTGCACATGAAATTGTGGACATTTGCAACAATGACTTCAGGGAAGAGTGAAAGTAAAAATTTCCCTGATTTGTCCCTTACTAATCACTGTAATTATTTAGTCTGTGGCTACAAATCAAAGAGTACTGGAATTAAATTATCAAGAAAACACAGAAATCAAAAACCTATATATTTAAGACTTAAACTAAGATCAAGTTTATTGTTAATGAAAAACAAAAACTTACTTTGGCCTTTAAATTACTAACATCAGCCCGCAGACCACTGATATATGCTTCCAAATTGTCTCTGAATTTTGCAAGAGCAGCTTCTTTACTTGTTTCCCTTAATTTCACAACAATTTTTAGTTGACCAAACTTGCTAAGAAGAATCTTATATAAGGCTAGTTGCTCTTCTGGAATATAGATCTGGAAATCCTTTACAATAGAATGCAGCTCAGTAATCAAGAAGCACTCACTTTCTAACTTAGGTATTTCTGAGGAAGTCACACCCAAAAAAGTAAAATGTTCCACAAATTCTTCTATTTCAATGGGATCACATTCCAACTTTAACAATGATGAGTCTATGATCTGAAATCATTATCAGTGATAATTATATAATTGTCTTCACTATTTCAAAATACTACTGTCTTAATATCACTAATGTACTTAATTCTAGTTTCAGAAAAAAAAACATAGCTATCACCAAGGTACTATTCTAAATATTGCTTAAATATGGGAGCATTAAAATAAAATCCTTTTTATTGTTAACAGAAACTTAAATGTACATAAAACAAATACTAAGACAAAAGAAAGCACTATTATGAATAATTGTTTCTAAGAAATAAAAGTAATAAAAATAGTAGTCCTATGACTGAATTATGAACACTGCATAAAATTGCTATAGTTTAAGAGCATTTATTTGCTAAATACTTTATATTTCACTTTATTCTGATAATATATTTGCTATTAAGTGTTTTCTCTAACTTACATAGAAGTAAACTGCATCTTAGAAAGATTAATTAGACTAAGATAAAAAAATTAGTGTTAGTTATTATTCAAACCCAAATCTGATTGCAAATTCCACTTATATCTATTATATGTATTCATTATAACATCTACGCTCTTCACAATTATGTGCATCATTATATGAAATTTTGAATTCCTTACCTATGCTCAAATTATAATTTATAATATTTTTCCTCATATTTCCATGGCTTTTAATGAAGACTCATGCATAACTTTAAAATCAAAGTCAGTTCCATTTTCAATATTAGAGTCTTAAATTATATGTTTATAATTTTCAAATTCTTTGTTATTTGATTACATAAGTTAGAGATACCTACACAAAAGTTATAATACAAAAAAGTTCATAAAATAAAAAATACCTATTATTCCATGACACAAAGAGAACTTCTATTAACCCATCAGAGATTCTATTGCAGTGAGTGTGCACAAGTACAGGTACATGCATGCACTCTTGAATATACATTTCAATCACAAGGTTTATATAAATAGGCTTTAAAATCAGAGGGACTTGTATTTGAATCCCAGCTCCAGTATTTACTAAGTTTTTGAACCAAGGCAGCTAGCTTTGGAGGCCCATGTACATAATGTTAAAAAGTAAATTATCTAAGTGTTCCTGCCACATGTAAGTGCAATGAATGACCAAAACAGAAGAATAAGAACATATGGTAAACTTTCAGCTAAGAAACATTCACTCTTTTCTTAAAACTCTAGCATTAAACACTACAAAATGTTCCTTACTTCTCAAAATACTCTCTTGCTTTCATCTTAATCTCTTCAGTTGCTCCTTCCCAGTATACTTTGGTAGGACCTCTTCCTACAGCAATTCTCTCAATGTTGCTATTTCTCAAGTTCCTATTGTAGGTTCCTTTTTATTCTCACCATACACAAAAATGGGACATTCTTATTTATCCCAATGATCTCAATAGCCACCTTTATGCTAACATTTAAATAAATATTTCCAGTTTATACTCTCTCCTAATTTCCAGACACATATATGTAGGTATCTAAACATGAACATTACACAATTTTATAAACACCATGTTCCTTCTCACAATGAACTCCGTCACTACCCATCTTGTTGCCAAACCTAAAAGCATCCTACATTACTATCTTTCTCTTTATGTATAGCCAGTCAATGATTAAATCCTGTTGATTCTACCTCCTAAATATATCTCAATCCATATATTTCTCAGTCCACATCATTATTGCCCTAGTTCAAGCTTTCATCATCTAGAATTTAGAAATCACTTTTTCTTGTCTGGTCTCAATTTTATCAGTTTTTTGCACTGCAGCCAAAGTGCCCTTACAAAGTTACAAGTTGCTTTCAGATATATTCAAGTCTTTTGTGAATTTTGAGTTGATTTTAGATATGGTGTGAGATAGTGATCAAATTTATTCTTTTGCATAAAAAGATTTTCCTAGTGCAGTGTATATAATTTTGTTCCTTGTTGTAAATTAGCTGTCCATATATGTTTGAGTTTATTTCTGAGTTCTTAATTTTATTCTCTTGGTCTGTATGTCCGTTTTTATTCCAGTACTCTGCTGTCTTAATTATTATGACTTTATAATATAGTTTGAAGTCTGGAAATAAAGGGCCACCGTTTTTCCATTCTTTTTTCAAGATGGAACACTACACAACAATAAAAA
The DNA here is from genome assembly GCA_004024945.1 of Uropsilus gracilis. Classification (NCBI taxonomy): domain Eukaryota; kingdom Metazoa; phylum Chordata; class Mammalia; order Eulipotyphla; family Talpidae; genus Uropsilus; species Uropsilus gracilis. Next base: position 45,826 of record PVHY01000910.1, read on the forward strand.
AAAGATAAACCCCCCTTTCCAACAGCTCAGGCCCTTGAAGAAGAACTCCAGCACACCCCCGCCAGCAGCCTGCAGGGCTGGGGGGTAAGGTGAATCCTATGTCACTGGGGTCTCTCTCAAGTCTCAGGGTCTTGGGCCCAGAGGTCTCAGGCTAGGCAAGCTGGCCTCTGCCTCCATGTGGGCAAGGGGTGGGGGCCAGGAACCTCTGCCAGGGCATGGGCGGGGCGGGGGGAAGGTTTCTCCTCTGGTTTACTCTAATCTCAATCAAGACCTGCACTAGGAATGAAAAAAACAGTCTCTCCAGGTGCAGCTATAATCGAGAGGAAAGGAGTAATAAATGCCTTGGATACACTCAATACCTGGGCAAGATAAACAGCATATTCAGAACCACTGAAAGAAAGTGAGGCCAGCCGGGCACAGTGGCTCGTGCTTGTAAGCTTCAGCCTATGAAGCGGCCAGGGCTAGGGATCGCGGTTCGAGTCCCGCCTGGGGCCCGTAGTGAGACCTAGTTCTAAAAAAAAAAAAAAAAAAAATAGCTGGACGTGGTGGCATGCGCCTGTAATCCCAGCTACCTGGGAAGCTGAGGATGGGGATTTAAAAAAAAAAAAAAAAAAAAGAAAGTGAGGCCAGCGATCATAATGACTTGTCACAAATTTCTACCAGCATCATCTCCAGGGCTGGGGAATCAGATCCTGGCCCACAGTTTTGTACAATGTGAGTGAGGCTCCCTCCTCTAGCAATCAATATGGGGAGAAAACCAGAGATGTGCAGCTGTGGCCACATGGCAGAACTACTAACTAACTCAATAGAGGAGAGAAGCTAGCCCAACCACCTGGGCAAGTATGTCCCCAGAAGGGAACGCCTTCATCGCCAGTGGCTGGAAGTTGGGCTTCCAAATCAAGGTATCAGAACTATATCAGAACACAAGCAGCACCATGTTACAGACACCAGAAAGGATCCTGGAGAGGCGCACTAAGAATTTACCCTACCAGTTCTTGATATGCTCAGTCTGACTATCCACCTCAGTTACTCCTGGAGATCTGAGCAGCCTGGTCTGTTGCTGTCCAGAAGTGCAAGTCCACACCCAGGAGTGGATGTGAGACAATGTTCCAGAAAAAAAGAGAAGACTAGTGGACCAAACATAGACCAACGATTTGCAGCATGTGCAGTTGGAGTGAACTGAGTGAAAGAGGAGAGGGGCAGTAGGCTGGGAGGGTAGGGGTATAATATGGAAGTGAAGGCCATACCTAAGGGGAACAACAACCATACAAATGACCAATATTGTATGAAAATGACAAAATAAAAATTAATTAAAAACAAAACAAAAGGATAAAACCATGCATGGATAAAGCTGGAAGCAATTACACCAAGTGAAATAAACCAGGAGAAAGATACATTCTGGATGGTGCCACTTATATGTGGAACATAGAAAAACCAAACAAAGAAACCCAAAAAAAGGCCAAAATCCTTGAAAACCAACCCTTGAAAACTTACTAAAGATCTGTGACTTTCAGAAGCAGAAAGGGAAAAGGAGGCAAAAAGTGACCACAATCAACTTTGGTACAGGATTATTGGTACTTCAGTGGTAGTAGTGCTATGGTGACTATACATGACAAGGAAAATCCTATACTGTCTAAACACTGCAAGGACATGGAACAATGGTACTTAAATAACAATAAATAAAAGAGAAAAAAGGAAAAAAATTACAAATCGCATCATTGAAATGGTTCCCGATAGGGAAAGGAATTGGAAAATGATATGGGACACAATTTTAGATACAGTGGTCAGGCAGGTTTGTTTTGGCAAATAACATTTTATCACTGACCCAAACAAATGTAATACATATTTGTATTGTCTAAGGATAATAATTATCAAGTATGTTTCCAAAGTATGTACTTTAAAATTCAATTAAATATTATCATATTTAAAGAAATAGGAATTTTTAAAGTACTTACTTTTAGCAGATTTGCATTCCTTTTTGCAATTACAGACTGTAAGAGGCTATGGCTCATACGTATGATATCATCAACATATGGTAAGCATTCTGATTGATAATCAAGACATAGAACATTGAAAATGGCAATGCGTTTCTCAATTACCATAGTAACAATATGTACAAGATAGTTGGTGAATTTATTTAGTATAGCTTTAAACTGTGAGGAAGTCAATTCTTCCACAGATGATATTTTTGTCAGCATGATTTTGGCCTTCTCAACCATGGTACAATATTTTAAAAACTTGTGGCTATAAACAGTAACTAGGCCCATTGAATCACCAATAATAGTCAAGAGACTCACAATCTGTAAAGAAAAATGTTTAGAAGTCAGATTTTTTAGAGTACAAAATGTATAATCAAATATGCTAATAGTAAAAATACTTTAAATAATTGTATGTGGAATCATTCATTTCATTGAAAACTTCCAACAATTGATATTGATTTTACTATATTGATGTTTATGTGAGGGCTTACTAAACTGTTCAACCTTATTATTATGAGGTTATTTTGAGCTATGTATTAGATTTGCCATTCATTTGTTCCTTTGCCATATTCCTAGTTTAGTCTATATAATCTATGCATAGCCCTAAAAATCCCAGTTCTTTTTTGCTTTGTTTGTATTTTTAATTGATTGTATATACAAATATATATATATATACATATATATATATATATTTTACATTGGTGTATACCCTGAGGTTCTCCCACCACTTTGTTACCTGTGAACCATCCTCTTAATCTCTTGTGTCCAACCCTCCCCTGATTTTACTCTCCCCTTCTCTTGTTCTATGCTTCAGTTCTGTTGAAAGTTAGTTTTAAGTTTTACTTGTCAAAAATGCCAGTTCAAAATTCTATGTGGCCTTCTCTAATTCCCAAGACATACCTACTTTGAATGAGGTAGATTGTGATACAACTTAAGAAAATCAAATTCTCAGGTCAATTTGAATGAAAGAGTCACACTTACAGTGTAGTGAAATAAACTGGGGTCATGTTGTCAACATATTGGCAAGTCAATATTATGAGGCACCCATCAAAAACAAAGCTCATTTTCACAGTGTAAGCAGGAAAAAACACAGTGATGAAAACATGAATGACAATTACAAAGACACATGAGATAATCTGGCTACAATTTTCTAATTGCCATAAATTATGACACAATAATTTTTCAATAAATCCCTTCCACCTATCAGAGGGTTTCTGCTCCTTAAACCAAATACTTCTAAAACAAAGTGTTTTTAAGCTTACTTTATTTTGGTACAAAATATCCATTTCAAAAAGTTGCTGACCATCTGGCCATCTGGTTTGCTTCTTATATTCTATTTCATGTTCTGTCTTAGGTAAATCCACAGGTAAAACTGAACCAGTAAAGACAGACAGGCGGGGCTCTTGGCAAAGAGGAGTAATTGTGGCTAAAATATATAATTCAAAGTTAATATTCTCAAAAGTTTCAATAAAAACAACACCTTAAAATTATCCATGTTATCTAGAACTGATTTATTATGAAAACTATGACTGATTTACTATGAAAACTACTTAACATTCTATACTGATAAGAGAATTTAAAGTCAGGTATAAATATTTGGATTTAACATTATGAAAAAAGAGTCATTCATAGATAATGGGATGGTGGTGGTAGAAGGCATGATTAGAATAGAAACTAGAATAAGTATTAAGTAAAAAGTATTTTAAATCCTTCCATCTTATGAAAAACATTATACCATCATAAGCATAAAAAGATTAGAAGACATGATAGGGTGTGCTAAACCCCCCCCCCTTGTCTCCTGTTTAAGATTGCAGATTTCAAAGACAGATGCTAAAATGTGAGAATGACCTTAGTTGGAATTTCCCTTCAGGGAGATGCAGGGGGAGAAAGAAGTGAAATGGTCAAGGTGAAACAGATTTCCTGGAAGGTATGAAATCAGGATATATAAAGGGTGTGCGAACAAAGAGAAGGATTCCAATGTGGAGATCAGATAGAGAGAGAGGTTCAATGGAGGAGAGATGGGAATCGGCCATCGTAAAAATGTGAGCCATGTGGACATGGCCAAGCCTGGGGACCTATAGTCTTTGGCTGGCCCAGACTGGCAGCATGTGTGCTAAATGCAGTTAAGGAGTTTGCAGATTTGAACTCCGTGTTGGAGTTTGTTTTGCTGAGTTTAACTTGTGTCTGCAAGAGGCCGTGCAAAAGACAGGCCTGAAAAGAAAGTGAACTTTGCTGGGTCTGGTACCATAAAGTTCCTGCTACCTGAAGGTGACAAGGAAAACACAGTGTGCAAGACAAGGAGGAGCAAGCCAAGGGAGCAGCCAAAAAAACATGTCTTCAAGCGTCTGGAGAAGAACTCTGACTGGACATTGGTGAGATGATCAGGACTGAGAGATTGAGGATTTCTGTACAAAGGACTTTGGATAATGCTAAAAGAAAGGTTTTAAACAATGTTAAAGTAATCGGAGTTTTCCTTAGATGTTTATAAAAATTCACAGTTAAAAATTAATTAGTCTGCACTGATAGTCTTGCATTGGTTTAGTATTTTGGTTGAGAAGGCTGCGGATGGTGGTAAGAACCCACAAATGAGAGTTTAAACTGTGTTTTTAAGTTTTTCTTTTTAGGTCTAAAAAAAGGAAAGAAAGCAGAGAGAAGCTGGTAGCTGATGCTTGCATATCAATGATAAAGGTAATCAGTAAAAATGCTAATAAAGAGTGTGTAGCCTGCTTTGTAGAGAAAAGCAGGTAGATAGATGTATCCAGTTAAAGTCAAAAAGTCTTCTTTATACCCTGTTTCAGACACAACCATTGCTGTCTAGATGACAACTGTACACTAATAAAAGGAAAAAACTTTGAGCTAGAACTTTGAGCTAGCCTTTATGCATCATTCAAAAATCAGCTGAAGAAGAATCATACACCTAAAACCTAAATCAAATATATAACACCATTCTATAAATCTAGGAGAAAATATAGGAAAGAGTTATTAGATATAAAATAAAAAGTAAAAGACAAAAATTGACAAGCTATACTTTATAAAAATTCATAAGTTTAGGTCTATAAAAAAAGATAAGGTACAAATTGAGAAAAAATGTTTCAAATTTTATAGCTGATAAAAAACATATATCTAAAGTACACAACACAACAAAAATAAACAAATACTTCAATTTAAGAAAATAAGTAGCAGACATCTCCCATCCCATCCCCTGGCCTCCTTGATGGGTATTTTAATAAATATGCCTTTTTTGTTCAAAAGCAAAAAAGTTTTTTAATTAAAATTTAAAAAAAAGATGCTCTGAAGAGATATTTGACCAAAGAAAACAAATACAAATATATGTATATATAGTAAGTATATGCTAAGTAGAGATGAACAATATCATTAGTCATTAGTGAAATGCAAATAGAAACTACAGAGACATCAATCACGACACATCTTTTTTTTTTCATCTGATAATGCCAAGTACTAATAAGGAAGCAGAGCAACTAGAATTTACATATTGTTGGTAGGAATTCAAAATGGTAAATCTCTTTGCAATTCTTACAAGATGAAATGGACACCTACCATGTGACCCAGCAATACCATGTCTGGCTATTTATCCAAAACAAAACAAAATTTATGCTCATCAGAAAATCTGTATGTGAAGAATGTAGCAAATTTATTCATAATTGCCTCAAACTGGGAATAACCCAGATGTTGATGGATAAAAAAGTGGTATGTACAGACAATACAATTTCATCAGTAAAAAAATAACTATTGCTTCAAACAATAATGTGAATAAATTTTACTTTATTTACCTATTGCTTTCACTGAGGTAATGCTGGTTTACATACTAAAAGATTATCTCCCCATTCATATTACATGGTGCGCACCATCAAAACATGCCCTAGCTCTCTGCTCCCTCCCCACCATGCTATATGCCCTCCCTCACCCCTCTGAAAACCTTCATTTTAAAGTAACAAAGGTGAATTTTAAATATCTTTTTTATAAGTGAAAGAAGTCAAATCTAAAAAGCTACATAGCAATTTAAATGAAATTCTGAAACTGGTAGAACTGTAACAGATCAGGAAAACAGATCAGCAGTTGCCAGGATAAGGGGATTTGAAGAGTATAACCATAAAGGGAAAACATAAAGGAAGTGGTAATGAAGAAACTTTTTTGTATGGAACTGTGATGGTGGCTATGTGATGGTCAGAACCCTTAAAACTATACACCATAAAGAGTGGTAGAACAATATCTTCTGATGCTATCACTTAAAATATATTGGCTATTTGTTCAGGATTCCATAAAATTCTGCATTATTATATTGAAAAAAAAATCCAGATCTTGGATTATTTCCCATCCTGTATATGCACTTTATGTGTCAAATTTATACATCTTCAAATAATTCTAAATTCATATTGATTCCAAGAGTGAAAATTTATTATCTAGTATAACAAAATGTCTGTCACATTCCTTTGTAAAAGTACCAGATACCTAAATTTAAGAATAGTGCCAAAGAAGAATGTGCATATAAAGAAATTTTTTAAATACTTACTTAGATATTTTTCAATATCAGCCACCATATTTTGAATTTTTCTTGAAAATTCCAATCTGTTAGGAGTTATGAAGAGATTTATAGGGAATTCTGATAATCTAAGAAGGCAAAAGCATAGTTCAGAAGAAAACAATAGCTAACAAAATACAGTAACTCTATTTCCAAAATATCTAATACTTACTGATGCCATAAGGGTTTATTCTCAACCTCAGTTGCAATATCTATGTCTATTAGAATCCATTGGAAGAAAGAGAAAATTAAAAAAAGATAAGTCAATACAGGGTTTTCCAAACACCCAAGAATAAACTGGAAAGATTATTTGAAAGACAGTATTGAAAAAAACAGTATACCCCACCCCTAGATTCTAAGTAATATCCTATTATCCAAATAGCTACATTTTTAATCAAGTCTCTGAGGTGTTGTTCATTCTAATGAAGGGGATCCTCAGGTCCCCTTCAGTTAGAAATAGCATTTTGAGATTAAAAGTGTTATCACTTACATGTAATACAAAGAGCTATACATTTACTCTCACTTTGAACACTTTAACATTTATAAAATTATAACCTACAAAGTAAAAATACATAAGTGAAAATTTTCTTCCATTTTTTTCCCAGCTCTTAGAATATTTCCCTTCATTCTTTATAGTTTTGTTCACCTTACCTGAAAATAACTCTGTGAAACTACATGTTTTGGGTTTCTTCATTATTGATTCTTCACTAAAGGTTTTCAAGTTGGAGTTGTCTTTACTTTCTGATACTTCACATATCACAGATTTTTGAGATTGTGTGTCAGACTGATCAAAATCCTCTTTAGAATTTTCTGAAGAATCACTTTCAGCAGGAATTCTCAAGCGGAGATTGACTTCAAATATTGCCGCACATATTTTTTTCTTATCCACTTTATTATTAATGAAAGCCTAAAAGATATATTAGATATAGTAACAGATATATCAGAATGCCAATAACATATAACTAAAAGAACATCTAAGATAACACAAAATTAAAATTTAAATGACAATAACTTTATTATAACTGAATAACATTTTATTACCATGCAGGTAATATTTACATGTAAATTAATATGAAATAAATGGAGTACTATAATGTAGTTCTCCTAAATATAGGTTATATTATGAAGTAGTTTCCTCCAAAACACTAAGTAAACTGATGTCAGAGTGGTTGAATATTATTTGAGAACTTATTAAAAATGAAAATTCTTAAGACACTACCCCCCCCAGAGATGTGAGTTAAAAAGAGTAGACATTCACTTTTAAATTATTGAAAATATGTGCAGTGTTCTAAATAATAAATATTAGTTGAGGTAATTTATAATCTAGTTATTCAGCTTAAGTTTTTAACTCTGAAATTAGTTTACACACTTTGTCTCTACTTATTTTATATGGTTTTATAATTCTGCCTAGAAAGAAATTCTGAAGATTCATCTGAAATACATATCTGACCTTCTAAGAAATACATATTTTTATCTGCCCTCCAATATAAAGACGTTGCAGTTTTGAAATAAAGTAAACTGCTTTCTTTGGAAAAATAAAATTTTTGAACCTTTGAGAAATAAAATATGTAAGGACATTAAAAGAAGTTTTAACTTGGATGACATCTATATGGGTTCTTGCTTAATTGTGCTTGACATGGTACATGTGCAGCATATTTTTGCAGGAAAAATGTACTTAATATACTATACATATAATGTACATATTGCACAAAGTTCAGATTGCAATTTATAAAGACTTAAATGTATTTATAAGAAAGTAAAATTTACCTAGATTCCTATCATCCAGATAACCAGTTATTTGTTTAAACTTCAATCTATAAAAGTGCATATTTGGTTTTATTCAACATATGTGGACACATTCCCTTATTACCAACTCTACATAAAATATTTTCAAAAAAGGAAAAAATATAAAGTACATATTACTTAATGCTATCTCATGAAAATGATACTTCTATTAAATAGGATTAGCATCTGCTACACAAAGATTAATTCCAAGAAAATAATGGCAAGGGTTGGGTGGATAATTCTTCATGGGAAAATTGCCTAATGAAAGTTTCTCAGTGATGCTTTCAGCATTTCATATTTAGCTGCTTTCATTTTAGGTGCTCTGAAGAAAAGCAAAGGAATTAGAAGATATAACAGTGGGATGAGAAGGGGTGGCCACTACTTTAGATTACCATTCATTTGTAAAGAAGCACACAGTATCACTCTATTAGTCTTGCTTTTTATTTCTTCATGCATAGTAATCAGCTTTTCATTATCTGTCTCCTTCAGTAGAGCATAAGCCACATAAGTTCTGCCTCCTACCCACTGCCTAGTTCAATGCCTGATATATAGTAAGTAGTAAGAACAAATGAAACAAGCTTGTAGTACTCTGTAAAATGGGAGCAAGTGTGCGTGTGTGTGTATGTGTGTGTACCTGTGTGCAAGAAACTGCATTAATTGGAAATCACATTCTTAATTCTATAATGTATCATTCACTTTACATTAAAATTTTGTGTTTAATGAGACCATTACAGTAATACCAAAACCAAATACAGACAACACACAATAGTAGACAATAGTCTGAAAAAAATTAGACTAATCTTCCTAATGAACACAGACACAAAAATCCTTAATAAAAACCTAGCAAATCAAATCCAGCACTGCATTAAAAGGATTATACACCATGACCAAGTGAGATTCATACTAGGAACACAAGCATGGTTTGATATCCAAAAATAAAAAATAACAATTCACCATCAACAAAAAGGAAACAAGTGAAGCAAATATTACTCAAATTCATATAAATCAGAAAAGACCCTGAATAACAAAAGTAATCTTGATAAAGAAGTAATGGAGTTTCTCAAGTTATATTATAAAGTCATAATAGTCAAAACAGCCTAATACTGGAGGGGGGAGACACAGATCAATGGAACAGAAATGAGAGCCCAGAAATAAACCCACAAAAATTTAGGGGCAGTTAATCTATGATGAAGGAGCCAAAAACACACACTGGAACAAAGACTACTTCTTTAGTAAATGGTGTTGGGAAAACTGGACAGTTGCATAAAAAAGGATAAAACTAGATGACTGTCTCATACCATGTACAAATGGCAATTCAAAATGGATCAAAGACTTTGATGTGAAACTGGAAACCATAAAATACATAGACGAAAACACAGGCAAAACATTTCATGGCATAAACTTTAATGATGCTTTTTAGGGATTTGTCCCCAACTGCAAGGAAAATAAAAGACAGCACAAACAACTGGGATTACATCAAACCAAAAAGCTTCTGTTCAGTACAGTAAAAAAAACCATAACTAAAATGAAAAGATACCCTACTGAATGGGAAAACATATTTGCACACCATACATCTGACAAAGGCCTGGTATCAAAGATTATAAAGAACTTACAAACTCTACAAAAACAAAACAAATAACCCATAAATAAATAGGCAAAAGAATTCAAGAGATACCTCTCCTAAGATGACATTAAAATGGCCATCAGGGACATGAAAAAATGTTCACAATCACTGATGCAAATCAAGACCACAATAAGATACCATCTCACACCTGTGAGAATGGTCTGTATCAAAAAGACCAGAAACAACAAGAGCTGATGAAGATGTGGAGAAAAGAGAACCCTCCTACCCTACTGGTGGGAATGTAATCTGGTCCATTATGGAAAGCAGTATGAAGAGGTCTCAAAATATTAAAAACGATCTTCCATTTGACCCAATAAACCCACTCCCAGACATCTACCCCAAAAAATTCAAAAACACTAATTCAAAAGGAAACTTGTAATCCCGTGTTTATTGTAGCACTATTTATATATAAATATATATATATTTATATAGCTAAATTATAGAAAAAACTTAAGTGCCCCAAGAACAGATAAATGGATCAAGGAAATGTGATAAAGATATATAATGAAATATGACTCTACAATTAAAAAAGATAAATTCATGCCACTTGTGGCAACCTGTGTAGAACCTGAAGGGAGGATGCTAAATGAAATTGTTCAGAAGATGAAAGGTAACTAATGGATGATGTCACTAATTTGTGGATTATAAAGAAACTAAACTAAGAGTCAGATAAAACAAAAACCCTAAAAAAAGAACAGAGAGAAACACAGTGGTCTCTTCTGGTTGATTATGGATGAGTTGGTGATAGGTGAACTAAGGTGGTAATACCTGAATACCTAATGGGAGGTATCCCAATATTACCTCAATTAAAAATAAAATACCCAAAACAATTTTTTAATTATTTTAATTTGTAGTTATATATTTTCAATGCCATTTTACCTCATCAGTACTAGTTTCTGGTTTGACTTCTGAGTTTTGAAAAGAAGCAGATGATTTTGAATTAAATACTTCATAATCAGTTATGTTTTCAGTGACAGCAAAGATATCCTTGTATGTTCTAGATGAAAAAAATCAAAAGGAAAAAATTCTTTAAAGTTTTATATTTCATTAGTGTTCAGAATACATTAATAATGAGATTCTTCTAAAGAAGATATACAGATTGCCAATAATTACATGGAAAAGATGTTTAGCACATTTTAATCATTAGGAAAATGTAAATCAAGAGTACAATGAAATACTGCTTCACACAAATTAGGAAGACTATTGTTTTATAAAACAGAAAACAATGTGTTGGTTCTAACATCTATTCGAAATCTGATGCTTTCTCTGCTAGTGGAAAATAAAATGGTGCAGCTATCTTTTAAAATAATAGGAATGTTCTTCAAAAAATCAGATGTGGCTTTGTGTTCCCTGGGGACCACCCACCACCTTCCTTCCCTGAACACTCCCTCCCAACTCCACCCTTCCTAGCCTCCCACATGCTCATCCCTTTTATGGAATTTTCATGTACATATCTATGACCTAAATCATCAACTGGAATAAACTTTATAATAATAAAAAAATTTAAAAATTTAAAAAAAAATCAGATGTGGAATTGCCATACAACCAAGCCACTTCACCTCTAAGATACATAAGGAAAACAATTGAAAGCAGGGACTCAACTATATTTGCACATCAATATCCACAGTAACATTATTCATGGTATTTAGAAGGAAAATCCCAAATGTCCTTGATTACATGGATGAATAAACAAAAGTCAGCATATACATACAAAAGAATATTCAGCCTTAATCAGGAAATTCTGATACATGCCACAGCATGCATAAACTCTGAAAATATGCTGAGTAAAGTAAGTCAGAAACAAAGAACAAATATTTTATGATTCCACTTACAAGAGATACTTATAATAGGTAAAGTATAACAGAAGAACTTGGTTGGTAGGGTGTGGTGTATGGGAAATGAAGGGTTATTACATAGTGAGTAGAGAGTTTAATTATGGGATGATGGGGACGTTCTGGAATTGGATATGGTGATGGTTGTATAACATTGTGAATGTATTTCAATATCAATGACTTTCACATTAAAAGATGGTTTAAATGGTAAATTTCCTGTTGTTTAACTTGACTATGTTTTGGTAAAAGCTGGCTCCCTCATTCCCCTCATACCACTTGGAAGATTCACATTCCAATTTCAAAATTTACTACAAAACAATTAAATTTACTGTTATGTGTGTACAAGAGTGTGGTACTGGCATAAGAATATATAGATCAATTAATGAAATTGAGGATTCATTTTAAAAAATATATAGAGAGATGGTCAGCTAGGGTGCCAAGAAAATTCAGTGAAGAAAGAAGTAATTTCAGCAAATAATATGAGGACAATTTTTATGCATTACAGATGAATTTGGATCCTGATTTCAAACTATATTTAAAAATTAGCACAAATGCACAAAAATATAAGTGAAAGTGCTAAGTTATAAAATTGTAAGAGAAAATATAGATATAAATCTTTATGACCTTTGATTAGATAAAAATTTTCTAAATATGACAGCTAAAACACGGTAAAGGGAAGATTAATTGGTATTCTTCAAAATTCAGTACATTTTTGCTTCAAGGATACTATTAAAGTGAAAAGATGACCCACAGAATGGTAGAAAATTTTTGCAAATAGGTAGACGAGATAATTATGGTCTCATTCACTATTAAGGCTGACATTATGAAGCAAGAAAAATCCCAAATAAAAAATTTAACACTACACTTACAGAAATTTAACAGACTCAAAGTTAGTAGAAGAAAATGGCAAAAACAGGACTGAAAATCAACAGGATAGAGATCAAAAAGCTATCAAGAAGTCAATGCAAGTAAGAAATAGATGAACCTCTAGTTAGGATAATCGAGAAAATAAGAGAGGAAATACTAAGAAAATGCAATTAGAAAAGAAAAAGGAGATATTATCACAGCTGGGCACTGAAACACAAAGAATTATAGGAGATTATGATAAATAATTACAGCTAATAAATGTGAAAACCTTGAAGAAATGGACAAATTTCTAAATTAATTTCAAATGTCGTTTCCCAAGACCAACTCTGAAGAAACAGAGAATTGAATAAACTGCTCACAAGCAGAAATAATGAAATAGCAATAAAAACCTCCCCCAAAACTAAACCTTCCCAAAAAGTAAAGGCAGGTCAAATGACCTCACAAATTAATTCTTTCAAACTTGTAAAGAACCTAAGCCATCTTGCACAAATTATTTCTAAAAATCCAAGTAAAGGAAATGATCCCAAATACACTTAGAAAGACAATATAATCTTAATATCATAACCCAACAAATTCAACACAGGAAAACTACAGACCACTATCTTTGATATATTCTGTTTTACACATTTAAGTAGGTAAACCCAGCTATGGAAAATAAGAAAAATGCTTTATTTTTAACATTACTATTTAAACAGAATGTGAAGATATTTTGTATTCAACAAGATTATTTGCAAAAGGTTCAAATCCCAATTGATCTTGGGGTGTTTTCCAGAATATTTTTACATATCTTTTAAGAACTTAGTGTTACCTTCTAATACAGATTGTTCTGTTTATGATTATCAGACTTAGCAAATAAAAATATAGAACACCCAGAGAAACTTAAATTTCAAATAAAGCAAGAGTAAATTTAGTATATATAATATTTGGAACATAGTTAGATTAAAAATTGTTATTGTTTATTTTAGAATTCAAATTTTGCCAGGTATACTGCATTCTATGTGGCAATATTATCAATGGAGCATTTTAAGAAAAAATTTGAAAAATTATCAAAATTTTATGGATAGATTAAAAGCAAAATATAATCCACTACAAGGATAATGTTCAAATTCTAGTTTGAATTGTTGGATATTCCCTCAATAGTAGTAATATATTACATATGATTATAAATTCCTTTCATAAGTCAAGAAAGTATGATTTACTTGATGAGATTTTTATTCTTTTTTTCCACTGAAAATGTTATTTTGGCAGAACTATCAAAAAATTCCAAAAGCAGTTCAACTGCTGTGTTCATTAGTTTACAGATGAGTTCCTGAAAAATGTAGTCAACCAGTTTCAGAAATCTCAATATTGTTTCTAAAAAACGTCGATATTTGGGTAGCTTGTAATGTGTTCTGTCATCTTCACAGAGTTTTGAATCAAAATAATCTTTAATATCTTTCATTTCTGCGACCTACAATTAAAGAAACAAATTGAGAAACAAGTGATGATTTCCTATATTGATATAGAACAATTTTTAACTTAAATACAGTTTTTTTTTGGTCTGAATAACATATTGGAACTCAACACTATGAACATCAGTCCATCAGAAAAAGAGAAAATAACTTGTGTTTTGAAATCTATGAAATTTGTGCTTTATTTACAAGCAGTAAGTTTATAGAATTCAAATGGGGAATACACATTAGTAAATATCTACATATTAAGACAGAGTAATGCTCCTCAAATACATCAAGAGTTAGTAATAGGAAAGTCAAGTTTAAATGTAAAGTTTCTGGAGGAGACTCTGGCTTACAAATTACAAGCCCTGGGCCTCTTTCACCAGCATTCCAGCAACCTCCGCCTCTTGGATAATCCCAACCAGCTATGTCCAAGGTGCCCTCCCCCCACAGGTATCAAACTAGAAATCAATAATGAAAAGAAAATAATAAAGAGGGTGTACACCAAATGGAGACTGAACAGCATGCTACTGGAAGACCACTGAGTAAATGAGGAAATCAAAGAAGAAATTAAAACATACATGGAAACAAATGACAAAGAGGATACAACATTTCAAAATGTATGGGACTTAGCAAAAGCAGTATTAAGAGGAAAGTTCATAGCAATACAGGCTCATATCAAAAAGTGAGAAACAAATCAAAGAAGCAATCTAATCTCCCAACTTGAGGAACTAGAAAAAGAGCAACAAAAAAATCCAAAACCCAGCAGAAGACAAGAACTAATAAAAACTAAAGCAGAAATAAATAAATAGAAACCGAAAAGACAATCCAGAAGATAAACAAAACTAAAAGCTGGTTTTGGTTCCTTGAAGCAATAAATAAAATAGATAAACCCCTAACAAGGCTCACAAGAAAAAGGGAGAAATTCAAACAAGATCAGAAATGAAAAAGGAGAAATTACAACTGACACATCAGTAATATAAAAGATAATTTTATACTACCATGAACATGCAAACAAATACAAAAACCTGGACAAGATAAAAAAAATTCCAAATACAAATACAAAAACCTGGAGAAGATAAAGCAATAAAGTCACACAAAATTGAACAAAGAATAAATAGAGGACTTAAACAGGCCAATCACAAACAGTGAAACTGAAGCTCATCATAACTCTCTCTAAAAACAACAGCCCAGGACCAGGCAGACTCACAAATGAAGTCTACCAAACATTCAAAGAGGAAATAACAACTGTACTACTAAAATTATTCCAAAAAGTTGAGAAAGAAGGAAAACTATAAATACATTCTATAAATCAAACATTAAATTAATACCAAAACCAAAGATAGCACAAAGAAAGAAAACTATAGACCAACCTCTTTAATAAACACAGATGCAAAAATTGTAAAAATCCTGACAAATCAAATTCAACAGTGCATAAAAAGGATTATTCACCATGACTAAGTGGGATTCATCTGTGGAGCACAAGGATGGTTCAACATCTGAAAGTGAATCAAGATAATTCATCACATTAACAAGGAAAAACCAAAAATTATATGATCATATCAATAGATGCAGAAAAAGTATTCGATAAAATTCAGCACCCATTCATGATGAGAGCCCTGGAAAAAATAGTAATAAAAGGAACTTATCTCAATATAATGAAAGCCATTTATGACAAACACACAGCAAACATCACCCTTAATGGGGAAAAACAAATCATTTCAATTAAGATCTGGAACCAGACAAGAATGCCCACTTTCACTACTACTTTTCAACATAATCCTGGAAGTTCCAGCTAGGGCAACAAAGAAAGAGAAAGACATAAAAGGAATACAAATAGGGAAAGAAGAAATAAAGCAATCATTATAGGTAGATGATATGATACTTTAAACCCCCCCAAAAAATCCACAGAAAAACTAATTGAAGTAATAAAACAGTTCATTAAGGTAACTGGATACAAAATTAATACACAAAAATCAGTCACTTTCTTATACACAAAAAAAATCAGTCAGAGGAAGAAATTTTAAAAGCCACTCCATTTACCATCACACCAATAAAAAATTAAATAACTGGGAATAAATTTAACCAAAAAAAATCTGTACAAAGAAAACTACAAAACATTATTAAAACAAATAGTGGAAGACAAAATAATGGAAATACATTCCCTGTTCCTGGACTGTAAAAATTAACATTATCAAAATGGTCATTCTACCAAAAGCAATCCACAGATTCAATGCAAGTTCAATAAAAATTCCATGACATTCTTTAAAGAGATAGAATAAAAATTACTGAAAGTCACATGGAATAACAAAAGACCACAAATATCCATAATTCTTCTGACCAAAAGAAAAGAGAAAAAGGTTGTTACAATCCCAGACTTCAAATTATACTACAAAGCCATAATAATTAAAACAGTGTGGTACTGGAACAAAAACAATCAAATCAATGAAACAGAATTGAAAGTCCAGAAATAAAGTCACACATATATGGTCAACTAATGTTTGACAAAGGTAAAAAATATATACATTGGGACAAGGATAGCCTCTTCAATAAATGGTTCTGGGGAAACTGGACCACTATGTGCAAAAAAATGATCCTGGACAACTCCCATACAACATGTACAAAAACCAACTCAGAATGAATAAAAATCTTGGGTAAGACCTTAAATCATAAAATACATAGAAGAAAATATGGGCAAAACACTCCAAGACCTACACTTTAGAAACCCATTTCAAGACACAGCTACAGATGTTAATAAAAATGAAGGAAAACATAAACAGCTGGGCCTACATCAAATTAACAAGCTTCTTTACAGCAAAAGAGACAGTAACCAAAACAAAAAGAAACTCAACTGAATGAGGAAAAATTTTGCCCTCCACACAAGTGCAAGGATCTGATAACAAAGATTCACAAAGAACTCACACAGCTTAGCAAAAACAAAACAAAAAGCCCAATCAAAAAATGAGAAGATCTAAAAATTCTTCTCCAAAGAGGAAACACAAATGACCAATAGACAAATGAAAAAATGCTCGACATCACTAATAATCAGGGAAATGCAAATCAAAATCACAATGAGATATCATCTTACACTAGAAAGAATGGCCCACATCAAAAAAACAGGTAATAAGTGCTAGCATGGATGCAGGGAGAAAGGAACACTTTTCACTGCTGGTGGGAATGCAAACTGGTCCTGTCACTCTGGAAAGCAGTGGAGGACCCTCAAGCAACTGAAAATGGAACTACCATTGATCCAGCAACCCAACTTCTGGCAATCTACCCACAGGACACCAAAACACTATTCAAAAAGACATCTGTACTCAGATGTTCATCACAGCACTTCATACTCAGCTAAGCATCCCGAGGTCACCTTTTTACTACTACACAGTTCTATCGGCCGGGCACGGTGGCTTGTGCTTGTAAGCTTCAGCCTATGAAGCGGCCAGGGCTAGGGATCGTGATTCGAGTCCCGCCTGGGGCCAGTAGTGAGACCTAGTTCCAAAAAAAATAGCTGGGCATGGTGGTGAGTGCCTGTAATCCCAGCTACCTGGGAAGCTGAGGTTGGGGATTGCTTGAGTCTGTGGTACCCCGGGCAACGAGAGCCTGCAGTTCCACGGGCAAAAATAGCAAGACCTAGTCTCAAAAAAAAAAAAAAAAAAGATACACAGTTCTATCATTTGTTTGGCTCCATGCCATATGATTAGGTTGGACAGAGTGAATAATGTTCATGTTTAGCTGGGGTCTTCACATCTTGCTAAAAAGACAAGGGAACTACGATGCTAATTGCAGCACTATTCACAATAGCCAGGATATAGAAACAACCCAAATGCCCAAAACTAATGAATGGTTGAAAAAGACCAAAATTGACAAATATGAAATATTTGTGATAACATGGATGGACCTAGAGAGAATCATATTAGCAAAAATAAATCAGAAAGAAAAAGACAGAAACCATATGAGCTCACCTATAAATAGGATATAGAAACAACAAACAAAAGGCCAGAAAAAAAATAAATAAATAAACTGAACATAGTCATCTGGTACCTGGCTAATTTAGCAACACAAACTTATTTAAAAGTGATGTTTTTCATTGAAAAGATTATGTATTATCAGAAGTGATCACATAACTTGAAAATTTTACATGCACAACATATAGATTTTTAACTGTAAAATAGTGAAGCCGAGTTTAACTATTCAAAATAAAAAATTTTCAGCATTTATACCAATAAAGCTTTAACCAGTTCAATAATTTTGTCAATGTCAAAGTACAAATGATATGCCTACAAAGACTGGTCTTTTTAATGAATGAGTAGGTGGAGATTCTGGCTTTTAATAGGTTAACTTATTTTCTATAAACACAGGATAGATTTTTGGCTAACCATATCTCAATTCTGACTCCAGATTTACCTCAATGGAGGTGGCTCTCAGTTTCCATTCAATCAGTTCTATGACTGTTATGTTTTTCCCAGAATAATCACTGGCAGTTAAGCATCATGGTAGACTTAGAAGTCACAACTGTACATGCCAATAACCAGGTTTCAACAGTTATCAGTGCGTGCAGCCATTGATTCCCACCCCAGCACTCATAACTACATATGTATCTGCAACTGCTCTTGCTACTCTATGCGCACCTGCAAACAGACCTCACAACTAAGTGTGTGTAGACCACCAATTCCAGCTACCATCAGCAGTCATCTGTGTTTGTAGGTTCTGGATCTGGAAGCATATTAAGATTCCCAACATCTTGAAGGATTCCGAATCAATAATCAAAACTCCACTAAAATCAAAAGAAGCCCAGAACCCTGGTAAAGTCTACAAAACATTTAAAGAAGCATAATATCAATCCTTATAAAAACTTTTTCAAATACTTGAAGAGGAGACTACACTCCCAAAGTCATTTCACAAGGTGAATATTACTTGATACCAACATTCTGAATAAGGACATAGCAATAATAGAAAACTACAGATAACATTCCTGGTAAATATAGGCATTAAAAATTCTAAACTATTACTACTAGCAAGTGACTACTAGCAAACCAGATTCAACATTGGAAGAGTCATATACTATGATCAAACAGGGTATGTCTCTGGGACTCAAGGATGGTTTGAGCTACACAAATCAGTAAGTGTGATACATCCCCTTAATTAAATGAGATAAAAACCATGATTATATTAATAGGCAACAAAAAAGCATTTAACAAAATACACCATTCTTTGATGGCAAAAACACTCAACAAATTGGGTATAGAGAAAACATACTTCAAAGTAATAAAGGTGATATATATGACAAGACCACAGCTAACATTATGCACAATGATGAAAGATCCAAAGCTCTGTCCCTTAAGATTAGGAACAAGGGTCCCCGCTCCCATCACTTCTATCAACATATTATTAAAAGCAATCCAGTCAGAATAATTGGGCAAGAAAAAGAAATAAAGTCATTAAAATCATATAAGAATACATTTCTCAGCATTTAAATATCAAGTCATAACAAAATAAAATATCAGTGCTTTGTGTGACACTCACTCTGAAAATGGGAAACGTTCCGATCACTACCATCGGATCCAGCAACTTAGTGTTCTGCTGGTGATATGAAAGAGCCGTGTCAAAATATGAGCCTCTGCATGAGAGATAACATCTCGTGTCTGCATCTAGTAAATGTATAGTGCTATTTGGTTGGTTTGTCCCTCTAACTGCCCATTTTTAACACTTTTTCCAGGGATGAAATTTCAAACTACTTTAATTATACCAAAAAAGTATATGATAAAGTGGATTAAAAAAAGTATCACCTTTAAAAGTGTATACTTTATTTCTGAAATTGCTTTACTCCTGAGAGCCTTAAATTGTTCCAATGCCTGGGTAGCCTGCTGTGACTGTTCTTCACAAAATTCATCCAGAGAATATGTTCGAGATCTATCCAGCTAATTAAAGAACAGTAAATGTTGAATATTGTAAAAATCAAAATTCATTTTCAAAAAATAGATATAAAATATTAGTCATTTCCTCAAATAATAAAGAGCACATTTTATAGTTTGTTTTGTGTACATTAAGCTTTATATACTACATGCCTTGCACATTCTCCAAATTCTAATGCCCACAGCTTAATCTAACTAAATCTTGCTTTTAAAAATGACAAAAATAATTATTATTTTAATTGAATATATTATTATTAAGTATAAGTAATTTAAGCCAAAAGAGAAAAATTCAAGAATTGATATATCTTTCAAATATCCATAAACCCAGTTGAATCATAAGTCACAGAAATTACTCTTACCTTTAAAGTACAAATTATCTGTAAAATGCTAAAATATGAATATTAAATGTAGGAAAAAGATGTTAAAATTAATTCAAATAAAATGTTATTCTTAATTTATTCAGAATATATTATGGAGGAATTTTCATCAACTATGCCATGGAACTCCCTCCCCCCTGGTATTACAGAAACAGTGTTTTTTATTCAGTCATGCATATCCCATCACTCTCCTTTCAGTACTTTTTTTTCCTGCATTGTGCTAATTCTTTTGTCAAAATACATTTTCATCCATAAGTATGTAGACATCTTTATCCATAGTGATAACACATAGTATAATACTAAAGAGTATACACAGTACACATTGTATAATACTAAAGTATTATTCCAAACTTAAAAAAAAAGATTGAAAAGTACTCCTCTCATGTTAAACTTTTGGATTAATTCTGTGTTCTCCCTCATCTAGTTGCATATCTAATTACCAAGTCCTGATTTATCCAGTAAAATATGTCTCAAAAATCTCCCTTGCTTTATGACTTCACTGTGGACATCTCAATTGAAGTCCCTTTTGCTTACACCTGCATTATTCTAGCACTGTATTAGCTGATCTCTTTAACTCTATCCACACACCTTCCATTTTTCCCACAAACTAATAGCATATTAATTTTCTTAAGATAACAAGTTCAGAAACTTTCAGTCGTAGTTCTTAAGAACAGTTCTCAGAACTCACTCTGCATAAGAATCCCTCGAGACTTGTGAAAAAAATAGATTACTAGCATTATTCACTGTATTCTCAGCCAAAAAGAGTGGGAGAAAACACCTGTGTCTTTATTTAATGTTCAAAATACTTTCCAGTAAATTATAACACATTTTTTATGGAAAATATAATCAAAAGTGCCAACTCCTTAGCTGGTTTTCTGGCCTTGATATAGTAGTACTTACCTTTACAAAGTATATCGCAGATGGATTATCTTCATGTTCTTTACCATTTTTGTGATTAACTGCATCTTCACAAAGTCCCTTTACAAAAAACAAACATCCTAGAAATAACTCGTTAGCCATAAAAAGATGGTGGGATAGATATGACCTGAAAGTTTGAAAAATCCATACTTATCTCCCATTCAAGAGAATGAAATTCAGATAACTAGTATAATTTATTTCATGTGCACAGTTAATATGCATTATATCTAACACATTTTAAATAACACTGAGAAAAGTTAGTAAGCATTTTAGACCTTATTTGGCTGTTATTCTTGAAGGCAAGGTTTTGACACTGGGTGTGCTAAGAAAAACATGTGGAAAAAACAAGTGATGATGTTACCCTGTATGCCACTGATATCTAGTAATATAGAATAGTAAGCAGTAATATCCAAAAGGAATAATATTTCTATTATTAAATATTTATTATTTATCAAATTCAAATAAATTTCCTTAATTTACTGATTCCCCAATTACAGGGGTAAAATTTACTAGATTAAGAACCATTTGGAAAGTATTTCCTAAATTCTCTCATCACCAAAATTCTCACATATGTTAGTTTGATCATAATTGCAAAGGTGAGACACACTATTGCTAACAACACTAGAAGGAAGAGAAGAAATGAAGGTGAAAAATAGCACAATATGGATGGAATTAGAGATTATTCTAAGGTAATCAGTCTAAGCCAGAGGGAGAAAAACAAAAAAAAATTGGTTGCTAGAAATCCTACAAAACAGAAATAACTGTAGTCTATCTTGGATGACTTAGTCATTCCCTTTCTTGGAAGTAAAAAAATTAAATCAAATGACCAGGGGGACTTATCACTGGTTTTTCATAGCACTACAATTTCTTCATTCCAAGAATGGCATACTACAAAAGAGATGTTTATACAATGTCTAATATGTACAGTATTAATTTGTCTTTAAAAATAATATGGATTAAATTTAATCATCCAGGTTATGGATGTAAGTTTCAACCCATTGAGAGAAAATTAATTTATATCTGTTCCCATATTGCATGTTAAACTACAGGTTTTTTCTCTTGAAATTTTTATTAAATATATTGTGTATCAAGTCTTACCTGCTCCTCTCTTTCTTAAGCCTTTTAATATTCAATTTCCAGACAACAAATGATTTTTTAATTCTGAAATGAAAAATACCTATATAATCATAAGTGATATTTTTCATGGGATAAGTTTAGAAAAAACTAATATTAGTAAATTCATCTAGAAAGTGTTTAATTCATCCTGACTTACTTAAATATCAAACGATATTACTTTTCCACCAAACAACAGAATCTAGAGCAAAAGTAATAATCAATTTGATTCTTATAGATGTGTAATTCATTTAGGTACAACACTCCAACAAATATAAAAACTTTTATTTTCTGTCTCTTTATTAGCTTCCTATTTCAAAAACATTTATTTTAAGAAGAATCAAGACTCAGTTTTCAGCTAAAATGAAAAAATACTTTTATTAGAAATCATATATAGTGGTAAGTAAAAAAATAAGATAATGTATTATTTTGACATTATTTAATAATCATGTTTGGTTTTTTATTGCATTTGTAATTTTAAAAACTCAAAGAACATGACAAGGAACTGAAAAGTTTCCCTGGTGATTACTCGTTATCCTTTAACTTTCACACATGAAACACATGTACTATTTCTGCAAATTGCCTTCAACTGTTCTAAATTATGACCAACTATTTCATGTACTTACAGGACTAATCTAGTGCCATATCAGTTATCTCTATCTACCCACCCCAGTAGCTTTGCCATCACTTTTTTTTTTAGTTTAGAAATGTTTAATGGTTACCAGAAGCAATACAAGGAGGTTGGGGAAGGGATATAGAGGGGGTATGGGTATGAGTGGTTTGATAGAAGGGAAAATATTATTTTAAAAAAATAAGAAGAAAGTTTTTTTTAATTAAATATTACATATATATATTTCACATCTTTGTATTCCCTGGGCATCACCCACCACCTTCACTCCCAGACCCCTCTCTCTCATCTCCCCCCCCCACCCCACCCAGCTGTGTACTTTAGTTTGGTTGTTAACTTGTTTTGACTTTTCCTCCTGGCCTTTTGCTCATTTTTCCTGTATCTCATATATTAGTGAAACCATTTGGTTTCTGTCTTTTTCTTTCTGACTTGTTTCTGCTAATATGATTCCTTCTAGGTACATCATGTTACCATAAATTCGTCAAATTTGTCATTTTTAATTGATGAGTAATATTCCATTGTGCATATACACCACATCAAAAAGGAGAAACTTTAAATTTTTTTTAAAGAAACAGCTTTATTATATGTGTAAATAATGTCTAGGTGCTCTATCCACAAATCTGATTTTCCAAAAACAAAGGGGTGTTATTTAGAAGAAAACCAGACAAACTTTTAAAGGCACTGGATTTCTCTGCTTTTAAATAATTACTAAACTAAAATAACTAAGCTTGTGCTACTAGAAATCTAAGTTAGAATTGAGTATGCTCCAAGTGGAAGTTAGAATATAGTGCCTTTGCAGGAAACAAACAACTCAGCTGTCACCCCAACAATTCACTAACTCCTGCCAGAATGATTAACGTAGATCAAAACAGTCCAACATCATTAAACTTCACTAGATCATCATTAAACTTCACTAGATGAGGCTCTTATGTTCTTCTATAATAATAAAACAAATAGGCATTACCCAAGACTAATTATCATATAGACTGTTATTTCTTCATTGTGACCCACCTTCCATAGCATTAATAAAGGGAATATTTTACTGCCAAGAAAATTTTATTTTTGAACATCACTGGCCAAGAATTTTTGCCATTAGTTATGATATAAATGCTGTGCCATTATCCAAGTGGCATGACAGTTTAATGTCCACAATTCACTTCTCTAATTTCAGTATTTTCATGATTTATGGAGGTACATTTATCAGAGAGATTTAACAGCAAGAGGCAATCTAGCATCCATAATATCTGATGTTTTTCAGATAACAATGTTTGCGATGTATTTTTAGCCACCTTTCATTTGAGTGGCCTTATATAAAAAATTGATAATTTAGAAATTCTAAGTCTCCAAAGGAGGTTTTCAAGTGCACTCATACAAGTTGTTAGTGAGGATTTTAAGAAATCTTCCTTGTCCACATCCTGTTATGGATCTCTGGACCATTTTCAGCTGCTTGCCTTTGCCTGCAGGAGGGGCCAAATTAAGAAGGATGTTTTGTTTGACTTGCTTGATGTTCTGAACTTTCTGTAGTTGTTTATTTTTCTTCAACCCATTCATTATAATCTTGGATTGGTGATTCTATTTTATATCTTCTACCCTTTTCATTGTGCCAATAGTTTTATTACATAGATCTCACTGTATTTGACAGATTCATTTCTAAGCTTTTCAAACTCAAGTAAATTATCCACTGTAAGCTCTTTGCCAGCAATTATCTGAATGCTTCCATCCGCCTGACTTTTTAAAATTTACGTTTCTTTGTAAAGTTTTTATGATAACTGGATTTATAGAATCTGAGCACCTTTCAGTTGTTGCGGATGATATTATCATGTGTGACTGGGGTAGAAAGGCCCCCAAACAGAAGTAACACTTGTACAGATGCAGGCTGACCTCAGTGGACACCCTCTGGTTATTTTATATTAATGAGAACAATCACTCCTAAACAATCATATATACTTGGTAAGAGCTAGTGTAAATGGGAAAATGGCAGGGGTAAGAGTGCCCAAAAGACCAAGCAATCAGTCAAGCTTCCTTATGTCGTTGGCTAATTTTGAATCAGATGGAAGAACTGAAGCCATCCAAGCAGTCCAGAAAGATCTCCATGATGTAATACAAACAGGCACAACTGGGGTCTTAGAAATCAGAAATGCCTCAGACACTTTGACCACCAATAAGGCTCCAAAGAGGAATTGCAAAGTCCTATTGCACTTAACAGAGATTCCTAACATTTAATTTCCAGCTGACATTTTACATACTTACTCTCTCATCTACTATATTCTAAGTGCTTTAACAGAGGACAGTTGTTTGGCTTGTTCAACTCAGTATTCCTAGAATATAGAATGCCCAGTCCTTAGTGGACTCTCAATAAATATTCATCCAGTGAATAAATAAAACAAAAGGTAAATCAAGGTCACTATAGTCAATTTAAGTTTGCTTGACTATGAAACATCTTTTTATATATATAAAACATCTTTTTTATTCATAAAAGATGCTTGTCTTATTTATCAAAAAATTAAAATTAAATAGTTTTAATACTTAAATGGTTAAGCTTCCTGTTTCTAAAATATGTTTAAGGATACCCTCTTTCTCTTGTATTTCCACACATATATGACGTACTGTAACAGAAAATAGATGTGATCAAGGCAATTGCTATTTCAATAATATCACAGTAAAAAAAAAGTTGATTTTATCTCACCTAAAATTGGAAAATATCTTGAATTTCTGTAAAAAATAGTAACATTTTCTTTCTAATAGCCATTCCGAAGTTGGTACGAGTTCTATTTCTTCTACATCATCGACCTGAGTAACCTGAAAATATAAAGTACAAAAAAAAACCTTTCTTTAAAAAATACACATTATTTCCAAGAAATTAAGAAAGGATATATTTGGCTCATAACTACTTGCCTTTATAAATAAGCTTTTTCTATATCTCATCTCATTTCATCTACATCCAAACTGTGTTTCTCATTAAACACTGCTTTTATACTTGCCATTTTTTCAAGTGTGTGTTTTAATAAGCTTCTCTATAACACACACTACTGAAAATCATAATTGCACATCAAATATTTTATCACAATTCAAATTTCGTTAAATCTCCCTCCCTGATTTCCTCAAACCACCCAACAGTGTACGTCCCTCCCACACAAGCTATTCTACTCGAGATTCCTGCGTTGCAGTTCATCTCACTGACTTCAGGCTTCTTCAAAATACAGACAAGCGCTTCTCCCAGTCAAGCAGCGTAACTAAAGCGCAGTGAGGTCATTCCCAGCAAGAGACATCAGATTCCTTCTAAGTTACGGACTCAATCAGTTAGAAAAAAGACTCAAGAAAAGACACCACAGAACTTGCACGGGTCACGAAGACAGGCCCAGGTCCAGGGCGCGGGGCCGCCTCCCACGCGACTGCAGAGCGGCCCCAGGTCGCTGCCCGCAGAGAGCAGCCTGAGAGTAAGTCTGGTGGCTACGTCCACCCCGTGTCAGAACCGCCTCCAGGCTGACCTCCTCTCAGGAGACCCATGACACGGCAATCGTGGCAGCTCCACTGGGTTTATTCTTCTGTCAGGGAAACTGGGTTGAGGCCTTGGTTTCGGAGTGTTGCCGCCCTTCCTCTCAATGTTCCTGCTCGTGGTCAGGGTCCGTGCTCCGCTGCCCTCAGGAAGCTGCATTCCCACCCCTGCGAGACTTTTCCTTGGTGCTGCTGTGGGGGTGGACATTCTGGTAGAAGGGCAGGGAGCGTGACACTAGAGTCAAGGGTCAGGTCACTGAGGTTCTCTCTTAACCCTCTGAGAGAGGTTGAGAGGCTCATTCTGCCCAGGAACTGTCCTCAGTGGACATGTGAGAGGACTCCGGGGTCACGGCTGGATTACACTTCTTGATGAGTCCATTGGAAGCCCAGTCACAGCCGGCAGCTCCTCCGAGATCTTAGGGTTTGGGCAGAAGGTGATGTTCAATAAAGGAAAGGAAAGGAAAAGGGAAGGGCAAGGGCAAAGGCAGGGGCAAAAGAAAGGAAAGGAAAGGGGAAAGTGAAAGAAAAAGAAAAGAGAAGGGGAAGGGAAGGGAGGGGAGGGGAGGGGAGGGGGACAGAAAAAGAAAGAAAAAGAAAATAGTAACCTGAAAAAATAGCCCAGAATAGAACAAAAATTCATATACTCAGTCTTAGCATGGTGCAAGAATGAACTCAGTAGCCATTTTCTAATGCCATTTTTCTTGTACTCAACAGAGAAAGAAAAGGCTTCTTTTTCTGACATATTCTAAACAAAATCACTCTTTTTGGTCATATAATTTTTATGTTTTCTATAAATGCAATGTTGATAACTTAATCTTTTTTATTTTTTAATTAAACTTCATTATTTTCATACATCAGTCACATTTGTAAAGTTATTGCTCCCCTTAGGCATGATCCTCCCTTCTCTCCTTTCCCTCGTTCCCCTCTCCGGTCACTCTGACTCCTCTCTCACTGCCAGGTGTTGGTTGGTGTTTAGCCGACTGGTCTTCTTTTTTCATTTCTGGGGCAATATCTTTTTTCTGGATGAGGCCCTGCCGTCCTGGGGCACTGCAGACCAGGCTGTTTAAATTGCCAGGTATAACTCTGAGGCAGGTAGCCTGTCCAAGCACGCTGGAAACCACCTGCAGGGCAGGAGTGTGGCATGATTCTCCAGGCTCCTTTATTGTGGCATTTCCTGTGGTGAAGAAGACAGTCTTTTTTTCAGACCCTTATGATAGCTGGAGCCAGTGCCTCCTCATTCTGGTTGGCTGTCTGCTCCTTCCATTCTGATGTCTGTCCCATGGTGCTGCTTCTTAGCCCTATAGTTCTAGCATCTGGCCTTGGGAACATGTCTCCCAGCCATCGGCATTAAAGAAGTTCCCCAGGGGGGACAAACCTCAGCAGATGGTTGATCTGGCTTGTCTCTCTTATGGTTCACAGTTCTGCCATGAGGCCTCTGCCACCTTTCTGTGCCTTTCCTTCCCCATTGGAAAAAGGGAACTCCTTGCTCACATTGAAGGTATCTCTGAACAGGGGACTTTGGCTCCCAGCACTGGAATGTTGTAGGTGCTGCTCTGTGACATGTCATCACTCTAGTTGGTCTCACAATCTTGTTTCATATGGTTCTGACCATGCCCATTTTGAGTCCTGCCAGGTGATGGGTGTGCCCAGACTTTCATTTATTCCTCTTACCTTCAGTACATCTGCAGCTGGATTGCTGCTTTTCTTGTTCCTGATTAGGATAGAGGTGAGAGTGAACCAGAGGGGGACATTCCCCACTGCCTTATCTGTGCCCCATCAGAGGACCGCCATCTCTCATTCCTGAACCCAAAGGAGATGAGGGGCAAGGGGCCAGAGCCCCCAGGCTACTGGGTTGTCAGGTCTCCAGACTCTGGCTTCTCCCTGGAGCAGGTCTTACCTGTCCCTGGCCCGTGACAGTCATCCAGGATAACTTAATTACAGCAATGAACTAATTTAAAGTGGTTAATAATCCTGTTCTCCAGATACCTATTTTTGACACTCAAAAATTACATACCTTCAACCAAGGAATTCTCTTCCAAGAGTCTTTTACCCCTATGCAAACATTAACATATACTTAAATTTCTTCCAGAAACAACAGTGTCTTTTTATCAGCACCTATGTATCTATGTACATATTTTTATTTATATAGTCATTGTTCCTTACATTTTCAGATGATAATGCATACTAGAGGTTATTTATACATCTGCACATACAGATCTACTCCATGCAGATGTGGTCTTGCCCACATATATATACTTGGCTGGGGGTTTAGCTGGGAGGTTGGAACCATTAAATGATCAAAACAAAAAACTGTATAATTACAATTAAAGTAAGTATGAAAGTACTATGAAAGAGTATAATATAAGTATTTATACTTCTGGAAATGAAGTTCTAACAAGTCTGGTTATACTTTTATTTATTTTTACAGCTCCTACTATGCCAGAAAAGTCTGTTTTCTAATTACATCTTTAAAAACTACATAAAATATTAAGTATTTAAGAGGGGAAAATGTCTTAAAATTGAATTCTCAAACTTAAATATCTAAACAAAGAGAAAAATGTCATTATTAAGTAATATTTGCCCCAAGAGGATCATAAACTCAAATGACCAAGTTTGTCTGTAATATACAAGGATAAATATACCCAAATAAATTCAAAATTGATAAATTTCTATTTGCTTCTGAAAAGTTGGACATGGGCATTGGATATTACCTTTGAGACAAATGAAGCAGTAATAATCCAAAATTCTTTGCTATGTCTAGCTCTGTGGGCAGACACTACCTGAAGATCATAAGGATCATAAAGAATTTTAGGATTTTTCCGAGGAAGGCAATATATAAATTCTCCATCATCTTTCAAAGGCTCCTAAAGTTAAAAAAAAAAAAAAGTAGTTTAGTGAACTGCAGCAAATTAAGTATCAAGATGACTGAGTGGATTACTCAGTAAGTTAAAGTAATATTAATATACATTAAAAATAAAAATATTACCAAGAAAGCTAGGATCTATGTCTCATCAGCAGAGTTCAACAACACAATATTAAGGAAAATTTAATATATTCAGTTTCCATCCTTATATGTTCTGTAGTGATAAAAATAATCATGAAGATTGATCTATATGCTTACCTAAGGCATGCTATTAGATGAGTAACTCTGACAATACCTTTTACATAGACATGCTATACTTCCAGTAAATTTGCCAGCACCAGAGATTTTGATCATTCTAATTTATCATTTGTTTTGATATAATGTTGGTTTAGTATTACAATAGCTATAGTTAAGGTCTATTAAGTAATAAATATTGAATAATGTTTTCATGTACACTATCACAAAAGTGAGAGCCTAATCTCTCAAATTTAAAGATATTAAAGCTTGTTCTTTTTCATATCATAAAAGAGATATAGAAATTAATATTCTGTGATGTTAGGTAATTTGAGAAAAATCATAAAGCCAGGAAGTGGTAAAGTAAGGATTTGAACACAAGTCTGACTCTAAATTCAAGTTCTGAGCTCCTGTACTGTTGACATTATTGGGAAATCAGTTATTCCACCTTACCAAAATAGTTTAAGTAACATTTACTTCTCTTAGCTTTGAAATTAACTTTTATTGATGAGAAAAATTCTAAAATTATTCTATAGGGAAGTTTAATTGTCTTTTCTACATAACTAAATCATTATTAAAGATTTTAATAATTAAAACTTATTATAAAAAAGAATTTAGTCTTCTTATAATTCAGTGATGCCTTAAGAAGCTATTGAAGATTATTGCCTCTACTCAATTATCTTAGTTCTTTCACTTTCCTATTTTGACTTCCAATGTGTATCTAGAAATCTTTTTTAAAATGCTCTTTAAAAATTGCAAATAAAATGAAATAAATAATCCCTGAGTTGTGACTTGTATAGTATATGGGTTTTATTATAGTTATTTGGTCAGTTGAAGCATTTTTGTTCTAAATTATGATCAAAAAAGGTTGAAAGGTTGAAAGTTTCAACCTTTTTTGAAAATAATTAAAACTAAATTTAAAAACAAATACCTTATCATATTTTTAATCCTTTTTTCAAATCAAGTGAAACATACTTATTTGATTATTAGGATACTAAGCTCATGTACAACTACAGGTTTTTTAAATCATCAGGCTCATTATCTGCCAGACACCATGACACATTTTTATCTCATTTCATCTTCACAGTTGTCTAAGGTAAGTAGAATCACTATCTTCATTTCAAGGTCAAAGAAACTACAGCTTAGAGAGGTTAGGAAATATCTAAAATAACAGTGTATAAGCAGAGATTCAGAGTTAGGTGATCTAACTCTATTGGACATGCATTTTCCTTTAAATATGCTACCTCTGGACAATATCAAAAGATAATTTATCCTCAATGGTAACAGTCTAGAATAGAGGTTAGCAAACTACATCCAGGGCCCGGTGATAATTTTGGTAAATAAAGACTTTTTGGAACACAGCCCAAGTCATTTTTTTTTATGTTTTCTCGTTATTTTTGCGCTACAGTGGCAGCACTGAATAATTGCAACAGGGATCATTTGGCCCTTTTCAGAAAGTTTATTGACCCCTGAGAGAGAGCGCAGTGGTTTTCAATAGTGTGCAATAATCTTGGAGAAATTAACAAAATACAGATCTCTGAGCTCTAACCCCAGAGTTTCAGATTCAGAAGATCTGGGATGGAAATGAGATTACGTATTTCTAATAAATCCCAAGCTAATGTTAATGCTGTTTGTCTGGGGCTGCAATCTTGGAATTCCTGACCTAAAAGTAAGAAGAAATAACTTTTGTTTCAGGTCAGTGGTAATAAATGAGGCCTCCGCATGCAGACCTTAGCTCTTATCAGAGCATCCAGCCTCTGATCATATGACTATGGACATGGTAACATTTCTCTGAAGAGGCTCAATTGGAAAAGAGAAAACAAAAGGTAATACAGAGATAATGAGACAAAAAATCAGGTACCAGTTGAATAAGAAATGAGAATGTTACAAAGTACATTATGATTTCTTTGAAAATCACACATACAAAAAAGATGCACAGGAATAAAGAGTAGATTCAAACTTCAAGTGATACTACTCCTTCTTAGGGAGACACTAGTGAGAGAAAGTGATGACTGCAGATGGACATGAATATGAATATATACTTAAATTTGTATCTTTTCTGCATTCCATTTTTTTAAAAAAGTGAAATGAACCTATGTCCAATATTTTTTGTAAGCATTTAGCACAAAACAGTGATTTTGATATTAATGCAATGTCTGATTATAAGGTAATATGCAAAATGAATGGAAAGCATTTTAAGATACAGTTTCAACTGTTAACTTATAGTACAAAATTGAATAAATCAGAATAATACCTTTAGAAAAGTCTTCTGAATTCCAGGTTTGGGACTTTTATATTTGAAATCCTGCTGTGGTAACACTGTTTGCCAACCAAGCTTTTCTCTTAATCGAATAATATGTTTTATTACATCATCACCTTTTGGTTCTGGTTCTGATTGAGAACATTAAAAACATAGCTAACATAAGCACAAAAGTAGGTATCTTTTCCTGTATCATTTTATTATTCTAAATATTCTAAATCTTTCTACCAAGAGAAAAAAATTAAATCATAAATCATACTTTAAATTTACACAAAACTATAATTGCAGGACAAAATATAGCTTGAAAGCCAATTTTCACTGAAGACAGAATGAAAATAACAGTATTTTTTCATTCAAGAAAGATATCAAAAAACTACTTCTATAATGACATAGTAGTAGTCAGCAAGAGAAAATGCTGAGACTAGGAAGCAGTTAGAAGCCTTTTCTTAATTATGGCCTAAGCTAGCAGGGCAGAATGGGGGGAGTAGGGAGGCTTTAAACACTAAATATTTATTCTCCGTTTCTATGGGTCAGAAATTCAAAAGAAGCTAGATAGGTGGTTTTGATTCAAAATCTCTCATAAGGTTGTAATCAAAATGTTGTTAGGACGACAGTCACTCATCTGAAAGCATGACTGGGGCAGAAGAATCGCTTTCAGGACAGCCTGCCCACAGCTATTCACAGGAGACTTCAGTTCTTCACTGCAAGAATCTCTCTATAGGCTAGCTTGGTTTCTCAATCTAATGATATTTTAGGTTTTCAAGAAGAATTAAGTTTGTTAACTAGTCTTCAAGCAACCAAATGCATAAAGCTCATTAAGAGTGTGTCTTGTAAAATCAATGTCCAATACAAATACCAACTAAAGAATAACTTGCAAAAGTGCAATGTCTTCTAAACAAGCTGGGTCAGTGATCTACCTACCCATTCTATCAAATGACATAACTTTGACTGCCTGAACTCTTCGACAAGCATGTGTTTGATCCTTTTTTCCCTTTACTTTCTCCACCGTCATATGGGAAATTGGTTCTAGAGCAAGTATCTCTTTTGGAGTTAGAACGTCTTGGAGGTGATCTGAAAATAAAACCAATATTGACTAACTAAACAGCATGAACTACAAACATTTCCATGGCAATTCCACCAAGTACATACTCAATGTCCATACAGGAAGTTATACAGGAAGAATTTATGAACACAGGTTCTAGGTCAAACTGCCTTGGTCCCATCAAGCTCAGTTACAAGCTTTTATCACTCACAGTCCTGCATTTTTTGTGAGTTACCTGCATGCTTTACAAGGATTGTTACAAAAAGGAACTCAGAGTTGTTGCAAGGGATCAACTTAGTCTATTTATAGCACATAAGTACTTAGCTAAGGTAAACTTTAGTTGAATTTATTAAATAAACTTTAAAATGTGAATCTTGTGAAATAGATAACAAAACCTTTTTTATTAACTGAAAAGTGACAATTGAGTCTACTGTATTTGTTTAGATACAAACACAGGGGGAAAATGGGGCCTATTTCTCTTTTTTCTTCTAGGCTAGCTGATTATCAGGTAGATTTTTTAGCACATAAAACGGGGAAATCATCTAAAAGTAGAGCTTTCAGAAATAAGTGAATTATTTATTCTTGTGGGATCAGTCCTCTCTCCCCAAAGGGGCCAAATAGAAAGGGTCAGAAAGATTATTTACAGGAAAAGACAACTTGGCAGTGAAGAACTCACACCCCACAGCCCAGTGGGGCTCAGGTAAGGGCTCCAGCCAGCACTAGACTACTTCCAGTTTCCAAGGTAATGCACCTGGGAGATAGATGGGGCTGTGAACTTTGCAACTGAATGGGCCTCTGCTATTCAGGCTGAGGTGAAGACTGAGTTTTACTGGCCCAGGGAAAGACAACTTGGTGATGAAGAACTTCCACCAGCACAGATAGAGAAACAAGGACACTCACTACCCAAGAGCATCAAGACTCCCCAGTCAAAAAGGTTTATACAACAAGTCCTAGATGCTCAGAGGCACTAAAAAATATTTAAGACACATCAATCTAAAAGAGTAGAAACAATGAAAAAAGAAGGCAGACAATATAATAGAAACCACATCTAATCACCACATCCACTCTCTGAAAGGAACTTGTGCCCAAAAATAGCCAATGGAAACAAGATACAATCACCACAGCAGCAAAAGCACAAAGGCAGAATTAAGCACAACTAGATAGACTTCAACATGCCATCTAATACTAGAGCAGTAGTCACTCAATATGTAGAGCAAGTCTGAAAGGAAAACACAGGATGGAGGAAGAATACAAATACTCAAGCAAGCCCTAAGAAAAATAACTTACCACCAAAGGATAAACAATCTGCAGAAACCAACATGGATGACATGGAAGAAATGCTTCATATGTCAGACAAAGAAATTCAGAATCAATATGACAGATAAAAGCATTCAAAGAGGCCAAGGAAGGGGGAGGGAAAGCAAGAGGTTAGAAGCTTTCAACGAATTAAAAGAAGTAACAGAAAAATATAGAAAAGAATGCAACAAAATGAGCAGTATCATTGATGAACAGAAAAGTGAAATTAAAGCCCTAAATATGAAGCTGCAGGAGATATAGTGTATAAGAGGAGCAATAGAAGAGGTCAAAAACGCAGGGGGAAGCAGATTAGAAGAAATAGAAGAACAAATCAGCACACCAGAGGATACAGAAGTAGAGAGGATGAAGAAAGACAGAGAGAAAAACAAAGTAAAAAGACAGAAGAAAAAATCAGTGATCTGTCAGATACCCTAAAGAAAACAAATATAACAGTAATTGGAATACCAGAAGAAGAGAAAGACATAGGATCTGAAAGGTTTTTCAATGAAATAATGGAGGATTTCCCAAATCTGAAGAAAAAGATGAAAATAGGTATACAGGAAGAAAAAATAACACCAAACTACTTTAATAAAAGAAGAAACATAGCAAGATACATCATAGTAAAACTTTCAAGAGCCAAAGATAAAGAAAAAATTATGAGAGGAAAAGATAACTTACAAAGGAAAACCCATTAGACAGACCTCAGATTTCTCAGAAGAGACACTCCAAGCAAGGAGAGAATGGGACCACATCTTCAAAACACTCCAAAACAAAAAGTGCCAACCAAGAGTACTCTACCCAGCAAACCTGTCCTTCCCTTATGAAGGAAAAATTAGAACCTTTTCAGACAAACAAAACCTCCAGAAATTTGCTGCCACCAAACCCCCACCCCAAGAACTCCTGTAAGAAGCCCTAAGAATGAGACCCACAGAAGAATAAAAAGAATGAATGATAAAAAGAAAAGAAAGAAGAAACTAAAACAGAACCCCAAATGACCACCAGGAACCCATTGTTAGAACCTCAAATATCAGATTTCTTTTGCACCCCAACATTTGCCTCATTTATTTAACAGTTATGTAGCACAAAGCATCAAGCGACAGTCAAGTAGGAAACAAGACACAAAAAATACAAACAATTTAAAATGAGTATAAATGAAAATCAATAAATTCTCAGCTAATTCATATGTGAATTATTATAAAAAGTCCTAATTCAGAGGTTAGGAGAGGGAAAGAGAATTTCCCATTTGTATCATCAGAGGCCACATATCTGTTGCAAGAAATCAAATGTTGAAAGATGTTAAGTATTTTAATTGTGGTACAAAGAAAGGGCCAAGGATAAAAAAGACAGACAACCAAAAGATCATTCAGATCTCAATGAGAAAATGTGGGCTTCACTGTGAGAGCCCAAAGGGCTAGGACACAACCATTTCGTCTGTGGAATCCCAGGCTAATCCATACTGAGAGCCCAGGATTTCAAGGAACTCTGGTGTCATTAACACAAAGGTTTCAGGAGCCCCCACCATTGTTTGACCATTTTCTTACTCTATTAAATTGTTGCAACACTGTGCTTTCAAGCAATCTTTGCAGAGTATCAAGACCTGTGGAAGGAAGTAGCAGACCCCCACAATCAAACTGGTTAAGGAGAGATTAAAGATCATGCATGTGGAGAGAGGAAGTGACCAAAAGTAACTGACAGTTCATTATCATGTTATAGTCTCCACTTTTGGGTGGGATTTAGCCACCATTTACTACGCATGTGATGTAATTTCATCACAAATCAAATTTCACTTGACAGCAGCTGAAGAACCCCCAGAACACACCAGAGACCACACTGTTACGTCCATGAACATTCCTGATCTCCCTGAGCATAATTCAATATAAATAATTCCTTTCAAAGTAAAATGGGAGCCTCTTACACCCTGGCAGTCTTTTACCTTGAAATAAACCTCAATCTCTCTTATTGAAGTCTGGAGTCATTTCATTCCCAACAGAATTCTCAAGAGTCTAACAGGTTGGTCTAGTATCTGGTAAGATACACTTTTACCCATAAATCCTGGTTCCAACAGGTGAAGTAGCAGCTCACTTGGACTAACTTATGTTGCCAGGACCTTGGGTGAAGGGTATGGAGGTATATGGAGAAATAATCAGGACATTTGTCAGAAGGCACTGGAAACTTGATGAATATTTACTCATTTTTAGAGTCTTAACTCTCTCACCACACACATACACAGAGAAAGAAAGAGAAAGGATAACATACCTAAGTGATATGAAATGTAAATTGCTATGGAAATATATCATTGGTGGTAGTAGTAGTAGTAGTAGTAGTAGTAGTAGTAGTAGTAGTAGCAGTAGTAGTAGTAATAGTAGTAATGTTGCTTTTATTATGATGATCATCATATTATGTTCTCTTTAAAAGGCAAACTTATTTGAAGATATTGCTCATCACTATGACTTATTAAATCAGTAAAGTACTGAGACTTATATTTTGAAAGTACTTAAATATATTTTACCACGTTTCTTGATTCAGTGCTATGAAAACCTACTCTCCAATCCATAAAA
The DNA here is from genome assembly GCA_004024945.1 of Uropsilus gracilis. Classification (NCBI taxonomy): domain Eukaryota; kingdom Metazoa; phylum Chordata; class Mammalia; order Eulipotyphla; family Talpidae; genus Uropsilus; species Uropsilus gracilis. The sequence goes on from PVHY01000910.1 coordinate 82,582, forward strand.
GTAAACAAGTCTACATACCTCGATGAATTTCTTTTTGATGAATTTCTTTTGCTTTCTCCAATTGCAATGATACATAATGCGTTTTATCTATCATTGCTTTCTTTTCTCTTGTTTTAGTTGGTTGATTCTTTGATGGTGTGACATCTTTGGGACGTCTAATATGATTTTAAAAATAAGAGGTTATGGTTAATGTTCTCTACAATTTAAGAGTTAAATCTTTATTCTGTACTTTACAATATTTATCCTCTCAAGCAAATTTTAATATATACTCTGAAAAGTAGAAGTCAAACATTTATATGAAGAGTCTGGGTAAATGCTAACTAAGTGTCACTGGTATTATCATTGAAATTATAAAGCTGAAAGAGACTTAAAAATCCTCCTCTTATTTTGAAAGGTAAAGAAATGTTACCCAAAAAGATTAACAACAGAGCAAGTTAAGAATGCGATTTTATGGCATTTGATATACTAATATATTTTTTTATAAAACCACCACTAACACCAACTTGTATTAAGATTAAGCGAATATCTTTCATAACACATTAGTCAATTGCTTACTTGGTACACGCTGGAAAACCTCATCAGAACAGATGAAGTCAATGCCTACAACAGACTTGTGAGCCATTTTTCAAGAAGGCAGTGTAAACTCAGGTTCAACAAATTCATATTTATACTTCTCAGTGGGAAAAAATTCACATAGCATATTAAACAAATACATGAATAAGATACAATATAACATAACACTTCTTTGAATTTGTTCATGGAGAGTTTTATTAGGTAGTCTTAAATCCTTTTCCTTTACAGACCTCTTGAGTCCCACTTGATTTATAAACACCTTGAACAGCTTCCTCTTCATTGAAATGTCTACCTGCACCCTTTATTTTGTGCATGTGTGTATACTAAATTATTTACTATTGGCTTAACAATGTTTAGTTCTTTAACATGTTGGATAATCTGTCATTTTAAATATATTGAAAGCATTTTCTGGTTTGGATGTATCTTAATACTTTTTCTTTTGACAAAGTCTTGAAAAATAGAAGCTCTTAACTTTGTATAATTGAATATATTTATCAAAAGTATAGTTTGGGTTGTGTGTCTTGTTAAAGAAATCTTTTCTTACACTATTTTTTTAATTGAAAGAGGCAAGTTTATTTATAAAAGATAAAGTGATAGATTAGAAATAAAGAATACACCCTGTGAAAGCCCAGGGCTGTATAGGGAGATGACCCTCTTTTCTTATTCTAAATGAAAATTCTCTTATGCTTTTTTCAAACCATTTTAAAGTTCTGACTCTCTGTAGTCTCATAATTCACACATAAGTACTTGAATCCTTGAGTTTCAGGTTTGGTATGAGGAATAGATCCAGTTTCTTCTTCCTCCCCAAAAGGATATGCAGTGGTCACAGCACCTCATCAAAGAGTCCCCATGCTTTTCCTTACTGATCTATAACACCTAGGCAGCCATCACTCAAAATGTGGAAAAGGAAAAAAAATGTTGAGCATGTATGCATCTCTCCAACTTTTTCCCTGTCCTGTGCTGCCCTCTTCTGCTCTGACTTGCCATCTCCTGGTCACAGTTCACACCTAGAAAAAAACCTCCTTTTGTTTCCTGCATTTCTCAGTTATAGGTTACTGTCTTCTATCCATCAATCTCACTCTTACATTTTTGGTATATTTAAGGTTGGTGCGGGAAAAGGAAGCAAATAGTTAGTGCTAATTTGCCTATCTTATCAGGAACCATTCCCTAAAAACAGATTTCTAAATTCCAATACCCTCACCCAATCCTCATATAATGTGTGTGTTTTGTTTTGTTTTTTACTGTTAGATTATGATATTACTAGTTAGGACTTATCATTTGCCATAGAATGCTGAAATATTAGTCTTACTATATCTTATTTTACCTTGATTTTGTGTTGATTTCATCCTGATTTCTGCCTTGATTTATATTTGTTGAATCAGTAGGTATATATGTCTCCATATTTTCTGAACAAAATTATGTGCTGTAATAGGCTGACCAAAAAGTAATGGGCTGTAAAAAACACAATAACATTATCTTTTCAATGTAAAAGATTTGATGGCTATGAGTTCCCAATTTCTCCCTATGAGTTCACTAGGCCACATTTTAAAGACCTATTACTTTAGAGTGTTTCTGGTATAATTCCTAGAACTTTCTTTACTCTACATTTCCTCCTCAGGACAGCCTCCTCTATTTTGCCTAACTTCCTCTCTAAGACATAACTTCTCTATTCTTTCATTGGTAGGTATATGTATATATAATTTAAATTTACCTTAAATTCCATAATAAAGATAATGATAAGCTGTGTGGGGAAAATCATCTGAAGAATTTATAGAAGTCTACAGAATGTGTAGCTACTGAATTTATTTTCTTCTACTAAGCACAGAAACTGAAAACTGAAAAATTTAAGCCAAGATGCCAGTCAAAATAACTATGGAACTTATAGTACAGAATCTTGATATTATAGAAATAACTGTAAAGCACTAAGAAAAATCAAAATTGGGAGGAGTTAAATAGAATATAAATGCTACCACATACTACCAGCATTCTTCAGATAGAACAGAACAGAACAGGGAGTGGGTTTGAAATACGGAAGATTCTCTTTCTGATTACTAGGAATCTAATAAGATACAGAAATTCTCCAAATAAAGACAATACACTTCATTCATTTTAACTGAAAAATTTAAGCCAAGATGCCAGCCTAAAATCAATGTAGGAGAGAAAAAACTTTAACTGATAAATAATCCCTAAATAAATCAAAGAGCGATTAAAACAGACTAGAACAAGAGCAGTTCTTGCTATTACAGAAATGACTGTATCAAGTATGAAGCCAGTAACTACAATATGAGGACAGCCCACCTAGTGATAAGATTTATAGTACTGAAAAGTATCCTCATCAGGACCCAAAGTATCCTCATGAGGACCCAAAAGGATCCTCATCAGTGCCAAGAATGGCCATCAGTGGCTCATTTACAGCAGCTAAGAACTGATGGACACAACTTTGGTGCCCACACTTGAAATAAACAACATGAAAGCAGGTCTTAAGCAAAATCCCACTGGATTCAAAAGCATCCCTGAATCACATTATTCTGGAGTTGCAATAGAGTAGAGGTTAGCAGAATCCTTATGAGAAAAAAATCAAAAAGTAAATATTTTAGGCTTATGAGTCCAAAGGCAAAAAATCAAAGACATTACATAGGTATCAATATAACCAAAGAGTAGACATGTTTCCATGATTGTCTTATCAATTAACTATAATGTATGATCAAAATAATTGAGCATGATTTTTTCTAATATAAAGTCTTAATAAGAAACAGAATTCTTTTGAGAAGAGTCCCTATCACTTAATAGTATTCAAAGTTAGCATTACTTGTCAATTGGTTGCAATTATTTCTTTGCAGAAACCATTCTTAGATTGTAAACTAGGCAAAAACAGGTGGCAAAGCAGATTTGACCCAGAAGCCATCATTTACCAGCCCGTGCAATTAAACATGTCACTCTCAACATCTGCTCTAACTTTGGAGTGAATCATACACCCATGCCATGATCATTACTAGCAAACATCCAGTAATCATAAGAAAAGTTGTTTAATCTAGCAGACAACTGAAAAATATCAAGTTAACTGCATACTTCTTATTCAAATGCCAGAACATCTCCTCAGGCAAAAAAAGAGTGACTTAGACTTTTAAACAGAGTCAAGTTTACATGTAAGGACTAACATAACAAACACTTTCAAATATGTACAATTCAAGAATGATATCAGCCAATAACCTCTCTTGTGAAAAGAATGTGACAATAGATCCCTCCAACATAGAAATGACAGCAAAAATCATGGTAATAAAGAGATAACATAAGAGAAGCATAAAACACATTTATATATAGATCTAAGTCAAAATAACTATGGAACTTATAGTACAGAATCTTGATATTATAGAAATAACTGCAAAGCAATAAGAAAAATCAAAATTGGGAGGAGTTAAATGGAATATAGAGAACATAAATGATTTAATTTCCTTATCATTCAGATACAGAGATCAACATATACTATTTAAAGCTGATAAGCAAAATACAGAACTATGGCATTAAAATGTATAAGGGTATCCATTAAAAAGGATCAAAATTATAACAATGAAAGCTTGGGAGTAGAAGGCATAAAATAAAATGCATAAATTACATTCTAATTTCATTTCCCAGCATGAAGTCAATAGAAACTTTCTGAAATACATAAATCAAAAAATAAAGGGGAAGGTAGGACATTATGTTCTCACTCTAGAAGAACTAAAATAATGTGAACCATATAATACTTGAGAACAAATGAAAGATGTTTTTACCCAACAGAGAAATCTAAAACATTCAAATTTAAAAAATTGTAAATAAAGGATAGTTATGGATAACATTAGTAAATTACATATACTCATTCTCACCTTCCCTTTCCCAAAGAACACACTGATTTTTGACTTAGGTCAAAACAAATGATCAAAACAAATGGAACATATTTGAAAAAATACAGATTAAATAGTATAGAGAATAATAAATCTGACATAAAACAGATCAACAGTTAGGAAGAGAAAAAAAAATGGGGACTATAATGAGAGTTTTCCAGACACCAATCTATAATTTCAGCAAGTCCATCATATTCTAAATAGGATAAACACATACACATACACATATATAGGTGTATACACACACACCACCAACATAGTGAAATTCCAGGATGTCAAACACAAAAAAAAGAGATCATAATGGCTGCCAGATGCAAATTACTAAAAATGAAAAACAGACTGAAAATGGGTTTCTTGATTTTTTTTATCTAAACAAGAACAATGGCATAATATCTCCAATGTAATAAGGAACAAAAATATCAAATTAGAAGTTTATATATGGAAATATGTTTCAGTGGATTATGGTGGTAGACCTATTTGTGATCTGGTGGTGGGTGTGGTATAGTAACACCTCAAGGAGTAGATCCTATACCTCTAAAACACAACATTGTAAACCAATGTTGCCTCAACAAAAAATTAAAAATTAAAGCAAAAAAAGAATGTTCAAACAAAACAAAACAAAAGCTGACAAACACACATAAGGAGTTTTTTAGTGCACATCAAAAGCAAAGACTGATTGCAAGGTCAGAAGTAAGAAAAATTATCAGGAAATGAAGTAATAAAAATGTGAGTAACTCTAAACAAATACTGACTATACAAAACAATAATTATTTTTGAGGAATTAAAAATGAAATGGATGGTATTCATAGTAAATATTTTTGAAACGCTTTCATATATATAATGAACAAAATTCCAATGTGACAGAACCTAAAGGGATCTTATGGCTTTTCTGAAGTTGTGCTGTATCTTAAACCTTTCAGTCTCACCATTTGATAAATAGTATCACAGTGAGATGAACTGGCTTCATCTAATCCTAACTGATCATAACCACCTATCATAGGCAACATGGTTTCTTCTATAGTTCAGTTTGTCCTGACACCCTCCATCATTACCCTCATCAGACAATACCTGCTCAATACTGTCAGAAGGTGCTGCAGCCCTTCTCTCTCTTCTATCTTGCTATCATCCTATGCTCTCACCCACATTCTCTTTCTTCTTCACAATGAAATTAGTGTATCACAGATTCTATTTTATACCCCATCATGGAGGTATTCTTGAGCATTTTTCCAAGTTAAGAAAGAAGAGACAAGATCCTGAAGTCTCTCGTTTCTCAAGTCTCTCTTATTTCTTCAGGTGAAGTCACCTCAGATCAGAGGTGAATTCATTCCATTTGATTGAGTGGGACAGTGTATCACCCAAGGGAAGGTTAAATTCATCTGATTGAGTTCCTTATGACTGGATCTAGTGCCTGAAGAGGAATCCAGGAATGTTCTGAGTTCATGCAAGATGGGTGGGTATCTGACTTTGAGTGAGGGTTTTTGGTATCTGAGTGCTAAATATGTACATTGTCTTACATTACTACATTCTGTCACCAAAACCCTTGCAGGTAAAAGAAGACATATAGCATATTACACTCAAGATTTGAGGGGAGAAATCAAATTTTGCACAAAATGGATGCAAGAAATTTTAAAAATTTAATCAATTAAAAATTTTCTAGCTACCAAAAGAAAAAGAGATGGAACTAAAATATACAATGATAGCATAGAATTCAGAAGCATGATAATAAAAATTAAATGACCTAAGATTCTTGCATTTTCTGGTAGAAGATCAAAATGGACTAAATTAATTCAATGGCAAGAAAAGCATACATCTTAAAGTTGGACAGCAATCCCAAAACAAGGTGGCAAAAATAGGTATAACATGTTAACAACTGCAATCAATATAAATAGACAAAGTTTTCTAAAATGGGAAGATAAAACTGAAAGGAGGGGAATAACTTACAGCCTATTTGAAAGACAAATCTCCAAAACATAAGGATATTAAAAATGATGCAGGTAAATCATAGGGAAAAAATACCAAGAGATATGAACTAAATTAATATATTATACCTATATTTATATCAGAAAAATACAAATACTAAGGTAGAAAGAATCACTAGATAAAAATAGGACGACTGTATATCAGAGGTGCAATTCATCAGAAAAATAAAAAAGAACAGTTCAGAACTTCCACAAAACAACATAAGGTGAAAATATACACTGTACATATGTAGTGAAAAATAAATAATTCAAAAACTTAAGGAGAAATAAAAAGAAATACAGTATGAGAATAGAATATTGTAACAAATTTATTTTATTTAACTAGGTCAATTCTTTCTGCCACCTAAAAAAAAAAGTAAGGATACAGATTTTAATAATATAACTTGAAAGTTTGATTTAGATAGTATATATATATAGAACATATATACAACTAAAGTGGAGACTATACATATTTTAAAGCACACATGGCATTGTTTCAAAATTAACTACTTACAGGATTATTATGTAGGTCTCAACAAATAAAAATACAATACAAATTCTATGACCACAAATCAAATTATAAGGATATAAAATGAAATCCCATAAACTTGGGATAAAGATATACCTTTCTATCTCATAATTCAGAAAGTGATAATGAAAATTTTTAAATATTAAGAATAAAATGCAATGGCACTAAATATTAAAATTTGTGAGATGCACCTAGAGAAGTAAATATAAATTGTTAAAACATATTAAAAGACATAATATAAATCAAACATCTAAATAAAGAAGCTAGGGGAGCAAAACTTAATAAATTCAAAGTAAATAATAAAGATTAGAACAGGTCTCTGGACATCAGCAAGAAAGTAGAGTGAGAGAGATCAGTCCTTGTTCACTCAGAAAACAGCAGTTATCCAGGAATGAAAATCGCCATGGGAAGGGTCAAAAGTCCAATAAAGAACACATAGCAACAGCACGGAAGGAAAAAACGGGAGAATAACTACAAAGAAATAACCCCTCAGAAGAATGACTTAGATGAGATATCTGAAGTTAGCCAGGAGCAAAGAAGAGGGTGGACTGTCAGTGCCAGTCACACAGTAGGTGTCACGATGGTCCATGCTGACCTGAGGCTGTGTTAGGAGCAGAAGGACCCAGTACAATCTGCAGCACTACCATGTGGCAGTCACTCAAGCAGCATGTCTAGGGAATAGAAAGGTAAAGGTACTCTTGACAAGGAAATGTGCATGAAATAGCTGAGGTGTTCTTTGTGGGCCAAATCTCCAGTGTCATCTTTCTCCCCCAAGCCTTTGCAGAAACAGCAGTATCAAGTCTGGAACCCCAGAAAGAAGGGCTACTGGTAAGGCAACAAATATGAGCCTGCTCACACCCAGAGCATTCACAATAATGGTTTAACCTTTCCAGGACCCTCACACACATTCAGTAGCTGCAAAATCATGTCTCTATACTTACTAAAACCCCAAATGCCAAACATTTTAAATAATAACCACAGTGCCATCTGCTGGAAAGGCAGAAGTAATACAAATCTCTAAGTTTACAACAAGCTCTTTTCTGAAAACAGGGATATCTGAAAGGGGGGATAGGTAAGGGAGGCTGGGGAGGTGAATCCCGGGGATTACAAAGATGTGAAATTTATATATAAATAAATTAAAAATAAAATAAAACAGCAAAATTGGTAGACAAATACCAACACATGGTAAGGAGAGAACAATTGTCCAGATTCCAAGGACAAAGATAGGGAAGACTTTACTATCAGATAAAGGTCAAAACTACCATCAATAAATGGAAGAGGGAAAAAAGTCAAAATAATGCAAGAGAACTCTAAAAGGTTAATCAGAGAGATAAAGAAAATTCAGGAAAAAAAATCTCATGAGAAATAAAATTAATAAACAGAAAATAGAAATTGAATTTTTAAATTAGAAAACAAAGTTGCAAGACCTTTAAAAAGATCAACAGGGAAGATAAAATAAATACCAGAGAAAACAATGGAAGCAGACTAGACAAAATGAAGGATTGAATAGTGAACTTGACGATAATAATGCACAAGTTACCGAGTTGGAAGGTAAAAGAGAAATATGAAGAAAAAAATAGACACTTTAAGAAATATCCTAATCCATTAGGAAAGACAACAGAAGGATAATAGCATTCCAAAAGGGCAAGAGAGAAAGAATAGAGAATAATTCAAATAAATAATAGGAGAAAACATCTCAAAGTGAGAATGGAACTAAATATAAAAGTCCATGAAGCTAAAAGAACATGTGGTTATGTGACATACACCAAGACACAAAATGGTGAAACTAGCAAAATCTCGAGACAAGGAACGAATATTGACAGTGGAGATGGGGAAAAAGCAGTTAATCTTTAACATACTCCCATTAGATTTACACCTGACTTCATTAAGGAAACCCAACAAGGAAGCAGAGAATAGAGTGATACATTTAAAATAATTTCAGATAAAAATACCAGCCAAGAATATTTTATCTTGCATGTCTGTCCCACAAATATGAGAGAGAAATAAAAGTTTTCCTGGACAAATGAAAACTGAAGAAATTTGCCAACACTAGATCTCCCTTACAAAAAAATATTCAAAGGACCTCCCTCTATATAAAAAAAAAAATATATATATATACACATAAAAAAAAAAACTGAAGAAGGGGACAGACAGAACCAGAAAAACTAAAAGTAAAAGGGCAGTAGCAAATCATATGTCAATAATCATCCTAAATATAAAGTGAATTGAAATTATTAATCAAAAGGAAGAGTTATGAGTTGAATGAGAAAATAAAACCCAGCTTTCTGATGTCTCCCAATGCATCTAAACTCCAGAGACAAGCATACGTTCAAAGAAAATGTTTGAAAAACAATTCTACAAGCAAATAGGACACACACACAATAAGAAAATAGCATGAAAAGTCAAAGTCAAATCTAGATAAAATTGATTTCCAGCTAATAAGATGAGATAATTGCATAATTATAATTATATATTATAAACATATATATCATGTATCATATATATCACATATACATATATATCACATATATTATATATACTATATGTAATATTATATGTTATAGGTAATACAATATATATGTGATATATAATATATACTATTTAATATATGCTATTCTATACATTACATATTATAATTACATGTTATAAACATTAATGATTATATAATTAAATTATATTGTGTAATTGTATGATCACAAATTATAAACATTATATAATGATTAAGGGATCACTATATCAGGAAGATATGACATTTATCAATATATGTGCACAAATGAGGGGACATCAAACTATGAAGGCAATAATTAACATATCATTGGCAGCAAAACAACAGTAAAAGGGGTACTCCAGCATTCCTACTTTCATTGGTAGGCAGACAAACTAAACAGAAAACAATGGCCTTAAATAGGAAATTAGAACACACACTTCATAGTAATTTATATATGACACTGCACTCAAAAAAAAAGAAAAGAAAACGGTGTACTTCTCAAGTGTACAACAAACTTTCTGCAGGATAGACTCCACCAGTACATCAACACTGTGAATAAATTCACAAAGATTGAAAACATAGCAAGTATATTCTCTGATCACTAAGATATCAAACTAGAAATAGACCACAAAATAGCGGGAAAAACCTCTACTATGTGGAGACTGAGAAACACACTACTTGAGTAACTATTAGGTTAATGAGGAAATCAATAAGGAAATTAAAATCCTTTTGGAGATTGCAAAAATGAGGACATATTCTATAAGAACCTATGGGATGCAAGGCCAGGCACGGTGGCTCGTGCCTGTAAGCTTCAGCCTATGAAGCGGCCGGGGCTAGGGATCACAGTTTGAGTCCCGCCTGGGGCCGGTAGGGAGACCCAGTTGCAAAAAAAATAGCTGGGCGTGGTGGTACGCACTTGTAATCCCAGCTACCTGGGAAGCTGAGTCTGGGGATTGCTTGAGTCCATGATATCCCAGGCAACGTGAGCCTGCAGTTCTACGGGCAAAAATAGTGAGACCTAGTCTTAAAAAAAAAAAAAAAAACTATGGGATGCAACCAAATGTATACTAAAAGGAAAATATATAACAAAACAGGCCAACTTCAAGAAATTTTTTTAAAAAGCTCAAACGCACAAATATCCTACATGAAATATGAGCAAGTCAATTTCATCAATGTGTATTTTTATGTGCCTATATCTCTATGTATCTAAAGCTAACTCTATATATCTCCTAGTGAATGTTAAGTCCTGCAGGTCTTGAATGATACCATTTGAGTCAATGATACTGTTTGTTTTACTGATGAGAAAAGTTCCCACCCTCCATGATCTAAACCACCACTTTATTCCTGCTTTTGTTATTCCTGACCCTTTCTTAAAATCACAATTTCCATTAACCTACCCACCCACCTTCACGTAAGGATTTACTGTAAAATATGTCTTAAATGTTATTAATGTGAATCAATTACTACTATGAGATTTATAGATACCTATAAGTCACATGTGCAATCACCTATATGCATGTATATATACTATATCTGTACATATATATCATACAATAAGTGGTGGCAACCTTTTTCAAAGTATTCAATACTGACTTGTATTTTTTAAAAACACACAAAACTCTCACTAATCCAGGAATAACAGCGCTTACTTGGGCATCATAAAGCATAACTAACAAACCCCGCTCTAGGATACAAGTTCCTCCCGGGCAGGGACACCTCTGCGGCTCAGACTGCCTCACCAAGGGTGCTCAGAAAATATCTGCAGACAAAGTGCTGAAGGTGGGAGTCCACAGTTGGACTGCCTGGTCCAGCCCGCCCGCAGGCCAACACCCGGCCGGCCCCGGCTCAGAAACACTGGAAAGAAGGTGTGGAGAGTCCTCCCCACGCCCCCACGCGCTCTTACCTCACGTATAGTAGGACCTTGGGCAACCCACACTTGCAGCAGAATGCCAGGCAAGGATCAGCCCAGGCACGGGTGCAAGGGCCGTCCTTGGCCGTGGGCCCCAAGCCCACCTGACTGTAACCACCGCTAACCTCCTAACAGCCTCGAGCGTCTCAGACTGCAGAGTGGCCCGGCCCGCGCAGTGAATGCTGGGACCAGGCGGGGCTCACATTGAGCCCTGATTCGGTAAGATGACCTGTGGATGCCACTGCCCTTAAGGGTCTTAACACTGGTCATGGCGGGGGAGGGGGGGGAACTATGCACCTTGTGACCCAAAAATGTGCGCTAAAGACAGCTCAGATGTACTGTGAGAGTTAAACCTATCTGCGGCTTACCTGCCTGCCCAGGTATGACCTTAATGTAAGAGAAGTGAGTGACTAGTGAGTGAAGAGCAGGCAAGTGAGTGAAGATCAGGCAACTCTGGAACCTTACAAAGGAGCGATAGAGTTCAAGTCTTAAGTGGGCATGAACTATCATTAATAAGTTGTTATACACTGGAATGTTTAAAAAATGGGTCTAAGAAATAGAGGAATTCTAGTACAATTATATACATGTGTAGGGAAAATTCCTGTTTTCTTAAATGTCTTATAAAAATAAGTGCGTATCCTATATCACATTCAACAGATTTTTAAATTTTTTTATTGCACACACATATATATATTTTACATCATTGTCTACCCCAAGGTTTTCCACCACCTTATCATCCATGAATGATCTTAATCTCTTGTGCCCATCCCTCTCCCTATTTTACCCTCCGCCCCCTTGCTCTATGCTTCAATTCTATTGGCAGTTTTAAATTTTTCTTGTTCATGTGCTTGTTTGTTTTCCCTGTATTCCTCATATAAGTGAGACCGTCTGAATTTCTCCTTTTCTTTCTGGCTTTTTTCCACTAACATGATTCCTTCTAGCTCTACCCATGTTGCTGCAAATGACACATTTGTCTTTTTGATTGATGAATAATATTCCATTGTATCGAAATACCACAACTTTCTGACTCATTCATCTGCTTTGGGGCATTTAGGTTGTTTCCATATCCTGGCTATTGGAAATAGTGCTGCAATAAACATCCGAGAACAAGTGTCCTTTTGAATTAGTGTTTTTGTATCTTTGTGTAGATTCCCAGAAGTGGGATTGCTGGATCAAATGGTAGCTCCATTTTCAGGAGTTTGAGGATCCTCCACTCAGCTTTCCATAGTGACTGGACCAGTTTGCATTCACACCAGCAGTGAGAATGTGTTTCTTTCTCTCCAAATCCACACCAGCACTTCTTGTTGCCAATTTTTTTGATATGGGCCGTTCTTACCGTGTGAGATTGTGTCTCATTGTGGGTTTGGTTTGCATTTCCCTGACTGTAAGTGATGTTGAGCATTTTTCATATGCCTATTGGCCATTTGTATTTCCTCTTTGGAGAATTGTCTTTTAAGCTCTTCTTCCCGTTTTTTGACTGGGCTTTTGCTTTGCTTTTATTAAGTTCTGTGAGTTCTTTATGGATCTTTGATATCAGATCCCTATCAGTTGAGTGGAATACAAAATTGTTTTTCCCATTCAGTTGTGTGTCTCTTTTGGTTACTGTCTTCCTTTGCTGTGCAGAAGCTTTTTAGCTTCATATAGTCCCAACTGTTTATGTTTTCCTTCATTTTCTTTGTTTGTGTAGATGTTTCTTTCTTTGTACAGATATCCTGAAAGATATTTCTGTGGCATAGGTCATGGAGTGTTATGCCTGTTTTTGTCTATATATTTTATGGGTTCAAGTCTTATGTTCAAGTATTTTATCCATTTTGAGTTGGCTTTTGTGTGTAATGTGAAGAAGTAGTCTAGATTCATTATTTTCTTGTAGCAGTCCAGTTTTCCCAGCACCATTTATTGGGTGCTTTTTGTTCCTTTGTCATAGATTAGTTGTCATACATGTGTGGTTTTATTTCTGAACTTTCGATTCTGTTCCATTGGTTATATATGTGTGTGTGCTTTATGTCATTCCCCCAGGTTTTCCCACTACCATATCACCTGTGAAATCATCATCTTGATCTTTCCTGCTCATCCTTTCCCTGATTTCTCCTTCCCTTCATCCCCCTCCCTAGCTGTATGCTTTAGTTCTGTTGTCAGCTTGTTAGTTTTGACTTTTTCTTGGCCTTTTGTTCATTTTCCCTATATTCCACTTATAAGTGAGATGATGGTGACCCTTTCAATGGGTCCTTCGTTTCTATGCTTCTACTAATATCAAAGAATTGCTCTTTAAAAAATTGTTATGAAATGCAAAACAGAGAGGATCAGCAAAAAAAAAATTGATCACTAAATTGACTTTTTTCCATTTCCATACTAAAATGCAAACAATATTTTTCAGCTGTTCATAATACATATTCCTACCAGATTTCATTAACTAGAAATAACACCTTCAAATAATAAAGCTATACCAGTTAGTGACACTAGTTCTTTTAAGTGTAACTAAAATATTTTCTAGACCACCTTTTTCAAAATACAGTAAATAAAACCTGAGGACCAAAATACTAGGTGAGTTCTTTTAAACTCATTCTGTTATGCAATAAGTTAAAAAATAATTTATTTAACTAATCATAAATTATATTCTAACTACATTCAGTCTTCATCTTATTTCATTTCATAAAATGTGTGATATTTTCAATTATTTTTAAATATCCATTGCTAGATGTTGAACCAAAATAGATTTTTTAAGCTTCATATACTTTTTTATTAAAAACATACTATAGATATTTGGGTCATAAATGGAGTTATTTTTTAAGTAGTCTTTATATTTCTTACTTTAAAACCAAAGAAATACCATGATTTCATTTACATCTCTTCCTTCATAAGTGATTTATATTTTAGCTATATCTATATTACATTATTGCAATTTAAATAATGAGAAATGGTACATAGATTGATTATTTGTATAATAGAAAAATGAGTAAATTATATCCACATTATTTAATTTCACCTTAATTGATTTTAATGATCTACTTTTTAAATGCATTCATAATTTCTTCCCAGGGCTCTTTGCAAAAAAAATTTGACATATTTATTAATGATTTAATTTGAATTGAAAAATGAAGTCAGAATTTATGATGGAAAGTCAGTCTGATTTGGATAATTGATTTGACAATGTTAATTACATGGCAGTCATTTTCCACAAATTAAGTGAGTTAAATTCACAGACTCATAATTTTGACAAAAAAATATTATGAAAGACTTAATAATATTCAGTCTTTAAAATCGTATTGGTAAAAGTATATTAAAATTTTTGTTAATGTTTCTTTTTCCTCATCCTTTCTGAGAACATTAGGTTAAATGAAATGCTTTTAGGAGGAAAAAATAGTACACTAAAATATTTGATAAAAGTTGTCATGCTATTTTGAAGAAAATATTTCTCTGAAAGTGAGAAAAAAGATGATTCTAATGACTAAGTAATCACACTTCAGACAGACTTCATCCTCTGCTACACTTATCCCCAAGGAGCACATAGTCCGTGGAGCAGAGACTGGGCCCCTCTTCTAGACTACATCCACATATCTGGGACCCCAAAAATGCCCCTTTCAGGGCCTGCTCACAGGAAAGGGCACCTGGTGTAGAAGTAGGGGGAGTGGGGAGCAGAGCTTAGAAGTCAATCTGAAAGGGTATGAGGCCAACTTAGGTGTGAAACTTGGGAATTAGTAGAAAGGGACCAAGTCTGGTGGTCTTCCTATCATACTCCTCTACAGAATTCCTGGGAATCTGAGAATTTTACATTTGAATTCACCTTCCAGGTAATTATGAGAAGAAATACACATTTATACATGTGTGTCACAGAACACATTTAACTATGTTAACTTGATTTGCTATTATTCCTTACCATGGATTCCATATTTGTGAAGGTTTCTACTCACTAATATCTATTTGTAACTCCCAAGTTGATCCTTATAGAACTTGTGTGGTCATCTGTACACATACAGAGAGCTGAAAAAACATGTGGCTTGTGCAACAGATATATATCCTTCAGAGGGAGAACAAGGCAACTCTCTGCTTTCTTGCTTCAGCACTCATTCGTAAGTGAAAGTGCCCTTTCACTGTTTATTTAGTGCCATGCTTTCTGCATTTTTATGCCTTTTCTTTATGATTTTACTGTTTGAAATGGCCCCAAATGCAGAGCTAACATGTTCCTAAGTGCAGAAGTCTTACAGAGAAAATGGGTACATTGGATAAGCTTAGTTCAAGCAAGGATTACAATGCTCTGTTATGAGTTCAACATTAATCAATGACAATATGTATTATATAAGATATCTTTAAGTAGAAACACAAAATGAGATTTTGTATTGATTAACTGATGAAAATATGGCTCAAACTAAAGGCTCAAAGGAACCTATAACCACTACTATTACATGTAGTAGGTTCTCGAAAAAGTACTTATTAGAGAAATGAAATATGATTTCTAAATAAACTAGCATCATTTTATTACAAAGATATTCAGGATTTATGCCAGTCCTATATTTGTCTTGTACTTCTTAACTACTTTTTGAGACTGAAATTCAGCTATTTTTTAAAGTTCTCCTTAATCTTTTTTGTTAATTCCACTCTCCTATGAACATCGTAATTTAAAAACACCGCGGAACCCAACTTTTTTGTTAAATCCACCAATACCATGCAATTGGATTACATTTACATGTGCATTCATGAGGATTATGTTTTAGAGATGTTAGCTCTTTTACATATTATTGTTTTAGATCTTTCAGAAGAAGGGCCTTTTATTTTCCTTTCCTTACATAAAATTAACTTCTTCAAAGGAAACAATCTTCAAATTATGAACTTAAAGTTTAAGTGTAGCTCTGCTCTT
This sequence comes from Uropsilus gracilis, assembly GCA_004024945.1. Classification (NCBI taxonomy): domain Eukaryota; kingdom Metazoa; phylum Chordata; class Mammalia; order Eulipotyphla; family Talpidae; genus Uropsilus; species Uropsilus gracilis. The sequence continues at coordinate 98,772 of PVHY01000910.1, forward strand.
TTACATGTCTGGCTTATTCACCACTTTGAAAAAAGTATTATCTAAAATTCAGTTATTTTAGATGATCTGAGTAGTCACATTGATATAAATCTAACAGGTACCCAAAAGTCTGGCTCCAGACTTAATACGTTCACTAACAGGTATCATGTAAAGTGATCTCTCTGGCAGAGTGTATGGGAAACATGGCGGCGGGAGGGAGGGGAAAGGGGGAAGGGGGCAGTGTTTCAGCAAAGACTGAGATCTCACACCGAACCTCTCAGATATCACTTTCTTTATGTTCATTATGGTTGATTTTTCCAGTCAATGTTTTGGTGTCAATAGGATTTTCTATCCTAGTTATCTAGTTATCCTAGTTTCTAGTTAGTATTGGCTACCTAAAGGCAAAAGCGTCACTCAAACCATTACTCCTTTTTTTTTTTTTCCAAAAACTAGTAGGTATTTAATTCTGTAACAAAAATATACTCTGGAAATGTGTTCATTTTCTTTTTTGATAAGTTTACTAAACAGCTGAGTTCCTTGAAAATAAAATACTTAAATTTTTAAAAACAACTTAATATAAAAGAAAATTCAAAAAATAGTACTATCAACCATAAACTGCATGAATGGGTAATGACAAAATCATTGACATGGCATTACTTGGATTTCAGCAAGCCATTTGGTAAAGTTTTTCACAGTACCATTGTGGCCACAATAGAAATTCTATGCTTCTGTGGAGAAAGGTTTATATTTCATTATTTTATTAATGGAGAAAGGTTTATAGCATGTTACTAGGCTTTCCTTGGCCCATTATCATTCAGATTTTTCACTAAATTCTCAGACACTGACATCTATGAAATGCTGATTTAGGTATGTATGACATAAACCTGGAATGGGGTACATAAAAAGACTGAGCCAGGATCTAAAAGAATCTCAGCAAACTAGAAAAACAGATCAAGTCTACTATAACCCAATTCACAGATAATATGTAAAATTTTATATGAACTAAAAAGCTAACTTTCCCAAAACTAAGGGGATAGATGTGGTTCAATATTAGTCATCATGTAATTCAGGAAGAAACAGATAATTTGATCAAACCTATCACAAACATGAAAATTTGTACATCAATAAAATTATCTTCTGAAAAAAGCCAGGCATGGTAACATGCACCTGTAATCCAAGCTATCTGGGAGGCTGAGGCTAGGGACCACTCGAGTCTGCAGGTTCGAGACTACCCTGGGCAATATAGCAAGACCTAGTCTCAAAAAAATAAAATCTTCTGAAAAACAAGCTCAAAACCAGATGACTGTACAAATAAATGTTATCATACTTTTAGAACTTAGGCCCACCTTGCTCAAATTGCTTCTAGAAATACAAGAATGAATCCTCCCTAATTCATTTATGATGTCAATAATACTGAAACCAAATAAGGGTGGCACAAAAAAATATATAGGTCAATATCCTTGACGAACATCAAAACAAAAAAACTTCAATAAAATAGTAGCAAGTCAATTTCACCTGCATATCATAAGGATTACATGTCATGATCAAGTGGGATTCATCCCAGATATGCAAGATTTAATATACATAAATCAGCTGGCTGCTGGCATTCCTTGGTCTTTGACTATGTCATTCCAATCTCCACCTCCACAGTGACATTAGCCTCTCTTGCTTGTGTCAAATTTTCCTCTTCTAAGGTTACATGTGATCACATTTAGGGACAACCCTCCCCCCCACAACCCAGGATAAACTCCCATTTCAAGATTCTCAATTTAAGCACACCCACTTAGCCCTTTTTTGATATATAATGTAATGTTCATTGGTTCCAGGAATTATGATAGACATGGGGGTGTGGAGGTTATTCAATCAACCACCAAGCTTATACACTACTCTTTGGAGGAATAAAACCGAAATTTGTGGAATTAAAGTGCAAAGGATTATAACAGTATAACATAGGGCATGAATTGTATGCTTAAACTAACCTGAATTTTAATTCCAGTAACAACATGATTTAGGTAATTTAATAAAATGTGTCTGCTTCCTGGCCCATAAAGTGAAGATAATACTCATTACAGAGTATTGCATTAAAGATAAATGAGAAACACATGGCAATTACCATATGGTGAGCACTTATTAATTGGTAGCAGTAATAATAATGCTTATTATTTGATGGGATTTGATTAATAACATTTATTATTTGAAAGGAATACCAGGGGCCACTAACATGCCATACACTGAAGTGTGAATCTGCAATTTAGCATCTTATCACTTCTTCAGAGTATTAATACTACTTAAATTACTATTTAATTGTCAATTAAATTCACAACTGTGGTCACAGAATCAGCTGTGCTCAGCACAAAAAAGGACAATCATCCATCCATCCAAAGAGCACTGTGGGCAGGTCCAAGAGGGAATGGACCCTGAATGCAGGGTGTGTTAAGCAGCAGTCTCATTTTATACCCCACTCCCAAAAATCTATATATTGTATTGGTCTCTGGTAATCAAAGAAATTGGCCTATAAAGACAAAAATGGACTAAGGTTGTTTGTGTCAACCTTAACATTGATTCTACATGAGAGTCTGTTAGCTCCTGGTCTCGAAAAAACAACCGAGCGAAATGGCAGGTGCCTGTAATCCCAGCTACCTGGGAGGCTGAGGCTGGGCCACTTGAGTCTGCATGATCGGACTACCCCAGGCAACAGAGCGAGACCCAGTCTCAAAAAAAAAGAAAGAAAGAAAAGAAAACGCTGAGAGACAACGCTAGAAGAAGAGGGTCTCCTTTTTCTGCAGGGTCTGGGGCAGTGGTATATTCATGCAGCAAAACCAGCTCAAGGCACAGATTCCCAACTGGTCCCTCTATGACCAACAGCACTGACCTGTCAATAGCCTGTCCTTGGCCTTCTCAGCTAGGAAACCATAAATCCCCTTACCCGCACAACCCTCCATGTTCTGAAGGTCCCTTGCAGATGCCATACTCTCCTTGCACGCCCACACCATTCACAGTTGATTTAGCATCTTACATTTCATAGGGTGGCCTATTACTTGTCTAGTTCCAACATAAGCAAGATACTGAACTTGTTTGCTACTCTGTGAATGGAACCATATCTCTTCTAGTAGAACCCTTTCCAAGTTTGTCCTTCCTGTCTCCCTCAGCCTAGGGGAACCAGAATTTTCATGTATCTAACAGTTGCTCTTTTATCATCATTAATAAGCTTTTACATGACACTTCCCCAGTTTAGCCTACTGTGTATTTTGTCTCCTATTGGGTCAAGACTTCTACAAGTACTTAATTGGTATTAACTCACTTGCCTCCCATATTACCCCTTCAAAATGATGGAGAGATTATGTGAGACTAGGTTATTCATGAAACAACAGAGACTGTAATTTTGAAGTTCAAATCTAAACACTCAGAAGAGCATGTTCTAAAGAATTGTTTTTGTTTTATGTAGACATGGGAGAAATTTTTAGAAAACTTGTGCTTGATTCTCAAGGAATCAAGAAAATATAGCCTTTCTGAAATAGGGTCAATGAGGCATAAAAAGTGAGCCTTCTGTACTAAAGGCAGTAAAGAGGAAAATTAACACTGCAGAAAATTGAGTAAGTGATGTGGCAATCTGACCCAAACAGCTTTCCTAGAATGCAGAGGAAAAGGAGTGAAAAATAATGAAAGAACATTGTAGAAATGCAGGTTTAAAAAGTGAAGGTAAACCCACAAATGTTGGATCTTCTCAGAAGAGTAAAACAATGCCAAAAAAAGGTCGTTGGGTTCAGTATCATTTCATATAAGACTGATAAGAAAAAAATCCAGGTCTACATTGAAAGAAATAACGTTATGAGCATCTGCTTTCATTTTGCACCACTTCACTTAAGGCACAGTTCCCAAGAGTCTATGGACTATGAGGACTTAGATTAATTATGTTAAATGAGGACTTAGTGTAATTAGAATAATAGGGTCAAAAGTACTCAGCAGAGATCCTCTAAGAAGAAATTGAGACTTATCTTTCATTGAGGAAACTTTTAGAATTAATATGATATGATCTCCATATGCTCATAGCACTTTTTTAGCACTATAGTTTTTGCCAAAATTACACTGAATCATACTTCAAACAGATTCTTTCATGTATTAGCTCTATAACTTTACCAAGTCTCAATCCTTGGGTCTCAGTTTTATATATACTTTCTAAATTATATATACCTAAAATTATTCTTCTGCCTTAAGCTGTTATTATAGGGTGATACAAATAAGAACATAAGGAAAAATGTGTACAAAAATTCTCCTGAATATAAATCTTTATCTCTTTGTGAATTTAAGTATTTGAGAAAAAACATACCTATTTCCTTTGTGTCTCCTGAAGTGTCTAACAATTTGGGCACTTTATAAATATTATCAAGCAAGTTTAATTTAAAAGAAAGGCCAAGGTAATATCTAAACTTATCCAACTGTCACAAATGGAACAATGAGTTCCACGCAGACTGGAAAATTAGAGATGAATGGAATTGATTGTGTTTGTAAACAGAAAAAAGCATGCAATTTATTGTTACTTGCTTTAATTTAAATGTTTATATAGCCAATGAACATTAAGATATTTCAATTTTGGATATTAAATTTTGATAATTCCTCCACTTACTCCACTAGTTTTATCACAAAGATAAACTTTGTGACGTTTATCTTCACAAAGAAGAAACTGATTCAAAATGACAGAGGAAAATTGCTGCAATTAATATATCCATCCAAAGTAATACTTTCTAAGCATATAAGATGTCTTGTATAGTCAGTAGAAATATGTGATAATTTGAAATCACAAGTATGTCAACTTTAATCAAGAACTTTAAGTTCCTAAATATAAATCAAGTTATAAAAATCTGTAACTCTCTAGTGAGAAACCCAAGAACATCTCTAATCCAGTTATGTAAATAAGAGCTTTGAATCATATTTAAATCAATGTTATACAACAGTTTTCTCACATTTTTGTCTGGTAACCTGCTACTAACATTGGTAGCAGAGGTCACCCCTAGGATATTCATCCAAATCCATAACATCCCCAACCTTTGGGTTGGTTTCTACCAGTGTACATGTCTTCTCTCTGAAGTCACTAACAGATTCACTCTACCATCTAATTTTAGAGTCATAGATTTGGCCCAATTGAACTGTTTTGTTGAGTGAAGGGACAGATTCCAGATTGACCTGCTGTACCATGAACCTTAAAGATTTGGAAATTAAACCTGGAGAAATCCTCTCTGTTATCTGAGCCCCTTGAATCCTCCTCAGGACACAACAGAGCTCATTCTCTATTTCTCCAGATGTACTTCTGTGTTACTTTTACTCTAGATAAAATGTTTAAATTTCATGTGATACTCTAATCCATCTGCATAGTGATTTCTTCTCTGCTTCCACATAATTCATTTACATAATCTAGTCCCATTGTGAACATAAATCTTCCTTGGTAGTACACAAGTTAGAAGAATATTCATTTTTTTTAATTTATTTATTTTTATTTTTTTATTGTTTGCCTTACATAGCTCCTGTTGCCTTACATAGCTTTGTAGGCATGGTCCTCCCCCCAACTCCCTCTTTCCCTTCTCCTGGTTCCCCTCTGGTCCTTTCTCATTGCCAGGTGTTGGTTGATGATTGGCCCATTGGTCTCTTTGTGTTCTTTATGAAGTACTGTCCTCCTGGTTGAAGTCCTGCATTCCTGGGGGATTGCAACCCAGGCTGATCAGTTCTCCATGAATATTCTTAGGGCAAGTGGCCCTTCTGAGCGTGTCGGCAAACTTCCTTGCAGACTGGTGTGTGGAGTGGCTCTTCCCATTTCTTACTGACACTTTTTTGTGGTCTTGTTCCCCCATTGAGATGGGGGGGTCTCCATGCTCATGTTGAAAGTATCTATGGGTGGGGAGGTTATCCCCAGCACCAGAAATGTTATTAGTGTTTCTTGGTGATACTTTGCTCTCGTCCACAACCATCTTGTGTCTTGGAGTTCCGATCATGCTCTTTTTTGGGCAGGTGATGGGTGTGTTCATGGACTTTGTTTCTCTGTTTCTTCAAGTATATCAATCTGAATTGTTTTTCTTATTCCAGCTGAGGAATGGTTCAGGTGGGAATGAACCAGAGGGTGACAACCCCCCACCCTATGCACCCCAGCTGCACCCTCTGTGCAAGAGTAAACCCCTTCCTCTCCCCCCCCCTCAACAGGCTACAAAACCAGGAGGGGGTGTGGCCCCAGATGTATATTCAAATTCAGGAAAGCTAAGAGGAAGTGTTTGAAGAAGTCAATTTTCCTAAAGTTATTGTATGAACTTGCCATAGAAAATTGCTGAATTAAATGTCTTCTGCTCTCTGGTATATGTTTTAGCAAAAAATAATCTGCTTGCTACTAACTATGTGACTTGGGGTAGTGAAAAAACCCACAGCAGTTTGCTTTTAATTAGAGATAATTTTCTCTCAACCTGATTCTTGTATGCTGCCTACCTTTCTGTTCTTTGAAAGAGTTGCTAATTTGTGTCAAATTGCTTAAAATAACACAATAACCTTTCTGCTTTTGACAACTTTCACAACCTTGCCCGACTGCAGCTTAATTCTTACTGTGACTCTCTTTCCCTGTAAATAGAACAGAAATGGATTTTCAGAGGGCTTATATTATTAAACTTGAATTATGCATTACTTTATCTGATTACAATCCTCCCTGGCAGTTAAGTGATTTTGATTATGAGTATAGCTTTGCAGGAGTTGAGTGGGCTGTGGGGAATGTGGAGGCATAGCCATGAGGCTTGGACTACTCCTTTGGGAAAGCAATTGTTTAGAACCAGGATACCAAAAAAAGATAAAGAAAGGTGAAAAGGAAGGTGGGAGAGAATCTAGAAGTCAAATTTCACTTAATCCAAAGGATTGAAACCTTGAAACCTACCCTAACCAGCAGAGCTATCTATTATGCCCCAAATACCTTTTAACATTCATCACCCTCTTCAGTCAATTTAGACTAGTGGCTCCAGCAAATTTCTCTGTGAGATCGTGTCTATTCTTGCTCCTGGATACTTGAAGATGGAGCCTGCCACCAGAACACTTCTTTTTATCATCACCACAGAGTAAAGCATGGCGGTTTACTTTAAAAGTGCCAAGCCCACCTTATTCCCCTTTGCCTACGACTGCGAAAACAGAACAGCTACCATATTGTTGCCCCATAGTTAAAACTTTGACCTTACCCACAGATAGAATTGGCATTTTTCTTGACCTAGGAGGTAACCTCTAAACAGTTAGAATTTCCTCAGAGGCATGTCTTCTGTTTTCAGGGTGGGCTCTTTTGAGGGGCCCCACCTGCAGTGGCGACCTATCCTTTACTGGAATTTTCCCTTCCTTGTTCCATTTCCCCCACTCCTTCATTTGCATCTAGGTCCTTATCTTTGAGTTTGATTTCAGGATAGCCCAATCTAAGAAAAATGTAAAATCTTAAAAAAAAAAGATAAAATTGTGCTAAACAGCTGCCTTTTACCTGTTAGCTACTAGCTGCCTTTTATATAACCTGGTGCTGTCATTGATGATGACAGAATGGAGTGAATGGAGAGAGGCATTTATACCCAAATGTGGCTTTGGAAAGGGAGGGGGGGGGCTGTCTTATCTTTTCAGAGAAGTCCTTTGATTACAGAACACTATTTGTGTATCATTAAAACAATCCCTTGGTGCACAGGCTACACCATTTGTGTCACTGTTAAGGGGTGACATTTTGCTAATCTGACTTGCAAAACGGCACCTGGGAAGCTTTAAAAATACATATTTCTGGGACTCAACTTTGACCCAATTAGTCTTTCTGTGATTAAGGTTTTAAGTCCATGGGGGCACATGGGTATGTGAAAAAGCCTTGGTGATTCTGACACACCATTTTGTTTGGGAACTGCATACAAGTTTGGAGTGATTCTTCCATTTCTTGCCCTTAACTGGGAAGGGGAAAACAAGGCAGGGCAGAAAGTCAGAAAGTATAAGGCTGAAGGTCAGTAATATGGGATAGTTGAGACATAAGAATTTTACAGTTACATAATGAAGATGATTTCATGACAGTATCAAAAGCCTCACCCAGGACCAGTGAAATGTCTTTCAAATTAGTCCTTCACTACTACTGAGTATGATTTAAGTGGTAAGAGCACAAACCACTTTGATGATAAAATGTTATCCTTGAATATCTTTTATGTAAATGTAACCTTTAGGTGAGGAAGGAGAAGAGACAATATAATTAGTGAATCAAGTGCAGATAATCAGCACCTCATGTGGTATTGGCATATAAATACAAAGCTGTGGGTCTCTGAAGTTGATATTGGGGTGGGGAGAAGATTAGCTGAAGACACTTTAACTCATTCTGCAAGATTAAGATGAAATTCTCTTAACACAACATTAAACAGCAGACACTAAACCAAAAAGAAAAAAGAAGAAATCTTGTGAATCTATAAATCTAAAAAGCCTAAGTGAAAAAATGTCTTCTCACTTGGTATCTATTTCATGAAATTGTTAAAAATGCAATTTTTACGACACTTCATCAAACACTTTCTAATGCCATAAAACACCTACGCAATTAAATGTCAGACTGTCCAATTCCAATCAATACCTCCACAGTCGGTGTCTAGAAAAGGTGCTGTTGTGGGAACAGTGTGTTTCTAGGAATCTCCCCCTTTGTTTGACTTTTCTAAGGCATGCAACATCACATAAGCCATTGCACATTGCAGCCCTTGGGATATGATAATAAATGAATAACTTAGTGTTATATAGTAAGTGAATAATAATAGCTGATTAAATACAATAAGCTAATAATAAGTGAATTCTTGAGAATGCATGTATGCTGCCAACATCCCCACAATTGAATATTCCAAATCAGTCTAACCAGTACATCCTCACATTCCACAACAGAGCTGTCAAACACAGCTTATGCTAGGGGTGTTGAAGAGAGTTATCCCCAGAGTCAAGATGGTGACAGAGTGAAGACACCAGGGTTGCCTCTTTCACTTGGTCAGAACCTAATTGCCACTCAATAAAGGCAACAACCCCTGAAAGATAACAGATGACTATTGCATCCACAAGGAGCAGGCACTGCAGAAAGGGGTAGGGAGAACTGTACGTAAACTGTGTTTGTAGTGATACCAGGGCAGTCCAACACAGGTGTGTTAACTCCAGGACACACCCATTTCAGGGACTTCACAAATGGTGCTCCTCCACTCCTAAGTATCTTCAAATGGAAACCTGTACTCCTATATTTATTGTAGCACTGTTTACAATAGTCAAATATGGAAACAACCCAAACGCCCCAAAGCAGAATGAATGGAAAAGTGCAGTATATCTACACAATGGAATACTATTCAGTGATCAAAAAAGACAAACTCACGCCATTTACAGCAACACAGATGGAACTGGAGGGGATTATGCTAACCAAAGTAAGCCAGAAGGAAAAAGATAAATATGGGATGATTTTAGTTATACATAGAACATAGAGAAACAAAAAAAAAGGTTAAGAAAAAAGACAAAAACTGCAAACTGGCCACAGATCTGAGCATACACCAAGAAAGGGGTGGGGGTAGAAGTCAAAGCAGGGGAGGAAAGAGCACAGGGGATGGGGGTGAGGAATCGGGGGTGCTGTGGTGGTGGGAGAACTACAGGGACTACACCAGAGGGAGGAAACCAATTACTGTGCAAAAATGCACAGCAATGTAGAAAAACTAACAAGTAATAACTAAACAGGACTCTACACTGGGGAAAGGGGGTACACAATTAGCATAAAGGACAGAGGGTGCACTACTGAAGAATTATAGGACCAAGGTACTGAGTGGTCATTACTTGTGAGCCTCCCAAATTGGTGGGGAGAGCCAGACTGAATGATCCATATCCTCTCACAGAAGAAGCTATCATTTGTTATATGAAATACTGGAAATACCCACCTTACTCATGCAGAGTCAAAACTACAACCACAACTCAACACTCTCACTCACCTGAGTTTAAACACTTGCATCTTAATAACAGGAGGAGCAAGGGCTTTGGGGTGACGCTCTGCACTTAAAAAGGAGAGAACATCCCCCAGCTGTCACTCACCCTGTCTCAGCCATAGTCCTCCCCATCTGATACATCTTTTCTCAACCATGACCTAGAGGCTGCAGCTGGCACTAGATTGTTCTGATATTGCAGCTCGGGAGTTGGCTCAGGGAAGAATCACTGTGGATTCCACCACATATCTCAGGCACACAGAGCACATAGGGACCCAGAGGCCTTAGTGCTCACTGGAAGTGACAATTTAGTACCTGTCTGCCCTGATGTTTTCTTACCTGTTACCCTTTACCAGCACCAGGGATCCAGCCAACTGAACAGGTGCAAAGGCACTGGAACATGAAATAATAGACACAGATATCCTGGGTGAAAAACCTGTAATTACACCCAGATTCTTGTAAGATGGCTAGAAAGCCAACTTATCAACAGAAGAAAAGGAAACGCCTTATTACAACCTATGAAAACTAAAACTGAAGAGTCTAAAGAATGTATCACAAATGCTAAAGCAAAAAGGAGAAAAAGGAAGTCTCAACCCAGCAGAACTGCAGATATACCTGATGGGTAGTTTAAGTTAACAGCTATAACCATGCTTCCTGCAAAAAAGAAAGTAATGGAATATCAAAAAAATAAATAGGAATACAATGAAAATCAAGAAAATATGAGACTGCTACAACTAGAACTAATGTAAAAATATGACACCCAAGCAAATCCAGTCTCCCCAGGTGATATGCAGCATGGTTTGAATGCAGTCAATGTAGTGTACCCCCTAAAGGGTCAGCCTCCCCAAGGTGTTCAAAACAACCCTTCCCAAAACATGTCACTTTGACATGTGGGTTATTTTCAGCTGACATCAATCAAGGACCTGCAGGCTCACAGAAATGTTTAAAATTCCCTTAGCTGATTAGCAAAATAAAACTTGGGGGTCTTACCCAGAATTAGAATTTTTGACAGAAATAACCTTTCTGTCACAAGAACCAATCTCTAAGGCAGAGCAAGCATTTTAATTACAGAACATCAGGTTTTCATCACCTGAGTCTCCCTCTTCTCTTTCTGAGGCCCCAAATTCCTATCCCACTCTTAGGTTCAGGATATAGACCCTTATTTTGCCCATTGGTTTTACTCTATATATAGATAGATAGATAGATGATAGATAGATGATAGATAGATAGATAGATAGATAGATAGATAGATAGATAGATAGATAGATAGATAGATAGATAGATAGATAGATAGATAGATAGATAGATAGATAGATAGATAGATAGATTGATTCTCCATGTATATGCAATAAAATATTTTCTTTCCTCCCACTGTTATCTGATTTTGATATAATTGGTCAATTAGCCCAAGAAGAAGACAGAGGGATAAGGGTACACATCCCATATAAATATTCAGTTATAAGGAAGAAACTACCACAAGCTGGGGCTCCAGTGAGAACTTCCTTCAGGTTGTCCTGGTACCAAACACACAATTCATCCTGATACTTTTCCCACCTCCAATGCTGGGGCCTCTTGCAGATGAAGGTAGTGTGGCAGCCTTCTTGGAGGCTGATATGACTGCAGCCTGTTGTGTTGATGAACTGGAAGTCCTAGCATTGCATTCCTTTCACAACTAGGAAAATCATAGCAATACTAAGTATAATTGCTTTTGAAAGATAAAATGATGTTCTCTGGAGAGTGTGCCAGTTCAGTAAAAATGCCAGCAGCAAAGACCACAAACTGTGAAGACTGTAAATCTAGGAAGAGCCAGAAGTCTCATTTCCACAGTTCTTGAAAACTGCATAACACTTGCAAAATCTGAAATTATTCCCCAGAATGACATGCATTTAATTATTTTTAAGTTAACTCAAGCTACTTTTCCAATTATCGTTAACAGGAAAAAGTAGAAAGAATAAATGTTAAAGAGAAACAAGTTATAATTCAGTAGCTAGAAGGGCCTTCTATCTGAACAGCGAATACTGTACAGAAAATACCTTGAATTGAAGTTTCCCCCCTAGGTATACCTATTGCACATACACATGGCAATGATGGTGATTTGCATAATATTTAAATTTATGAAAAGCTGATTGATACTCTAGAAAGAACATGGAGTATTGGAGTCCTGCAGACATGAGTTTGAATTCTGCATTTATTACAACTTACGTTTGACCTTGGATGACTTATTTAAACTTGAATCTCCTGTTCCTGTAAAATAAAATATTCTCACTTTTACTCAGTGCCATTCACAGCCAAGGAGAGTGAAAGGAAGTTTTTGGAAGTGCCTGCTGTGAACATCTTGGTAATGTTTTCTTAGTACCTTCACTGCAGTAAACAATAAATTCAACTTATCACAGTGGCCTTTATGTCAATGGTAGTGTTATTGATAGCTGGGGAGCTGCCATTTGATACAACCAATACTTGTTAAGCACTCATTATGCACAAGACCCTTTTCTATGCACTGGGGTTACATCAGTAAACAAAACTAAAAAAAAAAAATTAAAAACCAGCTTTGTGAGTTTATAGGGTAAGTTACATGAGATAGAAAATCAGATAGAGATTGGAAAACAAATTATAAGGCCGGGCACGGTGGCTCGTGCCTGTAAGCTTCAGCCTATGAAACGGCCAGGGCCAGGGATCGCAGTTCGAGTCCTGCCTGGGGCCCGTAGTGAGACCTAGTTCCAAAAAAATAGCTGGGCGTGGTGGTGCATGCCTGTAATCCCAGCTACCTGGGAAGCTGAGGCTGGGGATTGCTTGAGTCTGTGGTACCCTGGGCAACGAGAGCCTGCAGTTCCACAGGCAAAAATAGCAAAACCTAGTCTCAAAAAAAAAAAAGAAAAATTATATAGCCTGAAAGTAATAAAGTGAGGTTAAAAAAAGGAAAAAAAATAGAGGAAGGAAACTCAGGAGTGACCAAGGAGGAAGTGGTGAATCATGGGATGAAATCATGTGATATTTGAGCAAAGATTTGATGGCAGTTGGCAGGTTAGCATGGTGACACCTGGGAGAATTCCCAGGCAGATGGTGCAGCTAAAGTCCCTGATCTGGGAACATCTTACATATTAATCCTCAAGGAAGCATTTGCTGCTATAGCCAGTGACTCTAGAATACTACCTCCCACTATACCTTGAAAGAGATACGTGTGTTTTCATACCTCCCCTGTATTTTACACTTCACTTCCCAAGCAGAAATGCAATACTGCAACTCTCGGTGCACACCAGAATAAAAGGGATTCAATAAATTATGCCTGACATTTCCAGGTGGAAGTACTTTTACAAGGGTTAAACATCAAGGTGCTCAGGAAACTAAATATTTGATAGACTTTGTAGCAAGAAAATGCCACAAGCAAGGGCAGAACTTTTGTAATGAAAAACAAAGGCATTGAAATGTCTTTGTATTTGACAAGACAAATCAGATTTCAACCCATAAAAAAATCAGCTTTTAGACTTGCTAGAACAATAAAAGATTCTTGCTGATTGTTAAAAATCTCTGCTTTGGTAGTTTTTATTTTATCCAATTAATAAAGCTAAGTCATGTTCATGCATACATGCATAGATAGAGAGCATCCACCCCCAGATCCAAGCCACGTAATAAAGCCAGCCTTGTCCTTGGGCAGTTCTCAGACTCAAGGGAGACATTCAGACATACTCAGAGACACTTGTGGTAGGAAATACTGGAGGAGTATCATTTGTTGGGGTGCCGACAAAACTCAAAAAGGAAGGGGCCCTGAGCTAGAATTTGGAAAATAACAGTAGCATACATGTGTGTTCATATTAGCTCCACGTGCTTCACAACCAGCAGGTCATTTTATCTTCTATGCACCACAAATGGGGTTGAAATTGGTTTTGATCACATTTGTAGATGAGAAAACTGATACACAGAAGGATAAGGAACTTGCCTAAGGTTAGCCTGGTTTTCAAGTGAACCAGAAGGAAACAGGGCCCATGTAACCAGGTGTCCAGTGAGTGTTCATGCTTTACATCTAATAAGCAGTGCTTCTGTCCCCAGCAGATAGAGAGAGAAAGAGATTGTAGGAACTGGGCTGGAGATTGTACAAGTGTTGGGGCTTGCAGAGGGTGCAGTCACTCTAAGATGCAATCACATCCATGTCCATGAATGGGAGTCTACTTCACCTTGAACTTGGAGAAGGGAACTGCTAGACCACATAGGAGTGTGAAACACCTGGCAGGCACCAGGACAGGGTTAAGTTAACCAAGCTCTGGAGTTGGAGTGTTATGTTTTAGAAAAACAAACAGCAAACGGCAGTCTCACAAATATATGAATAAAGGTTCCAAAATTTCTACTGTCATGGCCATGTCTCCAAACCAATTTGCCTGCAAGAGCCCTGGAAGCACAAGGTGCCAATCATTGTTTAGGATAAGGAAGAAGAGGGAAAGGTCTCGAAGAGAAACTGCAGCTGGAAGAGGACTGACAAGGGTATATTTCCATGGGGACACGTTGAGCTTTGAAAGGAAGCATGAGCCTAGAGTTCTCTCTACCCTGTGGGGTCCCAACAATGGTATAAGCAGAGCTGATGGGGAAAATAATAGTATGTGGCTCTTTCATGTTCTGGATCATATGCATGACTCACCTAGGCACATCTATGGGTAAGGGCAGGGAAGGCAAGGACCTCTGCCTTCATTGTGTACCTCCTTTCTAGAGCCTGAACACAGTGTAGGGGAGGGAAGTATTCTCTGTAATCCTCTTAGGGCCTCTGGCTGGGTCTGAAAATGACACTGATGAAGGCACATCAAAGGAGGCAAGCAGAGATCTTTATTGAATGCTTACATGTGCATACATGGACAAAGACCAAAAGAAGTGATCAGAACAGGAAACTACTTCCAGACAAACAATAAATTCTTGAATAACTGACAAGACAAAGGGATATGGGTAGCCAGTGCTGAAGAAATCATCAGGAAGATACAGGTTAGGCCACAGTTTTATTTGGACAGAGTCTCTGTCCCTGGTGACTAGGACATCTGCCTCCTCCTGGGACTGGGAGGGAATAATTCACAGGAGGCTTTGTGACCCTATTCACTCTGACCTCACCAGAGTGACCTTCCTGTTTCTTCAATTTAAAAAACTCCTTTAACTTAATATATTTAATATGCCAAGGTGCCGCACTTTGGGGTAGTGTGTCCTGAATCCCATCCATAGAAACTGAACCTTCCAGGAACTTCCCATCTCCCTTTCATAACAGCAAATGCATCCTAAACTTCAACCATTCTGAACCTCAAAGTCAAATGCCTTTGTTCTCTTCTCATTGGATTTTCTCTACTGACAAATTTGAACTTCTTTCAAGACCTATCCCATATCCCTGAAGCATCTTGACTTATATTTACTTGTTTCTTTGTTGCCACTGGAACAATTCTTTCCTGGCCTAAGGCAGCAGTCCTGAAATGTGAGCTCACTTGGGGATCTTGTCAAAGAGGGTTTGGGTGCCCGGCTCAGAGACTCAGACCCAGGTGATCTCCTTTGGGCCCTAGACAGGGTCCTTTGAATGCTTGTAGGGCTGGGGTTCTGGGGTTCATCCTCAGCACCCCTTGCCCATCCCAGAACCTCAAACAATCCCAGATCAAGTATTTAATGAATGAATAAGACAAGCAGCATTCACATCCATTCTGAGAGAGTCAGACACCCTTGTTATCCTATTTTTCAACTGAGGAAACTGAACCACCAGGACATGAAATGACTTGTCCAAGATTACAGAAGGGAGCCAGAATTCAATTTTAATTCCATCAGAGGGGAGCTGAAGAACCTGCCCCACAAGATGGAAAATTTTCTCTGGTTTTTTTCAAAGCCATGTTTGAGCAAGGACTTGTGCTATTCCCCTTTTCTGTAAGCTAGCTTAAATTTCAAAGGTTGTCCTTAAAAGTCATCCCTTAAAATTTTGCTCATACCCTTGTTTTTAATGAATTATGAGCCATCATTTATTTATAACCCATCTACAGTTGCCTTTATGGGGCAGAAAATGAACTACTTGCCAAAGTAATTACCCTTTTTATAGACTTAGAACAAATGCTCACAGCTCACTCCTTTCTAAATGGCTGTTGTGCAGGTTTTCTATGACTTGCTGAACCTGCCTGAGTCCTGCTATGCTTCTGATGAACCCTACTTGAGATTAGGGTTCCCAGAAACCAGGTCAATGTACTGCAGAAAGTTTGCTACTCTTGCAACATAGAAGCATTTTTAATAAGTCTGTTCCTTCTCCAACAATGAACAAACAACTTAGGACCTACAGTAGCACACAGGCTAGACTAGCCTTCTCTAGTCACACAGGCTCATAAGCTGATTTTCACATAGAGCATGATTTGGAGATATAGTGCAATCACCCAGCCAGAGGGGAGGCTTGCTACTGACTTAGTTCATGACCGGAAACATCAGGATATTTGTGCCAAATGGAAATCACCATTAAAGAAAAAAATAACTGCTAGTTATTAATTCCACTCAATATTCATATTTAAGTTATTTTTAACATTCATATTTATCATATTGCTCATTTGGTAATTATTTATATCATTTCTAAAATGAACTGAGCACTGTGAAATTTCCTGTTACAGTTATTTCATTTACAAATCTCCTTTGACTTCAGTTTTCACTACAGTTAATGAATACTATTAGAAGTCTAAAATTCACACTGAATATGATTTCTAAAAATGATGTTAAACAAATACTTAAAGAGTAAGGCTAAGATATGTACATCCAACATCTATGCAAAATTATAAAACAATCTGACTTCAACCTTTACAAAAGGAAAAGAAAAAATACAGTAGTTTGTTAGAGACATAATTGGACTGGATTAGTCAAGAAAAAAAGGATTTTAAAATTAAAATGAACTAGGCCTACAGTCAACATTATCCCATTTTCTGGTCTCTGACCATCACTCAGAAATCGCCAGATCTGGTCTCTCACTGCTCCTTTCCATGATAAAGAAATCTTTGGACTCAACTCCAAAATTAGCCAAAAGGTCAACCACTAAATGGACTGTAGAAAGGCTTAAATGCCATTTGATCTCCGATGTGGTGATTCTGAAGTTATATTCAGGGAAAACAGTAATGACATAAGCGACTGTGTGGTTTTAGGTAAGCCAGCAAGTCCCTTCATGGGCCAGGTTTCCTTACTGTGAAATGAGACATCTGAATATTTGCCAAGAGACCGGGGAAGTGGAGTAAGCGAAGACGGGAAGAAAGAATGATGGAGCATATGAAAAAATTTTAACACTAAAATAGAAAAGTGGTGTCTATGTACCAGCAGGTCCAGTTCACATCTGGGTATTTGACCTTCCCTGTCCCCCTCAGAGAAGGGGTAAAGGAAAAAGAGAAAAAGGGGGGAAAGAATGAATTAGGACAAAGAAGGAAAGAATGTAATATTTTCTAATATGTGTGTTTCTGTCATATACTCATACTGGGTATACATACATATTAGGTATGTATGTGTATGTGTACACATCTTTGAATGTGTACCCAGTATGTATACCCAGTATGATGATATGACTAAGGTATGTATAAATACACATACACTCACAAAATAAAAACAAGGCACTTAAGACTGCTTCACTGTCCTAAAAGTATGGACAGTAGAAGTTGACCTGAATTTGTGATGACCCCAAAATATACCCTTAAAAATGTAGTTTGAATGCTGCTGAAAGCTTCTCTATGTCTTTATTTCCTCTGCAAAGTGAAGAAAGCCATTCCATTTATTTGAACTTTCAGAGAGTACAGAATTTGGAAGATCAAAAACCTACCCTAGAAAGTACATGAGCCCATACCTGGAGTGCAGAAGCCTGAATAAATGTGCTATTCTTTTGATTCACATGGACTTCTTTCCATAGTATATGTTCCATTCGAGTCCTCTATTCAAAATCTGTGCCAACAATCTGTTTAGATTAAAGGTTCTTTCCAAATGGAGGTCCTGGAAGCTGCATCCAAGGGCTGTGATGAGCTAATTAAGCAAAGCAGGCTGTGTAACCTCTGACATGACAAAATTCTGTTTAACTTTCGCTTCTTTGCTTTTAGTATAGAAATACTATATAAAAGTACATATATATACTATATATGTACTTATAAAAGGAGTCTAGTAAAATAAAAAGGGTAAATATATGTAAATGCATGATTTCAGTTGACTCTATGAGCCATTAGAATTACCCACAGTGCTTTCTGAGACCTAATCATGGAAGCTCTACTCATTCTACTTCTATAGGATCACAACCTTGGTCTTTTCATGAGCTATTTTATTCAATCAAAAAGATTTGGGGAGGGGACTTTAATTCAATTAGAGGACAATATCTTTAATTTGATCTTTTCCTCCTGTTATGTCTTAATGTGACATTGTATAACAGTTATAACAGTTGTATTTTTAACCCTGAAAAACCTCAAAATGCCTGCCCTTTTATGCCCCACCCTCCCCATTAAACCATTCTTAAAAACACACCAATTTGATTATATAATTTAAGAATCACTGTTAAGAGAATGCCGCCAACCGATAGAAAATATTTGTAAAACATACCTTGTAATAATACACTTATATATAGAATATATAAAGAACTCTCAAAACTCCAGAGCTAAAAAACAAGCAACACTATTTGTTAAATGAGCAAGAGATTTGAACAGACACTTCGCCAAAAAGACACATGGTTTAGAAATAAGCACATAAAAGATGTTCAACATGATGAGTCGCTCGGAAAAGCATGGTTAGAGCACAGTGAGGCAGCCCTATACCTACCAGAGTGACTAAAATTGAAAAGACTAATACCAAGTACTGGCAAGTATCCTAAGCATCTAAAACTCTCCTACATTGCTGGTGGAAATACAAACTGTACAACCACATTAGAAATAGTTTGACAGGTTTTTTTTAAGTTAGCATATTTAGGATACAGTTCAGCAAACCCACTCCTGGACATTTGCTTGAAGGAAAGAAACTTACATTCACTCGCACTCACACACATGCACACACACGGTGAGTATTAAACAGTTATAGTGGCTTTGCTTGTAACTGCCAAAAACTAAAGAGAACTTGAATGTTCTTCAACACTAGGTAAACTAAGGTACATGACTACACTTGTCAAAGCCCAACAGACTCTCTACTGAAAAGGAGAGCTTTTACACTAGGCAAATTATACCTTTAAAAAATTGGTCAATTATTTTCTGAGTGTCTCTTTTAGTACCGTATCACTTCTAGCTAATAGCAACCAACTTATACTTTAAACATTCTACCTTGAAATCTCTCCACCCAATGCAGGAAGTTCATGAGACAATTTTACCAAATGTTCTGCATACACTGATTGCTGCACTGATAGTCTCCCGAAGCCAAAGTTATCTATTTTAGATTTTACTGTGGCTTCCACTTACTCTGAGGAATCCATCTCAGTAGCAGTTAACTTTTTGCTGTAGCAACGAACCATCCCAAGATTTCAAAGGATTACAACAAACATTTCTCTTTTCCTCATGTAACATGAGGGCTACAGGCTGATCATGGTTCCTTTGGGCCTGGCTGGACCAGGCTAGTATTGATTTGGCCCATGCATCTTCTCATATGCTTCCTGAAGGAAGTTAAAGGAACTTGACCATTGTTGGGAACAGACTGACCAAAGTAACTCTATTTTGTTTAAACCTCCATTTTGAAACCAGTGTCCTCTCCCTGCTCTCAGTGGAAAGTACCCACAATAGCTGGCTGGTCTGACATCCTGTGTCTGCCTCCCCTTATTCCTGGTTGTTCCTGACAACAGCATTGTCCACCTGATAGATGATGGATGCCAACATTGTCTTCCTGATTGGTGATGGATGTCAGCATTATTGGAAACCTGTAGTTACGGGAACATGGGGACATGTTCTACAGTTATGGGAATATGTCCTACATCTACTTGCTTGCTTCACAATAGGGGGTGGTGGTGGTTTTGCTCTATAAAAGGTTGTCACAGAGACTGCTCAGAGTCTGTATTGCCGAGCTGGCTTGGGGACCCTGGTGCATCAATAATAAACCTTCAGCCTTGAACTTTAATTGGAGTCCTTGTGTCTTGTTGAGCAGCCCCTGAATCACAACAACCATCAGGTATGGTACATTCAGAATAGAGGGCAGAACCTCAAAGGAAACAGAATCAAGCCAAACAAATACAATAGTTCCCCTTATCCATGGTTTTGTCTTCCACTGTTTCAGTTATACATGGTCAGCCACAGTTTAAAAATATCATATGTAATATGTTGAAAGAGGCCATATACACATAACCTTTTTTTATAGTTCATTGCTTTAATTGTTCTATTTTATTATTCTTGTTAATTATTCCTAATTTATAAATTAAATTTTATCATAGGTAAGTATGAACAAGAAAAAAACATAGTTGTCTGTACTATCCCTGATATCAGTCCTCAACTGAGGGTCTTCAAAAGTGTCCCCCATGATTAAAGGGACACTGCTATATCTTGTAACACTTTGCTCAGACGTGGTATAATTTCCACTGACCAAAGCAAGTCACACAACCAAGTCCAAAATCAATGCATTAGGGAAGAATAACTCCTCCAGTGGAAAAACTTAGTAAGGGCTAAGGAAAGCAGCAACTATAAACAAGCAGCATAATCATCTCAGGATATCTTCCTGTCCATTTCTATTGGATACCCACACTGCACATTTGCATAGCTCCAACCCTTCCATCGACCCTTAGGAAGAAAACAAGTATCTATTTCCACAGTTACTCATTCGTTGTCTTCTGGGAGCACAGCATGGTATTAACACAGCTCTGCTCCTTATTCATCAATTCAGAATTGTCATCTTTGTCTTCCAAGAAATACTTCATAATATGAACTCCTGCTAAGCTGCACAGCCTTTGTTTTCAATGCTACATCTGGAAATAAACTTTCTCTTTTTAACATTGAGTAGGGTCAGAAATTCTAAGGGGAGGGAGACAGTGAGAAGAGTAGGGGAAAAGACATGCCTGAGGTCAAAGAATGGCAGGCAATTCACTCTATGACCTACCTTGTCTCTCCTTCCATTTTAGCTTTCAAACTCAAACCATTTCAGGAAATACCTTTCAAAGCTTAAAAGTATCTGTGGATGTTTATAACTTACCACAGTTCCTTGACAATCAGAGGGTCAACCTTCTGAGCTATGAATACAAACTCACAGGCAAAAACATTTTTAGAAATGTAATCTCCATGCCCCTCAAAACAAAATGAGACTGTACACTTTCCAGTAGTGATTCTGACAATGTTATTTATTACTTTGCAGTAGCATATGGTGCACAAACACATTTCAGGTTCATGGATGTGGATTTAAAATGTTTTTTTGTGGAAAAAAAAGTCTCAGCTCTGTACTTGACTGTCTGTAAAAACAGCTCCCACCACTGCACAATATGCAACTATTGGTGGCATTTGGTAGATTGACAACAACAACAACAAAAAAAAAATGACACTGGATGCGAAACTGATGTCACAGGAATAATTATATTACTGAACAGTTGCTGAAATCATTTTTGACATAAATGTCAATAACAGACATATAAAATGAAAGATTTTATAAACCTGCTACAGAGGAGAGAAATACTCAAATTTATAGAATTAAAGTAAACTAGGAAGGTTCTTACTAAAATGATTCTCTTGAAGTGGCTACTATCCAAACCCTGTTGCCTGTGATGAGCCTTCATCTTCCTTAACTGCTTTTAACTCCTTCACTTCCTTTTCATTTTCATCCCTTTTCTCTTCTAAAATATCACATGTTCCCAGTTCTCTGAGTATAATCCTGCCCTTCTCCTACCTCTCATGTTGAAGAAGTCCGAATAAGAGGTTAAAAGAATAAGCTTAACATCAAACATCAGGTTGAATCCCACCCTGATCACGCTTTCAGTCATCCTGGAAAATACTTAATATCTGTAGACCTCAATATTCCCATCTATCTAATCGAGATTGTGGATATGCTACTTTAATTAAGCTCCTCTCAGGACTACCACTGCAGAATGATTTCATTCTATGTAAATTCCTACATCCCAGTCCTACATCTCTAACTAGTTTAAGACCAATACTTAGAACACTACCTGGAGTATAGAAAATACCCAATGAAAATCAGAGCTGTGTTGAACTTCAGCCCCTTCAACATCAATTACTCATCATCAGCTTTTGCCTTTCTGCTCCATCACCTTGGAGCATGACTTCTCTACTCAAGGTCATATCATGGTCAAGGAGACAGCTGGAGCACCAGCCATTGCATCAATGCCCCCAAGCAGTTGAAAGGAGAAAGCAAAAACATGTTATTTCCCAGTTTATGAATTCTCCTGAATGAACCTTCCCAGAACTCCCACAAAACCTTTCCACTTACATCCCTTTGCTTAAATTTAGTTATATGACCTACCTCACTACAGAGCTAGGGAAAGATGGTTTTTGACTGCCTCATACAAAATTAGAGTTCTGCACATAAGAAATAAAGATGGCCATGAATTTCTGCCCCAGTAGCACTTAGCACAGAGCAGGTACCCTCCTACCAGGATTTTCTTCTATGAGCCCAGTCCCCAGCTCTCTGCCTCTGTGACTATGGCCCTGAGAAGGGCACAGAGTTGTGAAACAGCTTGTCTTGCTTCGGGGAGCCATACATATCTGAGTGTTTCTGTCTGACTTTTGTTGTGTTTCTGTTTTGGCTTGGTTTTGGTTTTCGTTTTTGCTCTAACAATTATTTCCTTGTGACTTTTGCTACTTTGTGCTAGTTTTACTCTACTCTTCACTATGACAATGGATGTTTTAGTGATTGAAGATAGCCCTTCAAGTTTTTTCAAGAAAGTCATTCTGTTTTACATGCTCCTGCCATCTTCAAGTTAACTCTGTCTAGTGCAGGATCTTACCTTTCTTCATAAGATCCTGCACTATGCTGCTCGCCATCATGTAATCATTGGCCTACATGGTTTTCAAACTGTGCCGGGTATTCTAGGCCAGCCAGCAGGGGAGTTAGGAGGAATTATCTCTGTTCTTGTTTCTCTATATCACCTGAGGTTTTAACTTCTTTGTCAATACATTATATTATTGACTCAAACAAAGGTTGAGTCTATTGAATTTTCAAACAGTTTTCATGTGAACCTCTATAAGACAAGTTCTCTCAAAATCTCCTTAAATATGACCTTGAACACCCTTGTTCTTCACAGATGGTTCTCTCTTCACTATAACAGATTCTTACACAATTTGATGGCATCTGGAAGCAGGCAAAATTCTTGTGTTCACTAAAAATGTAAAACAGGGAGTTAGTCTTCTTAGGGGTTGGGGAAAGAGGGAAGTAATAGATGAAAAAACCAAAAGTGGATGAAAACCTCCTTAAAAAGCGGCAGTTCCTCCATCTTGAACTTTACAGTAGCTCCCCCTATTGGTGGGAATCCATTCCAGAAACCCCAAGAGATAACTGACTGTAGACCAAATTGCAGTACCAAACTCTATATATTCTGGGTTAAGAGGAAAGATCTTGCCCATCGATACTACGATAAATTTCAATTTATGAAAAGGCATCATCAAAGATCAGCAATAATTATAACAATATTCCAGAATAAAGTTATGTGAATGAGGCCTTTCTGAGTGTCTGTCTCTCTCAAAGTATATTATACATATTTTCAGAACACAGTTGACCACAGGTAACTAAAGCCAAGAAAAGTAAAACCATGATTAAGGGTTGGGGCTTGGAAAAATACAGAGCCTTTAGCAGAAGCTGATAGCTAGAATTACCTATGCACACATTCCATTTACTCCTTTCCAGAATATAAGTCCTCTGAGCACAGACACTGTATGTTATATTGTGACTCACATTTTTTCACCCTTAATCCTGTACAAGCCATCAGAGTAAGAGCTATCAGGCTGTCACATTTATTCACTGTGCTGGGTCAGCACCATGCCAGCTTTTGGCACCACTCTAGGTTCTATGCATCCATTACTTCAGTGAATGTCATTTTCCTTGGAGGATATCCTTAGATAATGCCCACTGCACAAGGGAAACTAAGACTCAGAGAAGCCCAGTGTTTTAATTGCATGCACAAGAAGGGGAACCAAGGGGCTGGCTATGAACTCAGGTCTGTGTGTGCCAAAGTCACCTTCTGTTGTAGTAACTGCCTTATTACAGAGCACACTCACAGTAACTATCAATGAATAATCAAGGTTATTCATTTTCACATTTCCAGACAGATTTATACATCAATTTGCTGAGATTTGAAGATTTATAAGGCAGAATCATGTCAACCTCTTCCTGCAGGATAAGCATCAACTCAAAACTTAGCAAAACTAGTGACACTGAACACATACATTACTCGTTTACTAAGCAAACTGGAGTGTGGGGGTATGAGCTTTCTTTAAACCTCTTATAAGGAATTCATTAGCCTCATTATCCCAGCCATCCCTTGGATTAGATCTTGAGCTGGAACCATAGCTTCAGACTCTTGGCTAACAATATGTCCTCTGGCTACTTTCAGGTGATCAACTGTCCAGTCCAGTCTAATATCCAAACTCCAGGCTATCATTTAACTTTATGTTTCTCTCTTCCTCCAGCTTGGGTCTACCACAGGAGTGGGTTTTCTCTTTTTCTCACTCTCTGCCTCATTCACGAGCTAAAGTTTGGGGTTCATCCTGGGTCACTAAGGGGGTTGGAGGGGAAGAAAGGGACAGAAAAGGCCCTCTGGGTATGGCTGCAGCTTTTATGGATCCCCCAAGAACCCTCTGTTGGGAAGGAAAAAATTTCCCTTCTCCCCTTCTAGGATCTTTGACTGACCTAATAATTAAGCTGACATAAAGCAGATTAAAAGGAGAAACACAGTGTGATGTGTCTGTAATTAAATAAGCAAAAGGTGGGAAGAGAGAGTTGTTTATTGGGCATCTGTCTTGTGCCAGGCATTACAGTAGGACGCATGAGATATGTCATTTAATCCTATCAATTCAATCCAATGAGGTAGGTGTTATTTTCCCTGCCTGCACCATGGACCCACCTTCAGTCTTATAGATGAGGAAACTGAAATTACTATCTTATTAAGTCCATATACCTAACCCCCAAATCACAAAGCCATCAAACACACTAAGAGGATGGATATCAACTCTGTGAG
This sequence comes from Uropsilus gracilis, assembly GCA_004024945.1. Classification (NCBI taxonomy): domain Eukaryota; kingdom Metazoa; phylum Chordata; class Mammalia; order Eulipotyphla; family Talpidae; genus Uropsilus; species Uropsilus gracilis. The sequence goes on from PVHY01000910.1 coordinate 123,780, forward strand.
AGCCACTAATCAAGAGAGCTAGCCTTTCTCTAAGCACATAGAGAAAGGGTATGGGTCCACACTGCTTTTGCTAATATGAATGCCACTGACTTGTGCTGCTGACTCCAAAATAGAGAGATTTGAGATCTTAGGAAACACCCTATTAAAATTCGATAAGGTATTTTATCAAAACTAAACTCTACTCAGAATTTCGGGTCTCTACCAGTTATGCCATTAACTATTCTCAACTGCCCAACATGTACCATCCAAATAGTCACTTTCTTGATACAAGAAAGTCAAATTTGCTTTCTTTTCAACACAGAATATTAGACTAATATACCTCCAAACTAAAAAATGTTTCCAGCTCTTTAGCAATCTGTCATTCCATATAAAGGTCCAACTCAGAACTCAAATTCTGAATTGACTTTTCCAAATTCATCTCATTGTCAGCATTTATTACAAGTTTCCTGTTTTTCATAAGGAAAAAAGGAAGACAGGGGAAAAACTTAAAGTCTTGCAATTGGCTTTTACTACCACTAGATGGGGATCTTACGATGGTGAGATGAAATGCTGATTCAATTTTCTCAGAGAAACCAGAGAACTGAGACTAAAGCTTATAAAGATAGCTGATTTAGTATAGGTATATATAATACAGTTGTAGGTGTAGGTGTTGGTGTTGGTATTAGTAAAGGTATAGGTACAGGTATAGACTGATATACCTCTGGTTATGATAATCCTTTCTTAATTCGCATGACCAGGGAGAACTATATCCCTCCCTCTGAAATACTCTTTAGAAGTAGACATGAGGGTTTTAGCTACATTATCACAATGTGACAGCTACGTGAATGAATTTCCACTCTCATATAGAATTAATCATTCCATCTAAGTAGTAAGTGGACATGGTCTAAGGATCCCATATAAAACTCCATGCTGATCTGAAGGAAGACCCAATTCATATCTTAAAACTTTAGCCCATGGAAGCATGAATGAGTCTGAGTGAACACTTTCACTGGCTCCTTGGCTGCCAGGCCATCGGGCTGTCTACTCCACCCAAAGAGGAGTGTCTTTCACACTTCACACCCAGGTGCACATTCCAGCTGAAATCAAATCCCAACACACCGCTAAATACCAGAGACATAATCATTGCTCTTATCTTTAAAAAATTTGGCACTGACATGGGTAGCTACATGAAAAGTTGTTTGGTAAAAATATGTTATCTAATCTTCATTATCAATGAGTGAGTCATTAGAAACTGAATGCCAAAGATAAAAAGTTCTAAGACTTAGAAATGAGAGGCACTGTAAGCCTGGCTCACTGATGAGGTGGCGCTGCAGCCAGCCCTTGAAGGTAACTAGTTGGGGATGTAAGCAATGATGCTTTCTCTGTCCTATGTGTTTAGATACACTGGCTGCTTTTTTTTTAAGACCTGGAGTTGGTGATATTTTTTTTTTAGTTTATGTGTTTGCCCTGCAAGGTCTGGTTCAGCTTGTACTGTGACTATGGAGAAATTCCCTGTCTATTAGCCAAAGTCTACCTGATAACTATGCATTTACTGGATTCATTTGTTTACAAGATCTCAGATCTCAGCTTAGTTGTCCTGTAGTGAAGTATTGTACACAGCTGAAGTGAGTGAGGTCACCGCACTGTCTCCAATGGGTCCAGACTGCTCTCTGCCCACCTGGGTCCCTACAGCAGTGTCTCAGGGATCGCATCCCAGTAGCACCCAAAGCTGCACACTCCCCCCCGGCCCTTCCTCATCATTCCTGAACAGCAAGCACTGGGCCTGGTATGGTAGCTGCAGAGATGATTCAGCTATGACCTTTCAAACCAGAGGGGAGTACTGTTTTCACATAAGCTCAGCGAAAGCACCGAGTACAATCACAGGGGCACACTAAGGGAGCTTAGGGACACACAGGGATTTTGAGAAGGTTTCCTGGAAGAGGTAGTACAGAAAATGGATTCTGAAAGTCACCAAGCCAAGGGAGAGAACTGTGGGAAGGACATTACAAGAGAACATCATGAACAAAGACAAGGAGGTGAGATACCTCAGGCAGTGGTGTGCTGGCTGGCACTAACTCCGGGGATTGCTAGGCATTTGGGAATTTCCAGTTGTTAAATTGAAATCCGGTGAGAAAAGCAGACAAAATGGGGTGCCTGCAGAGGGGCGCAACTGGCCCTTTAAAGCCAGTCACACATCATGTTCTTCCCAGCCCCCACATGCAGCAGCAAGACCTAAGAAACTTTAAGAGGGAGGCAAAAACAAATTTACTTAATAGAATACAAATGAGACAAGAGTCACGGAGGGGTACAAGGGAACCCCTTTAATAATATTACCACACAGTCCAGTCTCTAGTCCAAAGAGCACATGGCTTCAGCAGCCTCCCTGCTGCTCCTCACTTCTCCAATATCTCTGTCCTCTTCATTCTCATCTCTACTCTGCCCTTCTGTCCTCTGTTCTCTTCCATTCTCTTCTCTATTCTTCTCTGTTCAATGTCTTTTATTCTCTGTCCCCTCCCTGATCCTTTAATCCTCTTTTCTCTCGAGAAGGCTTAACTTCCCTTCTCCAAATTTCCACTCACCAATGCTAACAATAGCTATTTTAATACATCAACACCAGTACTGGGGATCACAGCCCCCTAACAAAACCTCTGGAAAAAAAAAAAAGAAAGAAAAGAAAACCTCTGAAATGTGCCACAGTAGGAGTATTTGTATCATGTCCATAGACAAGCTCTATAAAGAAGGATATTTTTTATCAAAGATCCAGCTTAACAACGTACCACTGGACCACATATGTAAAGAACTAAACACAATTTGTTAATTTCAAAGGAATGGGACGTTAGTTAAAAGTACCACAAGTTCCTGCTAAGAATACTCGGCTACCATGTGGACTCTGATGAAGCTACAGCTCTTTAGGAGTGGAAAGAACCAAGAACTTGAACCTGTCAGAACCTTCTGGTTTCCAGCTTTGTTTTTCTATCTCTCCATCTATTCTCTCCCCTTTTTCCTCTGTCCTTCCTAGTCTCATTCTCCTAGTCACCTCTGCTCCAGATATCTGCAAACATGGTCGATAAAGTTCTCAAATTTAAATGTAAGAGCTTGAATGCCTGAAAAAGACTTATTTTTCCATCTGTGTTACAGTCCCATAATGTCCCAGACAAGCAGTGTCACGTATTCATTTTGACCAAGGCTTCGCTTCTGGACAAAATGCAGTATGGGAGGAGCGATACTGAGGAACTGAAATTGATTCCTGTTTGGTCAAGTGTTCATCCCAGAGCCAAGCAACTGCAGCCAGAGGTTACAAACACACATATGGTTGTCTGGGGTAGCATTCCCAGAAGAGAGGCAGTTCTAGGGAGAAAATAGTTCAAGATGGAGAAAGAGAGTGGGTTGCAGAAGCCTTCAAGGTAGGTAGCTTTTGGAGTGGCAGGTTTAAGCTTTGCCCAGTGACTCAGGGGACAAGGTAGACAGGGACAAGGAGTATCATGATCATATTTCTGTCTTGGGTAAACCGCCATACTCCTGTTTTGAAGGATGAGTGTGTGATAGGTCAGATTTGTGGCAAAGAGAGCAATCAGGCAAGACTGATTTCATCTTTATGCTTGCAGTGTTTTCATTTTCTTTTTTTTTCTTTCGCTGCTTTCATCCCATTTTCATTCTTTCCCAAATTAGTAATTTGCAAGTCCTCATAATTCTAGTAATTATCTTTCTTCACCCAAAGGTGAAGAAAGGTCGCAAGTAAGCTCGGGTTTTCCTTTGTTTTATATTAAACAAGACATAAACTGTTTCCACACAGCAAGGCCTTTTCCACACAGCAAGGCCTTTTAATTCCCCATTGTTACCTACTTTAAAAGGTCATTAGTTCCAATTTTTTCCCTTAAACCTTCATGATCCGCTCTTCCCAAAGTTTATCATAATGGCTTAGTATATACCTCACTTTACCTCATTTTAGTAAAAAAGCATAGTGTAGTGTTCAAAATGTCCAATAATAAGGATGAGCATGAATTGAAATAGATAAAATAGGAAAAGCAAAAGAAAATCAGGGAAAAACAGTCTTGAGGACCTAAAACTCTCATATAAACTGGGAAAGAAGACATTATGCTTAGGGGATCTGGAAGCTCTAGAGCAGTAAAAGAAAAAAATAGGAGACAAAAGAACCAAATTGCTTTGTAATTACCTGTGGTTGTTAGCCTCTATTTCTTTGTTGGAGTGTTTATACCAAGATTGATATATCTGAGGCCCCAGATGTATACAGGTTGTAATATGCCAAATCTTTTTGTAAAAGTTATTTAAAAACCCATCCAATCATGCTTTAGAATTTTTTTAATTGAAATAGAAATACTGAAAAGGGCTATGATGACAATATGATTGATAAGAAATAAACGTTATTTGGTCATTCGCATATATATATATAGTGTCTCATATATATTGGGTCTTCATTTATAGTTTGTAGCTTACAGTTCCCAAAGCCCTTGGAATTTTCTAAGTTTTGTGAGTGATAAAGGTGTTTTGTTATGTAAATGAAGGTAGCATGGAAAACACCTGCACATAGGGGTTGGCTGCCTGGAGAACCATGTGATTAGAGGATTAACATTTCCAGTCCCTTTCACAAGCCTCCTGGAGAGGGGCTGGAGGTTCAGGTGACAATGGCCAGTGATTTAATCCTTTATTCCTATATAGCAAAGTCTTCATAAAAGCCAAAAAGTAGGGGGGAGGTGCTTCAGGGAGCTTCTGGGTTGATAAACACATAGAGATTTGAGAAGAATGATACCTGGAGAGGACACAAACAATCCCTATCCTTTTGTACATCTCTTGCAACTGGCTATTCCTAAATAACATTCTTTGTAATAAATCTAGACTGTAAAGGGCTCCAGAACTCTTTGAGCCACTCTAGCAAATTAATTGAACATGAGGTGTGTGTCCTGTGAACCCCTGATCTATAGTCAATAGGTCAGATGCCCAGGCAATCACCTGAGTTTGTACCTGGCACCTGAAATCTACCAATGGGCTCATGGGAACTTCTAATCTATCGAGTTGGTCAGAAACTCAGGTGGCAGTTTAGGCTTGGAGCTGGGTCTCAAGAGGGGACAGATAGGGGAGAAGGAGTCCTTAACCTATCTCTAGGTAACTGATGTCAAAATTTGAACTGAAATCTTAGCTATCATCCTGGTGTCTGAGAATTGCATGTGGTATGGAGAAGCCTCCAAACACACACTGGAATTGGGACCAGGAACTCTAAACAACTAGTCAGTGAGCAATTTGATGAATTTTCACAGACTGAACACAATGTGCCTGTGTAACCGAGACCCAAATGCAGAATAAAGTGTTACATGCACCCAGGAAGCTGCCTTGTGCCCCCTTTGAACTATAAAGATAGATCGCCTTGCTTCTAACAGGATAGATTAGTTTGAATCTCTTTTGTATTCTGTCTATAAATAGATTGACAATTTATTTCTTGTGGGTTCAGTTTGTTTTGTTCACCATTGTGTATGTGTCTTCATCCATATTATAGAAACTATAGCTCATTCATCCTCATTGATATGTAGGATTCCACTAGGTGATTGGAAATACTATAATTTATCTGTTCTCCTGTTAATGATCAGCTAGGTGATTCCCACTCTGGGGTTACTATGAATGGAGCAGTGATGACCCAGACTGTTCATTGCTAATATCAAAATTAGTATTAAGTACTCCCTAAACTATTGATGTGTTTGGCATTAAAGGGTAGATGAAAATTTTTCAGTGACCTCAAATTGACAGTCTAATCTTGGTCACAAAGAACTGTGAAGGGTTGTGCAGCATGAGACATAGAGGGAGGGAAGGAAAGAGGGAGAGGAAATAATATAATAAAATGGAGTAAAATTTTGCTCAGGTCAAAGGGAACTCAGTGATAAAGCTGGACTATAAAATTATGGAGTACCTTAATCTCCTTAGAAAACTCTACCTCATACCCTCTTAAACGCAGCTCTGCAGGATAATACTAGAATTTAATGTTCCATTTAATGTAACCAACAGTTTGCGAAGGTCAAATTTCCTCAGTGCCTGCCTATATTACCATTTTTCTTGGATAACAAGGCCAAAATAAATTCATTTTGCTGAAATACTGTCACATTTTAAACCACTTCTCCCCACCCCCACCCCAAATTTTTAATACACATGCATATGCCTTTAAGATTAGATTTAAGGTTCTTCACTATACAGGAAACAAAATAAAAAATCTCTAGGAAAGACAATGCACTGTGTGTCTTCAGAGTTTGCAGTTAGGAACACGGGTACACAGAATATTCTACTGTGAGAATTTTCTACCTTTTTGGAATTGATGATTAACCCCATATCTGAAATACAGAAAAGGATGTTCCCAAAGTAAACTGGTAACCTGATGACCTCACTACATAACCACTGGTGACCTCACCATCTGCATTAATAAGTTTGGAGTTAAATGAAATATGGAGCAGCAAATATTACACTCCCATTTCATGCTTTACCCAATAGCCATTTCCTACTTGAAACTAAAGGAGAGGAAGGAATGGGGAAAGGAGGTAGAGGAGACCAGATGGAAGTATGGGGGTAGACCTTACATCCACCATTGACTAGATCATGACAAAGACATCATGTAGATTTCACAGGTGCACTTAGGAGGCAGGTGGAAACATTTATAAGTTGCAGTAAACATTGTCAGCCTGGCAATTGACTCTATAAATACTGTGCTGAGGATGAGAATTTGGGAGGAAAGTTCTGCCAACAAGCCTAAACAATTTTTCTACATAGTTGATCAGTTCTTCTGGAAAGAAAAATGATTTGGGAAGTTTTGCACATTAAAGTAGCTTTCAGCCCAGGAAAGAAAATTAGATTAAGAGCCCCAAATCTGGCTATCAGTTCTGTCCCTGCCATGTATTAGCTGGACAAATCACAGCATCTGTTTTTTCACTGATGTGCCTCAATAAATAAGATCATCAGGATGAAAGTGTTCGCTATAAACAGTTCAGTCCTGCACCCTGCTCCCTGCCAAGAAGCTTGTGATGGATATTTCCCTTGGGAAAATGAGTAGAGAAATAATGTACCAACTAATAATATCAATGTTTATACTGCATCCTTCTGTTAATTGTCCTGTTCTGCCAATGCATTCCAGCCCATGTGGAAGGTCCCCACAGTGACCCTGAGTAGGCACTGTGTATGGGTGCGTTGGCTTGAGTTGGGGGACAAGGGGAGAGGCAGAGCCCTGGCTTCCAGATTATTGATAAACATTTTTGAAAGACAAACTGGAAGAGAAGAAAAATGAAATTAATTTGTTTTCTAAAAGGCAGCTCAGGGCTCTCTGAGGGATGCCTTTCTTAGAGCTTATGTGAAGAAGGCCAGCAATGCACTGTGAGACTAAACGGAGGCCTCCCAGACCCAAAGTTATGGTGGAGGCTGAGAGTACCATGTGTGTGGTATGTGGACAGGCATCTAAGGAGGTGTGATCCTAGGCCTCTGAATCTGGACAGCGTTGTGAAACAATGTTACCTCGATTTAAAGAAAAAGTATGGTCCACTCCAGCATAAGATTCTAAGGACTCTGTCCTTAAGGGAGTCAGTCTAGTGATTACCCAAAACACAAGCAGCGATCAGGTAAAAGGTGCAAAGATATGGAAACCCATAAATCATGAGTCAAGATTTCCATTTCATCAGTGACAAAACTGCAGCCAACCCAGAGAAAACATAAACCACTTATCCAAGGTCATCAGCTGCCAAAGAACCACCAGGAAACTGCAAGGTCTCCCATTTTAGACAATCTCACAAATCCACTTGCTAGGGAACCATCCCATCCTCATTGCCAGTCGTAAGTATCAGGCTCACCAATCTGTGGAGGTTCTGGACTGGTTTAGCAGTAGCACAGACACACCAGGCAGGCTGGAGCCAGGATGTAGGTGAGCCCCCCAGGAATCTTCACACTCTTTCTCTGCTCACTCGTTCTCTCTCTCATGCCATGCTCTCTTCACCTCTTTATCCCTCCCTCCTAGGCCCAGGTTGTACACTTACACATGCTCACACCCACTGGAATGCACAATCATGGGGAAGATGCAAAGTCCCAGGTGCTGGGTATACAGTCCAGTGGAGGTAAAAGCCTGATCAACTCACTTATTCTACACCGCTCCTCCAGCCTGTTTGCTTCCTCCCTCTCCCTAGAAAGACTAATGCTCACTGAGTACCTCAAATGTGCCAGGACTGTGATAAATGTATGCCTGGACTTTCTGATGTTCTGCTTTTAGACCTCCAAGTCAATCTTCTGGGTTTTATGCTATTAGTTATAATTTTACAAGCTAGTAAATTGAGTATGGAAGAGATCCAATCTACTCCTTTTCCAAGGTTCCAGAATCAAGGCTAGGTGCAGAAAGCTGGTCTGTATTTTGGAGCACATCTTGCAGCTTGGCCTGGCCACTGATTTATATTCCCCCTTAGAAAAAGCTTTGAGAGAGTAAGAGCACTCCATCAGTCTCCCACTTCCTATTTTACTGACTAAATGCAGCTGATGGGGAGCCCTTGGGGCATCCAAAGTCTCAGGGCAGGAGTCAGTTCTCTGGTCCCTACATGAAAGAAAGTCTTCTCCAGTCCATCCAGACACCTGCCCTAGAGTGTTAACTGAACAAGAAACAATTTCCACAGTGGTGCAGTCATTCCACCACTGGGTCTGCATTTCCAGGGGATAGCTAATCGAACTACCACAGAGACAGAACCTATAGAGAGTAACCCCCTAGACACAAAGCCAGAGACCCCAGGTCTGATTAAAAATGAGCCTTTATTAACCAGCCGGGACTGTCTCCCCGTAACAACAGACAGAGAACGGTCCCACCTTTGGGAAGAAAGGGTTTATATATATTAGCCAAGCAAGATACAAAAGCAGACTTGCAAGTGAAAACAAAGATGAGAATCAAGCTCTTATCATTATCTGCTGTCCTCCAGAAACATCTCCTAAGTGTAACAAATACTTGAGCAAGGACTTCAGGAGCTTCTACTTCAAGGAAGAATTTAACCCTATATGTGTACATGCAGGAGAGACATGCTTACATATTACTGTTTTCTGCTATACGCGCAGAGGTAGAGTCTGGCCATGTCTGACCTTAGTTTCTATTCCTCTGAGTTCGACCCCATCTCAAACTTAGTGTGGTCAAGTGACAGGACCGCACAGCCATGCAGTAGTTTGACTATTTTTTCACCAAGCTCTAAGTCTACAGCCTAAATTATAAAACTCAAAGTGAGACACAAGGCAACCCAGTATTCAGGAGGACACAGTTTACATATGAAAATTCTATTAATATTTTTGTTTTTCTATCTTTACATGTACATGTTACATCAGTGCTGCCATATGTAAATAGAAATATATTATTCAAATGGAGAAATGATCTGATCAGCTGACCCGAGCCTCCTGCCTGTGAAATGGAGGTGGCCATGTGGTGACGTTTTGCCTTTGACTTGCTGCCTGTGACACTCAGATTTTAAACCAAAGAAATCTTTAGAGATAACATTTGGTTTTCACAGATGACTGGATGAAAAAAATGTGGTATATATCCACAATGGAATATTACTCATCAATTAATGACAAATTCGACATGAATGACAAATTCATGTCACGAATGACAAATTCGACGACTTTATGACAACATGGATGTACTTAGAAGGAATCATACTAGCAGAAGCAAGTCAAAAAGAGAAAGACAGAAGTCAAATGGTTTCACTAATATATGGGACATAATGAAAAAAAGTAAACAAAAGCCATGAGGAAAAGACAAACCAAGCTAAGCACCAAACTGAAGCATACAACTATGGGCAGGAGGGAAAGGGGGGGGGATGGGAGGGGATGGTGTGTGTGGCGGGGGTAAATCCCTGGGATTGCAGTGATGTGAAATTTATAGATAAATAAATTTTTTAAAAAAAAGGAGAAGACTTAGAGCAAAACAGAAAAAAAAACATTTGGTTTTCACTGATGACTGATTAATCTTTCCCTTGAGGTTTTCCTCTTTCACAACTTAAGAGGAAAACAGAAAAACACTTCTTTATCTTTTCCTGCTTTGTTATCCTCCTTGGAACCACTAGGCAGTATTGTTGTTGTTGTTTGTTTGTTTTCCTTTTTCCTCAGGATCTGAGGCTGGGTGCTCCTTACTGATGGATGTTAGTCACCAGACACTCCCATACTCCACTGCAAGCCTTGCTGCCCTGCATTTGCTTGTGCCACGTGTGTGCTTCTGTGTAAGAGGTTTCACCTGCAGCACGAATTCTGGCTTTTCCACTGGACTCAGGTGCCCTGTGACCTCAATTGCTGGGGATCCTTTGTAATGCTTCTAAGTTTCTAAAATACTGCCTGGCTTCTTCATGGTCAAAAATTTGGCCCAGCACTCCAAGACTCCCAATTAGTATGCTCTTCCTTCCTAGGCTTTTGGGGACTTTTCCAGTTATTTTTTGCTGTATAACAAATTATCCCAAACCTCAGTATCTTAAAATAACCTTTATTTTGCTCATGTCTCTGCAATTTGGGCAGGACTTGGTGGAAAGAGCTTGTTTCTGCTCCATTTTGTTTCAGCAGATATGATTCAAGGCCGAGAACTGAAAAGACTTGCTGGCAAGTGACTCACGTTTTTGGTGGTTAACAGTGGGTGTCTGTCTGATGCTATTGACAATTGCATTGACATATCACTGCTCCCTGTGGCCTGGGCTCCCTCATAACCTGGTGGCCAGGTTCCAAGGGTAAGTACTTTGAGAGAGTGAGCCAAATGGGAGTCATAGCACCATTCATGGCCTAACCTTAGAAGTGTCACTTGTACCACATCTAGTAATTGTGGCAATTGCACAATGTCCTTCACTGTTGAAAGGCAAGGAAAAATAGACTTTGTGTCTTGATGGGAGAATGGAAATTTTCTGAGTACCTACAGAAGTAGAAACATTGCACTGTTTTGGGAAAATAGATTCAACTACAGGGATTCTGGTGAGACGAATGATATGGGTCTTCAGCTGCAGACATTTCCTTGTTTGAAATTTCTAATTATCATAAGATAATTAAAGTCATCTCAAACTGTACACTTCAGACTTCTTGCTCTTTGACTTAGATGCTTAAAATTAAAACAAAAATTCTCAATAGTTTTATGTAGAAAATAGAGCACACACTCATATGCTTTCATAAAAAAAGATATTGTGCACAGCAATGAAATCAGACTTTTATTGTTTGTGCCAGCACAAAGCGTGATCTTACATTGATACTTGTTCTAACGCTGGTAGGAGACATGATTTTTCAAGAGCTTTCAAAATAAATTCTTGCCGTCTGCACACACATTTCCATCTGTTCTTGGCTGACATGGGAGTTGGTCCAATTTCCTTCAAGGTCATTTGAAACTAACTTTTGTTGCATTGAAGGAAACACGTTCACTTGGTAAAAATTACTTATGAAATTTCTGGATGAATGTATTCCAGTGCACTTGAACTAACAGTGCTCTTGGCTCCATCTAAAGCTTCCCACTGAGGATAAGGCATGATTTCAGCTCAGTCCTTAGTAGTGGTTGTAAAAACTGGAGCTTTGAAAAGAACTAATAAGCCCAGGAGATGTGTTCAAAATTGGTCATCCCCACTGAACATGTTCAAAAGTAAAGCCAAAACTTGGCTCTGTGCTTCCAAAGTACACCACAAGATTGGAAATGGGCTGTTTATCTCATGGTGACACCCTCTGGCTTGCAGACTGTTTATTGAATGTTCCTATTCATTCATCTTCCTGAAATAGATCTGATTCCCATTTTTCTTGTCTGCATCTTGAGAGAGGCCTCAGCACCTCCTGCCTCATGTGGTCACATGACAACTTTCTGTCTTCCTTTCCAACCCATCCTCTGACACTGTCAATCCCCACCTCAAAGACCTTCAATGAAAATGAAATGAAACTTACATTCCTTTATCATGCACAAAAGGTGTATCTGGCCCCAGATGGCGTTTCAGCTTCATCTCCTCCAAAAGGCATTTTCTCCAAGATAAACAACTAGGCTCTCCCAACAGAAAATGAACACCTTTAGCATCACATCTCAGCTCCTAACACCCCCCTCCAACCCACCCCACCCCAAGCCCTGAGGACTCTTCTCTTGACCTCTTCAAATACCATCTATTTTACAGGACCTCACTTTAAGATTTTGGGCAGAATTCCCTCAAGCCTGTACCTGCCCAGGATTGCCCCTCCTTGAACTCTTGGAGCCCTTTACTGCCTGCCCCATCCTGGTTACTTACACCTGCTTTGCCTATCTGGTGTCAGATCTGGGGATTGCATTCAAGGCCCCTTTGTCCACCCTTCATGCTGGCCTTTCTGGTCTCACCCTTCTCCTGTGTACCCCTAGGCCCAACTTGTAGGGAGCAGATGCTGTCGCTCCTCTCTGTCCCTCTCTGCTGATTTCTCCTTCTGGAATATTATTTCCCACCACCCTTATCCCCTGGCAAGCATCTTATCTGAGGTCTCTAAGCTCAGGACTTGAGTTCTATGTGCTCCCTAAGACAACTTTCACTAATTTCTCAAGGGCAGGGATAGGATGCCTTCCTCTGGGCACGTAATTCTATTACAACACAGCTTTACTGATTTAGTGTGCAGACCCCATCTGCTCTACCAGAGATCTTGTAGTTTGCAATTGCAGATGACCTTTTTCTATCAGAGGAAATACAGTGTAGAAGCGGAGATTCTGTATGTCTCCTGAAGTCAGATGAGCTGTGTTCAAGTCTTGTGACCAATGGTTAGCACTTCAGGATCTTGGACAAGTCACTTGAGTTTTCTCTATCCAGTTTCCTCTTCTGAAAGATTTGGATACACACAGAACCAAACTCAAAGGGTTGTTGTAAGGACTAAATGGGTAGAAAATGCAACACAATGACAGTGTTTGACACACACAGCACTTAAGAAATATTAACTGTCGTTAAAAATATTGTTAGAAATAATGGTATTATTATTAGGACCTACCTTTATATACCAAAGTAGACTCTCTACTGGTAAACCTGCAGTGTTGGATCCTGGACCGTAAAAAGGACACTCACAGGTCAACTTTCCAAATTTATTTATTTATTTATTTATTTATTTATTTATTTATTTATTTATTTATTTATTCATTCATTCATTCGTTCGTTCGTTCGTTTGTTTGTTTTTGAGACTAGGTCTCACTATTTTTGCCCATGGAACTGTAGGATCATGTTGCCCAGGGTACCATGGACTCAAGCAATCCCCAGCCTCAGCTTCCCGGGTAGCTGGGATTACAGGCATGCGCCACCATACCCAGCTATATTTTGGGACTAGGCCTTGCTGTGTTGTCCCAAGCAGGACTCGAACCATGATCCCTAGCCCCAGCCGCTTCATAGGCTGACGCTTACAGGCATGAGCCACCGTGCCTGACCAACTTTCCAAATTTAAATAAGGTCTGTAGGTTTATTAACAGTGTTGTATTAATAGCTAAGTTCCTGCTTTCAGTATGTGTGCTGTGGGCTTAAATGGGGAAAACTGACTAAGGGATATATAGATTGAAGCTTTATATAGTATTTTTTTTAAGTAGTACGTCTAAAAATAATTCAAAATAAAAAATGTTTAATTTTTATTGATTAATTATTGATTAATTTTTAATTAATGGGATATGCGTTATCAGAAAGCTCTGCTGGGGGGGTGATTCTCTATGCACATTTTTTTGCTCAGTGACTAACACAGGTCTGAATCAGCTTCAACAGAAGAATTGAGTGGTTTCGCTCTGTGTGCCTTCGATAATCACTGTGCCTTGGATAATCGCTGCGCCTTGGCTAAGTAGTGAATGTGTTGCAGTTCCTTGGCAAAGTCTCTAGTGACACTGTGAACACTCAATAGGCATTTTATTCTTTTGCTGCCCCCTTTGGACTTAGCTTAGTACATTGTACATTCACTGCAGATCACTTACATAGCATTTATGAGACTGAATTTAATCAGCTCCTCTCCCTATGCAATTCCAAGGAAATTTTTAGTAGGCTTCGGAGCAATACTGACCTCTTTCCCAAGATACGATGAGTTTCTGTAAACTCATTTCTATACCTCAGAACACAGGTGAACATTGTTTGGCCTTATCTCTCCTTCTAAATGCATGCATCTTACCTAGGGAAAGTTTTAGAAGAAAGCTGAAAAGTAGAATGTACAGTTAGGCACTTTCTTTGAAGTTTGGTTAAGTCCTCCTAACCTCAATGGAGAGAGGAAACATGCCTCTAGGAAAATAAGGAAAGTGAGGTAGCAAGTCCCAGATATGGGGTTAAGATTAATGATGATAATTATTTTAAGCCACTGCTTTGTGTTAGTTTTGTTAAACAGGTAACCAGAACACCAACTCTCTCAGAAGACCCTGGATTGAATGGACCAATGGAGGAAGGTCTTGAAGTGTTCTAGGCACAGGAGGACACCACCAGGATGGTGATTTCGAAAAGCCCACACTGATCTCAGGGCTCTGAGGAGGGTTCCATGACATCAGAGAGTGTGCTGAAAGCACCTTCTTACCACTCCTTCCATAGAACAAACTGGGTCCCTGCCCAAACTATTCAACTGTGAGGCAGCCGTCCCCAAGTTTCTCCTTCCTCAGTATGTGCCACGTCTTCTACAGGAGGCAGAAGAACACAGTTGGTTAGGCATTTTTAAATGTTAAGCTCCATGTGTTCCTGAATGGACTCAGTAAGAGTCCTCACATGGTGCTCCTTGTGCCGCTCACACCCGTGGCTTTCCATCCCCTCATCGCAGGCTGAACATCCTATTCTCAGCCAAGAATGACAGTGCTGGCTCTGGCTGCATGTCTGGGAGGGTTAGTACTCATTGCACTGTGGCAGCTCCTCAGAAGAACAATGCAGAACCAGACGCAATACTCAGATGAGGAGCTGTGCCTCTAAGTTATGTCTGTGCTGACTCATACCTGTGGGGGCACCGATGTACCTAAGAGAATTTACAAGGATGAATGTGTTTGGCAGTTTTCCTTTTTTCTCAATTTTTGGGGAAAAGTTTTAGTAATGCAGGCATTATTTCATCTCTGAATGTCTGAGATCATGTGGATGAACCTAGAAGGAGTCATATTAGCAGAAATAAGTTAGAAAGAAAAAGAAAGAAACCAAATGGTTTCACTCATATATGGGATATAGGGAAAGCAAACAAAAGGCCAAGAGGAAAAGTCCAAACAAGCTAACAACCAAACGAAAGCACACAGCTGAGGGCAAGGGGACAGGTGGGAGCAGTCAGAGAAGGGAGGAACACCAAAGACAGCAATGACAGTCCACACATGAGAACCTCAGGGAATACAAAGATGTGAAATATATATATATATATATATATATATATATATACATATGTTTGTGTGTGTGTAATTCTTTTAAAAATTCATTATCTTTGTGAGAACAAGAAGAAGAATTTGCAAGGAAGGAAGAAGCCTGAATGCTTCTGTGATCATAGGCAGGGCAGGAAGAGAGAAAGGAGTGGAGGGAGAGGCTGGGCCCTGAAAAGAGTTGCTTCTTGAAACCCTGAGGGAGTCGCGCCCAGGGGACTCCTGGGCAACACAAAAGTGCTAACACCCGACCAGGTATGAAAGCGCACTGCCCTCACTGCTGCTGGGGTGGCATGAACTCACTGAGAACTTCAGGTCAGGCAAGATGCCTTCCCTGCTGAGGGCCGACTGTGGGATGAACCTCAGGAAACAGGCATCACTCACCCTGTGCATGGGGGCTGGGAATTCTACCTATGTTCTGAGGCTCCTGAGGTAGTGGGGGGAAGAGGATGTATCGAGACAACTATTCTAGGTTCTCATGAGACTCCCCAGAACCTCCAGGAAAAACTGGTGGAGTTTTAAGTGGAGGTGGGTCTTTCTTTGTGCAGTTGGGAACACAAATCAGGGAAATCTTGTTCTTTCTAATCATCTCCATCACAGGAAAAGGCCTGGGGAACAGCCAAGAGTGTCACAGTCTCTACTTTTTCAGACATAGAAAAGAAAGAGAGCATAAGAATTCTCCCAATTTCCTACTGCTGGAGGGCTCCAAGAGGCAGGCAGACCCTTCTCAATGCAAAAGTGCTGAAACACAGTGTACCTGAGGGGGGACCAGTGGGAGACAGGCGCTGATGGAATCCAAGGGAAACTACTCCCAGACTGGGATTCAGTGTTGGGGGCAATTTAAAGACACAGCACTAGATGTACGTATTCTTACTAGTTCAAAGCAATGAAAATCACAGGTACTGAGAGCAGGAACATTTGATTTATATTTCTGAATAAATTATCATGACTCAGTTCATCCTCCCAGTGAGTCATACCATGAATGTGGAAATGAAGGTGACCACTCCTAACATAAATTTCAAGGGCTGAAAGGATATGCATTTTCCAGAAGCTCCAGATGGCTGCTGAGAGAACTCCAGTAATGAGGCCATTCCGAAAATGCAGAACCCACCTCCGGAAGAAGAGTGGGTGTTTGCCCAAGGGGGTGACTGAGGTTGCATGTGAGGATACCATATACTGAATATTTTTGTCCCCCCCCAAATTTATACATTGAAATTCTACCCCCCAATATGAATGTTTTAGGGAATGAGGTCTTTGAGGGGTTGATTAGCCAGGAGGGTGGGGTCTCCATGATGGAATTATGTTTTCAGTCTCTTTCTGTTATACTTAGCACTGTTGCCCTTCCAGGGGGAGGGGAGCTAGCTATCCTCCTCCCCTCTCTCTCTTCCTCCCTCCCTCCCTTCCTCCCTCCATCTCTTCTCTCCCTCTTCCCTGCCATGTAATGATAATAGTAGAAGCTAACCATCTGCACATCGGGAAAAAGGTTTTCACCAGAGACTTGATCTGGTGGCAACCAGACCTTGGACTTCTCAGCCTCCAGAACTGTGAAAAATGATAAATGTTTATTTTATGAGACATTCAGCTTATAGTAACTTGTTATAGCAGCTTGAATGGACTAAGACAGAAGAAAATGTCACTGCAAACACACAGTTCTGGAAATCTGACACCCCTTGAGATAGCACAGGTCATACTACCAGCCAGCCACGGGGGATAACAGCCTCCCAAGGGCAGGGAAGCCTATAGTTGGAGCCTGGGTTCTAATTATCTGTATGACTGGACAATAGCTCCATGACATGCTCCAGGCCTCGCTCGATCATATTTTAAATGAGAGAAAGGCAAACTGGGGTGCTCCCACCACAACCACGGGAGTTGGAGCATAGTGGGAGGGAGGGTGGCACTGGCATCAGGGTGCTGGTCTGCTTGCCACTCCACCACCTGCAGCTCCTCCTTCTCTACATTAGCACCTTATCCCCTTATCTGTATTAACAAGTAAACAATACACACAAAGATCAAAGAACTGCTCTAGGCACCAAGTAAACTGCCCCATATTTATTCACTGCATAAACATAAGATTAACCTGGAGAAAATACAGATTTCCTAAAACCCCACTCATAGAGATTCCAAGTGTGTATGCCTTGGAATCTGCATTTCCCAGATGTAATTACTTTAAGGTAATTCTGACACAGATGATCCAAGAACAGACTTGGAAAAACAAAGAAATAGACTGATTTTTTAACTTTTCTGTGGATCTCCACATGACATCAATATTAGGGGCCAGCCCACATTATCAAACAGAAGTTTTATCAAAACAAAAGATGGCGAAGATACAAATTGGATTCATTATTACATATTCATTGATGATGATTGTGTTCTTTTTGCCTTTTGATTTTTAAAAGAAATTAAAATAACAATTTTTGCAGAAATGGACTAGGCACTGTGCTAATGGACAAAAAATGCCTGGGTCATCAATTATCTCAGTGACCTTGAGCCAGTGGCATGACTGGCATGTGTTTCCATCTCTTAAGGTACAAGCAGGCCACCTGTGCTGACCTAATCCTCTCCCCTGTGTCCTCCTTCCCTGTCTTGCTCTGTTCTTATCCTTCTCCTAATATGCCAGCCCTTCCTCCCCACCACCACCATGATCTGGTCTAGCGGACTTAAACCTCAGTAGAAGCTAAGGCATCAGGCCATCAACCAGAGCTACCAGTTCCATTTTACACCCTTGATACAGGGTGACTCAATGAGCAACACTTAAGGGAACAACTGGTTTGGGGAAACCAGTGACCAAGAGTGTGATTGCCAAATACAAAGCAGGAATTGAATGACCTCAGAGGTAAAAAAAAAAAAAAAAAAAAAAAATGGGTGGCCAATCTGGAAAGGCAAAAGGGGTCAGAAGTCAGAGGAACAAGGAGCTATTGAAATGAGACAGATGGAAACAAGTGTAGGCGTTGACAGTTTGTTCAGAGACTGTCAGCTGGGTTGGGTCATAGGTTCAAAACATCAGAATTATACTATGGCCCATGTCACTGTTGAGTCTCTGAGATCTGTGGGCTCTTGTGACTGTGACTTGTTCTGTGCATACTGAGCCCACTGGGATGAGATATGTCCTTCTGTCTCCTGTTCCCCCCCAGTGAGTTGGCCTAATTCCACCCTGTAACCCCTCACCGATTCCCAGTGGGGTCTCAGGCTCTGCTTGGCTTGGTTCTTAGTGCTCCAGTTCTCTCCAGCATCCACTAATTTTCCCAATGACACAATGTGGCAGTTACAGTGACTAGTCCCATTCTGCAAGCTGTGAGGTTAAGCCATTTGTCAAAGACCACAGAGTTAGTAAGTGCTAGAGGTGGGACAAACCCACATTGCTGTCACTCCAAAGCATTTATTTATAAATTCCATGATTGCTTTTATATCATTTTTCTCAGTCATTTGTGTACAAACATTACAGCTACTAAAAACTATCTATGTTCTGTCTTTATTGTCTATGCTGCGTAGATACATCGATTTTTTTCCTGTGTATATTGCTTTATTTCTTTATATTTATTTTTTACATCATTATCTATCCCAACATTCTCCCACCACCTTATTACTCATGAACCATCTTAATCTCTAGTACTCATCACTCCCCCAATTTTACCCTCTCCCCCTCTTGCTCTATACATAGATTTATTTGCCCTGTGAAACTGCTGTCTACAGTGATGTAAAGAGGTTGAGACATTATCAAGAAAACATTTATTTGAAAATAAAGATCATGATCTGGTTGCTCAGTTGAGGGGAGGTCCAAAGTTATATTTTACCCAGAGCAGATGATGATAACTGTACAGGGTCAAGAAGGGAAGTAGCTTCAACTTGGGTCACCTGTTTTGAAGTAGGTATTGTTTTGCTTTAATCTTCAGGGGTTTTTGTTTGTTTGGAAGTTTTTTGTTTGTTTATTTGTTTGTTGTTTTTGGCTCGCTAGTCTTTGTGAATAGGATCATTAGTCTTTTTATGATTACTTGACAACTATCTTCAGGCTGCAGTGTGGTGGCCTATTGTAACAATTAACAGATGGTCTCCTGATTTTTCATAATCATTGATAGGGAGAAACTGAGAAATTGTTGAGTCAGATTGCACTCAGCAATTCACTCAGAAGTCTCAATATGGCAGTTAGAGACAAGATGGAGTCATCTGATTGAAAATAGATTCTATGCTAAATATTTTTCAACATTTTGTGTTGCTTCTTCAATCAGGTAATCTCCTCTTAGTGGGCATGTGAAAAAATAGTCTCTTTTGAGTCTTGCTTGGTTTGATACCAGGGTCTTATGTACATTTCATTAAATACAGGTTTAGCTGATTGTTTGATTGCAACAACTTCTGTAATATGTCTCTGCATAAAGATCCACAGAATTGTTAGTTTCAGTTTTCCTGCTCTGTATCACTAGTTGAGGGATGGGGGATAAAAGTGGGGGTTTTCTAATGTGATTTGCATGCTTCCAACAACACATGCCTGGCAGAACAGTAAGAGTAACTATCACATCTAAAAGGACACTTCTCCAAAAAGGAAATACAAACGGCCAACTGGCATCTAAAAAAATGCTCAGCATCACTGATAATCAGGAAAATGCAAATCAAAATCACAATAATATACCATCTTATGCCAGTGAGAATGACATGTATCAAAAAAAAAAAACAGGCAACAACAAGTGTTGGTATGGATGTGGATAGAAAGGGACACTGCTGGTAGGAATGCAAACTGGTCCAGCCACTATGGAAAACTGTGTGGCAGACCCTACTGAAAATGGAACTCCCATTCAATCCAGCAAGCCCACTACTAGGAATCTATCTGAAGGTTACAAAAACTCTAATCCAAAAAAGACATATGTACCCCGATGTTTATTGCAGAGCTATTTACCTGTTTACAATAGCCAGGATATAGAAGCAACCCAAATGCCCCCAAATAGATGAATGGTACCAAAAACTGTGGCATATGTACACAATGAAATATATTCACCAATCAAAAAAGATAAACATGTCATTCGTGGCAACATGGATGAAGTTAGAAGGAATCATGTTAGCAGAACTAAGCCAGAAAGAAAAAGAGAAATACTAAACAGTCTCACTTATATGAGGGATAGAGGGAAAACAAACACACAGACAAGAAAAAAAATTTAAAACTAACTCTCAGCAAAATTGAAGCACGGGGCATGAGAGGGGGAGGAAGGTAAACGTGAAAGTGGGAGGGGCACAAAAGATTAAGTTCACAGATGATAAGGTGGTGGGGGAAAACCCCAGGATAGATAACGATTTAAAATAAAAGAAATAGAAACACAAACTTTAAAGACGAATAAATGAAAAAGAAAATAGCTATCAGGTATCTGGTCCTATACCAGATCCTGTATCCAGCTCTGGAAAGATAGCAATGAAATCCAAAGCATGGCCCTTGCCCAGTGAGCACTTGACTTACAGCATGTCACTCATAAAATGACCTATAAAGAAGCATCACCATCTCTTTTACCGGTAGAGATGTTATAGGAAAGAAGAACTTAAATTCAGTTTTATCTCAGAATGTTTCAACTTGAGAGTCGTAACCTATTGTTGGGTTAGTGGACTGTAAAATATAGTTAGTGGGTCATAACACTTGTTTTAATGGGTTGGACTGAAATAGAATTATCAAACCACATAGGACTACCTAGAAAATAGTAAAGATATTTTTGTTTGTATTTTTTTCCTGAAACTCATTTCATTTACACACACACATTAATGACAATGACCGTATCAAGAAACATGAAAGCCACTAGTTGATCCAAATCTCAAACTTTCCTTCTATTTTCTATACTAACTCTTTAGAGAAAGAAACTTCCGAAACTATTCTAAGATTCTTTGGAAACTTTCTTGAAAGCTCGGACTCTCATTACAATTGGGAATGTGCTGCCAGGCTCAGGAGGTATGAATATGCCCCCTTCCTTCCTCCCACTAGAAAGTATCATTCAGTCTGTTTGCTAAAGAGCTCTGTTTTACATTAACATCCCCAGGCAGCAGCTTTTCACCAAAGTTTTGTCTCAATTGATTTACCAGTCTAAAAGAGATGCACGATTTAAGCTCCATGGCAACCACCAAGATAAGATAGATATCTAATTTTTGATAACAATAATAAAAGGGCTAAAAATGATATGAGAAAAAGAATACCACCTACTAGTATTGAGTGCTGGAACCATGACAGTATATTATTCATGGAGTCCTCAAGCAAGTTGCCACTGAAATTGAGGCCAGGGTTTTAGAATTATACCTGAAATTTGCAGGGTGTATCCCTTATACCTGAGAGCAAATTATTCATCTTGCATCTGTGAATCACCTCTCAAGAACACTCAGGAGTTTGCCAGCATCTCCCGTGTCTACAAGAGAGAGTGGGATAGAGAGAGATAGTGGGTGGTTCTATGGAAAACAGACTGCACTACCACTGAGAAGACTGGGTCTAGTTCCAGCTCTTTCACTCACTACACAAGGACTTGAGCAAGTCATTTAGTCTGTAAATACCATTTTTCTTCCCTCAAGATAGTGCAAAAAGGATCTGCATTATTTATAGAATTATGAAGATTATTTAAGATCATATAATCCAACTATGCTATAAATTCACTTTAGATTTAAGGACATGTAAAGACTGGAAATGAAGGGATGGAAAAAAATTCAGCCAAATGGTAGCCAAAAGACAGACAAGTGATGTACTTATATCTGAAAAAGAATAGACTTTACTTCAAATATTGTCCTGAGACCAAAAAAGACATTATATAATGACAAAGGGTCATTACAGAAAGGTTACAGGTTACAGGAAGATGTAACAATTATAAATAAATATGCACCCAGCATTAAGTACTTAAATATGGAAAATAAATACTGATAGAACTAAGGAGAGAATTATACACTATAAAAATAAGAAGACTTGGATATCACAACACTATTTGAGAAGACATAGATGAAGCTAAGGGTATTATGCCAAGTGAAATAAGACAGAAAGAGAAAGAGAAATATCGTGTGGGTTCATTTATATGTAGAATCTAAAAATCAAAACAAACAGACATCAAAAAATTACCCCTGATAAATACAGAAAACAGAATGGTTTCCAGAAAGTAATGAGACTAGAGGGTAGGTAAAGATGTGAGGGAGGGGTTCAGAGATACAGACCTCTAGATGGATATTAACTAAGCCAAGAGGATGTAATATGAAGCACAGCAAGTATGATCATATTTTTTATGACTTGTTTATTTGAAGGTTGCTAAGAGAGTATTATGACATCCTCTTTACCCACTCATCCATGGATAAATACTTAGGTCATTTCCATATCTTGACAGTATGGAAGTATTCTGACAAACTATACAAATATAACATGACAAAACTTATCAGATGTAACACTAAGAAGCTTACAAATATAGGGATAAATGTCTATGTCAAAAAAGAAGAAAGATTTCGAGTGAACCACCTAACTCTATATCTCAAGGAACTAGAAAAAGGACAAACCAAGCTGAAGAAAGAAAATACCAAAGATTAGAAAAAAGCTACTAGAGAATCTAAAAATACAGAAAAGATCAATAAAACTAAGATATGTTTTATGAAACGCTTAGGGAAAAATGAGACAAGACTCGAATCAATAAAACTGGAAATAAAAAAGGAATAGATTATAATTAATACCGTAAAAGAAAAAGATCATAAGAGACTATTATGCAAAATTATATACCAGCAAACTGAATAACCTAGAATTAATGGATAAATTCCTAAAATCATGCAAACTCCCAAGACTAAAGCAAGAAGAAATATACCTAAACAGATCAATAATGAAAATGAAGATTAAATCAGCAACTAAAATCTTTTCAGTAAAGAAAAGCCTAGGACCAAGTGATTTCACTGGTCTACTAAATATTTAAAGAAGAATTAATGCCATTCTTTAAATTCTTCCCAAAAATTTTATGAGCGAACACTTCCAAACATCTTACAAGGCCAGTGTTAACCTGATAACAAAGTCAGATAAAGACAGCAGGAAACTACAGGCAAATATCCCTGATTAATAAAGAACAAACACCTTCAACAAATTACTAGCAAACTGAATCCAACAGCACATTAAAGGGCCAAACAGCATGACTTGTCCCTAAGATGCACAAACAGTTCAACATATGGAAGTCAATTGACATGATACATCAGATTAACAGAATCACATCATTATCTCAATACATGCAGGAAAAAAAGTAATTGAGAAAATTCAGCATCCGTTTATGATTGAAAACTCTAAACAAACCAGGACTAGAAGGAAAGTGCCTCACCATAATAAAGACTATGCATAACAAGCCCACAGCTAGTATTGCACCAAATAATGAAAAACTTGGTGTTTTTCTAAGATTGAGAACAAGACATGGGTAACTAGCACTTACATTCAATTTAATACTTAAAGTCTTAAACACAGCAATTAAGAAAGAAAGAGAAAAGCAGTCAAATTGGAAAGGAAGAAGTAAAACTGTCCCTGTTTTTCAGACTATATGACTACATAGAGAGAAACCTTTATAAAGGATCCATTAAAAAATGTGAGAACTAATGGATAAATTCAAAAATTTGCAGAACACAAAATCAGCATGTAAAAGTCAGTTTCATTTCTGCACACTATCAAAGAACTACCTGAAAATGTAAATGACAATTCCATTTCCAGTACCTCCAAAATGATAAAGTGCTTGGGAATAAACTTAAGTGAGGAAGTGAAAAATTTGTTTACTGAGAGCTACAAGATAGTAAAGAAAGAAATTTTGAAACATTTTGTGTAACATAATTTTACACATTTTGTTACACAAATTTTGTGTAAACAAAAGGAAAAGCTATCCATATTCACCAATTTTACGTAATTTTGCAAAAATTGTCAAGCTACTAATCTACAAATTCACCGAATTCCTATTTAAAAGTCAAAGGCATAGTTTATAAAAACAGGTAAAATAATTCTGAAAATCATACCACAAAAGACCCCAAATAGTCAAAGAAATTCTGAGGAAGAATAAAATAAGAAGCATCACATTTCCTGATTTCAGACTGTATTACAAAGCTACAATATTAAAGCAGGGTGATATAGGTATAAAGACAGATATATAAACCAGTGGAACAGAGAGATAATACAGAAATAAATCCACAAACAAATAACCAACTGATCCTCAAAAACTGTGTCAAGGATAAGGTCTTAAACAAATGATGCAGATAAAACAAGATATCCACCTGTAAAGAATAAAATCAGATCCTTATCTTAGAATTGACATGAAAATGATTTCAAAAATGTACTGAAAACATAAATATAAGACCTGAAATTATAAAACTCCTAAAACATAGGTAAAAAAACTTCATGATGGTGATCTTGGCAACAGTTTGATGAGTATGACACCAAAAGGAAATAAAAGTAAAAATAGACAAGTTGGAATATACCAAAGTAAAAAGCTGCTGTGCAGCACAAAAAACAATCAGCAAAGTGAAAAAGCAACCTACAGAATGGAAGAAAAAGTTCACAAACCATATATCTTACAGAAGTTAATCTACAAAATATAAAAGGAATCCATGCAACTCAGTAAGCAAAACAAGAAAAAATGAACACCTAAATTTAAAAGGGGCTAAAAACTAGACATTTTTCTAAAGAAGGCATGAAAATGACCATCAGGTGTGTGAAATAAAGCTCAATCTCACTAATAATCAGGAAAATGATAATCTAAACCACAGTAAGAAATCATCTCACACTTGCCAGGATGACTAAGCTATGAGACAAGTTTTATGAGGAATGAAGAGAAATCCAAATTCTTATAAATTGTTGGTGAAGATGCAAAATGATGCAGCCACTATGGAAACAATACAGAGATTAAAAATAAAACTACATATGATTCAACGAAGTAACTTCTGAATATTTATCCAGACGAATAAAAATCGGGTTCTTGAAAAACCCCAAGTTCACCACAACAATATTCACAATACCCAAAATATGGAAACAATCTAAATACCCACCAACAAATGATAATTGGATAAAGAAAATATGGTATACACTAAGATATTAATAATGGGAAAACATTCAGAGAAATGTGGTAGACAATTAAGTAGTTTATAAACACCACAGAGTATAATTACACAAGCCTATAGGATATAGTTTACTATATACCTAGATTATGCAGTATAGCCTATTTTGAATACAAATATATACCTGGTCTATCATTGACTGAAATGACATAAAGCAATGCATGACTATATAGAAATGGAATATTATTCAGCCCTCAAAAGTAGAAAGTTCTATAGTATTTAACAGCATGAATTAAACTTTAAGACTTTATGCTAAGTAAAATAAGCCAGTCACAGAAAGAGAACTACTGCATGATTCCATTTATATGAACCATGTAATATAGTCAAATTCATAGAACCAATGAGTGAAATTTTAGGCACCAAAGGCTAGAGGAGGGGGAACTGGTGAATCATTAATCAGTGAGCTTAAAGCCTCAGTCAAGCAAGATGACTAAATCTTGGAAATCTGCTATATAACTGTGTATAGTGAACAATATTGTATTATGCACTTTAAATTTGTTGAAAGGATAGATGTTAGTTCTTTGAAAAAATAAATAAAATTGATAAATCCCTTGCAAAGTTCACAAAGGAAAGAAGAAAGAAAATTCAAATAAACAGGATCATAAATGAGAGAGGAGAAATTACAACAGATACAAAAGAAATCCAAAGGATAATAAGAAATTACTATGAACAACTATATGGAAATAAATACAACAACCTGGATGAGATGGACAGATTCTTAGAAAGATACAACTACCCAAAACTGAACAAAGAAGATATAGAGAACTTAAATAAACCAATTACAAGCAATGAAATAGAAGCAGTCATCAAAACTCTACCTTAAAACAAGAGTCCAGGACCAGATGGCTTTATTGATGAATTCTACCAGACATTCAAAGACAAAATAACACCTGAACTACTAAAACATTTCCAAAAATTTGAGAAAGAAGGAAAACTGCTAAACACATTCTGTGAAGCAAACATCACACTCATACCAAAACCAAATAAGGACAGCACCAAGAAAGAAAACTATAGACCAATTTCCCTAATGAACATGGACGCAAAAATTTTAAACAAAATCCTGGCAAATTGAATCCAATGATGCATAAGATGCATTATTCACCATGACCAAGAGGGATTTATCCCAGGGGCACAAGGATGGTTTAACATCCAGAATCAGTTAACATAATACACCACATTAACAAAGAGAAAAACAAAAACCACATGATCATATCAATAGATACAGAGAAAGCATTCAACGAAGTCCAGCATCCATTCATGATAAAGGCCCTTGAAAAACTGGAGATTAAAGGAACATACCTCACATAATAAAAGTCATCTATGCCAATCTTATGCCATAAAAGAGATACAAATAGGAAAAGAGGAAGTGAATCTATCATTATATGCAGATGACATGATTCTCTATATAAAGAACCCAAAAAATCCACAGAAAAACTACTTGAACTAATAAACCAATTCAGGAAGGTAGCCGGATACGAAGTCAGTAGCTTTCCTGTACACAAAAAACCAAGAAGAAAAATTTAAAAAACTGTCCCATTTACCATCGCACCAGAAGCAATTAAATACCTGGGAATAAACCTAACAAAACATGTGAAAGATCTATACAAAGAACACTTTAAAATGCTGCTAAAAGAGATAGAAGACGACATAAGGAAATGGAAAGACATAAGAAAATGGAAGACATAAGGAAATGGAAAGACATCTTTGCTCATGGATTGGAAGAATTAATACCATCAAAATGGCCATCCTTCCAAAAGCAATCTACAGATTCAATGCAATCCCTATAAAAATTCCAATGACATTCTTTAAAGAGATAGAAAAAAATTACAGAAGTTCATATGGACCTCGAATATCAAAAGACCTCGAACAAAAGACCTCGAATATCAAAAAGCCTCTGGCCAAAAAGAGAGAGAGAGAGAGAGAGAGAGAGAGAGAGAGAGAGAATGGAGGCCTAACTATTCCAGACTTCAAGTTATACTACAAAGCCATAATAATTAAAACAGCATGGTACTGGTACAACAGACAGTCAGACAAATGGAACAGAATGAGAGCCCTGAAATAAAGTCACACATATATAGCCAACTAATCTTTGACAAAGGAGGGAAAAACTTACATTGGAACAAAGATAGCCTCTTCAATAAATGGTGCTGGGAAAATTGAACTAAGACCTGCAAAAAATGATCCTCACACCATGTACAAAAATCAACTCAAAATGGATAAAAGACTTAAATATCAGACCTGAAATCATAACATACATAGAAGAAAACTTGGGAAAAACCATCCATGAATTACAATTCAAAAACCCCTTTCTGGAAACATCTGCAAATGGCAAAAAATGAAGGAAAACATAAACAGATGGGACTATATCAAACTAAAAAGCTTCTGTACAGCAAAAGAGACAACAGAAAAAACAAAAAGAAGCCCAACCAAATGGAAAAAAATTTTGCCTTTCACAAGAGTGATAAGGGAATAAGGGTTTAATCACGAAGATCCACAAGGAACTCAAACAACTAAACAAAAACAAAACAAGAAGCCCAATCAAAAAATGGGGAGAAGAACTAAAAAGACACTTCTCCAAAGAGGAAATACAAATGGCCAACAGGCACATGAAAAATTGCTCAATGTCACTAGCAATAAGGGAAATGCAAATCAGAACCACAATGAGATACCACCTTACACCAGTAAGAATGGCCCACATCCAAAGAACAGGCAACAACAAGTTCTGGAGAGGAAGTGGAGAGAAGGGAACACTCTTAAACTGCTGGTGAGAATGTAAACTGGTCCAACCTCTATGGAAAGCTGTGTGGAGGGCTCTCAAATTAATGAAAATGAAAGTACCGTTTGACCCAGGAATTCTCTCACGGAAATCTACCCAAAGGAGACCTCAATGCTTGTACAAAGGGACACCTGTGCTTGGATGTTTACTGTAGCACTATTTATAATTGTAAGGACATGGAAGCAACCAAAATGTCCCAAAACAGATGACTGGATGAAAAAGATGTGGTATATATACACGATGGAATATTACTCATCAATTAAAAATGACAAATTGGATGATTTTATGATAATATGGATGTACTTGGAAGAAATCATATTAGCAGAAACAAGTCAAAAAGAAAAAGACAGAAACCAAATGGTTTCACTATTGTATGGGACATGGGAAAGATAAACAAGAAACCATGAAGAAAAGTCAAAACAAGCTAATAGCCAAATTAAAGTACACAACTCAACTCGGGGCGGGGGGGGGGGAACAGGGTGGGAATGATCAGGGAGAGGTGGGGTGAATCCTGAGATCACAAAGATGTAAAATTTATATATAAATAATTTAATATCTTAAAAAAAGAAAGGATAGATACTAAATTGTCTCTTAACAAAATAAAATTAGTTTTATAAAAGAGCATAGAAATGAAAGCATTTTATAAATATAAGGTGAGTAGAAATAGTTGTAACAAAAACAGGAAAACAGCTATAATAGTAGCCAATGCATCCTACAAGTTCAAAGTTTTAGCGACATCAGAAACTTGGTGAAGCATTATTATAATACAGAATGGTCTCAACTACAAGAGACAAAATAAAAAATATACCAAATCGTGCAAAACAAAATATATTGGAAGAAAGCATGCCTAAATGTTAACAATGAGGAATGGTGGTTTCTTTTCTATGTCTATATTACATCATTCTAAATTTTTATATAATATACACATAAACTTACTTTAATAATGAAAAAGCAAATTGTTATTGAAGATAGATAGCAAATAAGAAACAGCACTGTTTTTTTTAAATAAAGAGGGTAAATGATTTATGATTGAAATGAATCAAAAGTTCTTTGAGCTTTTCACAAAGATGGCACCAAAAATAAAGAAGGAAGTCCCTGCCCCTCCCAAAGCTGAGGCCAAAGCAAAAGCTGTGAAGGCCAAGAAAGCCATATTGAAAGGCAGCCAGTCATAAGAAAAGAAGATCCACACTTCACCCATTTTACAGAGGCCCCAGACACCGTGATTCCAAAGGCTACACAAATATCCTCACAAGAGTACTCCCAAGAGAAACAAGTTTGACCATTATGCCATCATCAGATTTTCTCTGACCACTGAATCCACCATGAAGAAAACAGAAGACAACAACATACTTGTGGTCATTGTGATGTCAAGACAAACACCAGATCAAACAAGCTGTGAAGCTCTATGGCATTGATGTGGACAAGGTCAATCCCTTGATCCGACCTGGTGGAGAGAAGATGGCGTGTGTTTGACTAGCTCCTGACTAGGATGCTTTGGATGTTGCCAACAAAATTGGGATCATCTAAACTGAGTCCAGCTGGCTAATTCTAAATATAATTTTCTCACCATAAAAAAGGTTCTTTGAGACACTGTTTCCAGGAAAAGATCTATATAAAGTCACCACTTGTGAGTTTCCACTAATATCATACAGGAAGAAAGCAACTTTCTAGTAGCTCACATTACTAGAAATATATTTATATTGCAATAAATATTTGACTACAATATAATTAAAATCTTTTCCCTCTTAGTTATATGATCTGGGACAGGTTTTAACTCCTCCATTTCCTCAGCTGTAAAATGGCAGAAATTCAAGACAATGAATCAAAAGCCCTCAATTTCCCCCCCTCCTCTTTTAGCAATCATCTTTCCATGTCTTTTAACTGTGTAATTCCCTGTTTCACTTGAGACTCATATTTGCAAATAACTGGAACCAGATTTACCAAAGAGAGGGAAAAAGGCAAATGTACTGGAAAGACATGGGAGCACCTCACAGATGGTGAGGCAGAGCACAGTTAGACTTCAGGGCATCATGTATCCCCTGAATCAGGAGCCAGCAAGTGGGGTGACTCAGACCTCAGCTCCCACAGTCTGTCTCGGGGCCACATGTCTTTATGATTTCATTCTCTGTGATGTTTTCCCCACCTTTCTCTCATTACAAATGGACACTGCTGCTTTCCCTCATCATGGTGGCCCTACAGTTCCTGAGTTTGCTTTCTGCAGTACCAGACCGTCTCAGAGATTGACAGGAAGTTGCTCACTCTCAAGTCTTAAGTCACAGGAAGCAGCAGCTGATTACCAGTGTGGGTAAGGAATGCTCTCCATCTTCAGTCAACTCTGTTGTTGTTCCCTTCGTTTTGGGAAACTTGATTCTTTTCTCAGAAAAATGCACACACATGCACAGATCTTCTGAGGCTAACGCTGTTGCATTAACAGGAATTTCTTGTCAAGAGAGATTTACTATTATAACTCACCTTCTTTTTGCCCAGGTGAAAAAAAGTGAGTCACTAATATTATTTGCATATTCCAGAGGCGCTTCTTATAACCTGATCATAGCAAATGATCGTTGGATACAAGCCTGGGAATAGCGATTATGTTTTACCTCTAATTTCTAGTTGACTGTGGCAACCACATAAACCATTCCCATACTTCCCCTTTTGCACAGCACCCACCTGCAGTGCCAGCAAAATAACATTTCCATGTGATTGTTTGGCTGTATCACTTATTCCTGCCTCTGCACTTACACACAACCACACTGCTCTGTTAAGATGTGAGTGAACTATAATCTTTCCTATTTTCCACCTGGCTGCTGTGTGAGATGGAACTCCTGTCTCACATGAATGATTTCCAGCCAAGATTTGTCATCTGTTTTATGTACCTTTCTGACCATACTACCCCAAGTTGCATGCTTTTCATCAGCACTCTGAGTCACAAAAGCAGACAAATTCCAGAAATATAACTCCCATTGATTTGGAAAGAGGGAATTATTACCTAACTACTTAAGAATGAGGTCATGCAACTGAAAAGGCCAAAGTAAATAAAACTGACCTTAGGCACAACTGTGCCCAGGAACAAAAAAAGATCCTCTACACCAAGCCCATATCTCTTTTCTCATCTCTTCTATGTTGCCTCATTTTAGACAGAACCTATCCACCCTGATAAATAAAGCCTGACCAGTTCTGGGTTTACGGTTCCCTTTTAGCTAACATCTTCAGTAGAAGAAGAGATTCTTCATTCTAGTAGCTTAACAAAGTCTCTAAAGGCAACTTGAAATTGTGTGCATCCCTGTGCCAATCACTGAATTCAGGGAGATGAAAGACACTCATTATCTAGGCCACATTCAAAAGGCTTTTGGGAGAAAAAAGATGAGAGAGAGAGAGAGAGAGGAAAGGAGTAAAGACTGGGAAGAGACTTTTGAAAAGGGGAAATGGGAATGACGGGCAGATAAAGAATCTACGGCTAGGCTGGGCAGAAGCCCCATGGAAGAGTGAGCTGGTACCTGGAGATGGCCAGGTATTTGGAAAGGTGATTTGGGATCAGATATATTAAAGAAGCTTGAAGAACCTTGGTAAAGCGGAACAACTTGGAACAACGGAGAGAGAAGAAGCAGAGAGAAGACAGTGGAGAAAGCTGGACTTTGCAGAGAGCCTGCCTCAGGTTTGGAGGGGCAAAGGGGCACCATCATGGACATGTGTCTATCGGACCTTTGAGACTAAAACTGGTGACTGGGATAAGCTAACTGGCCACCTGTAACTTAAGGACTTTGTGTTCTCCCTGTTAATTTCCCTTGTAAATAAAATTCTGTTGCTAAACTGCATTTGTCTGGCAACTGCTATGCAGGTGGTACAAGCCTGAGGGACCCTGGGTGGCAGAAGCCACATTTTAAAAGAGCCACTCTGTTTTTCCCTGTGGCTTGTTGGTTGGTTGTTCTGCCCCTTTTGCACCCAATTTCACTTGCAACCACCAGTGAGTCTGCCCCATCAAGATCATAGGGAGTGAAAAGTGATTCTTCACAGGAAAGTCAGAGCTGCTGTCAGTAGAGAGAGAAATCATAGGCAAGAAAAAATACAAAGGCTCATTTGCTTATTAAGTCGCCATTTCCTTTCTCCTCCATTCTCTTCTTGGAATCCTAGTTTTCATAGCATCTTAGAGTAAAGACAACTACATTTAAGCTCAGCATCAACCTGAGGTTTCCTCTACTGCAATATTACCTTTCTGTAGATCACACACGATTCAAGATGGCAGACCCCAAGCCTTCTGAGTGTGCAGGGAGATCTATGATGGAAGGGGAAACTCACCTTTATTCTTCACATCTCACACCCTGCACAAGAACATCAGATTGTTTTCAGTGTTATGTCATGATTATTATCACTCCAACAGTAAGTCTACATATGTGTGCCTATGCATCATAATTTGTGACTCAGGAAAGAAGGTCATCTGTTTATAATGAAGGGTGATGAAAAGGAATATAGCAGTGGCATACAGGTTGGGTTTTTTTTTCTAGAATACCAAAAAAAAAAAATAGAGCACAAAATGTTCCTCAGTTTCTTCTTTGTGCAAATGTAACAGAATTTTATTATCTTTACTCTAAAGCTTAAGAATGATTGAATTTGGTTTCTAAGCCCTATTTAATACTAGTACTCTTCTGCCAACTTCAAAGTAGACTTCATGAAGCAAATGAGATAGTGTGTGTGTGAATGAATTTTGAAAATTATAAAATACAACAAATTCACAGATTGGTATCATACAGTGATTTTCTCTGAACATAAAGGCTTCAAACTAGAAATCAACCATGAAAAGAAGGAAAGGATACCTCCCATCTAATGGAGACTGCACCCCCTCATTAATGGAAAACCACTGGATTAACAAGGAAATCAAAGAAGAAATCATTGGGGGTCATGTGTGGAATGAAGAAGAAATTGAGACAGAAAAGATTGATAGCAATCTGCGAGGCTAGCCCACAGAATGGGAATCCTGGGAAGCATGTCCAGGTCCAACTTTAATGAAGTTGAGATGTTCCTTATATATCCCAGCAAGGAAATGTTACAATGATGTAATGAGGAAGTAGCAAAGTGTAGGTGACATGCAGCAGGGCAGGAGAATTTACCTTTGGGGGCAATGGTTATTAGTAATAGGTCATATGTCTCCTGGGACATTCCAAAGAGGTTAGAAAGCTGGGTTACAAGTGAAAGACATGTTATCGACAACCCTCTAGTGTGCCAGAGGGGGCTAAAGAGATAGGAGGTGTTCCTCTTATCCAAATCTCCATCTCTCTACCTGCTTCCACCTTCCAAAGAAATGAACAAATATTTTGAGATAATATGTCCTCCCCTCTAAATTCTCCTAGGCAGTTGAGGGAGAGATTAAACGTTTTTCTTGAATCTTCTGAGTCTCAATTGCTTTCCTCTCAAAATAATCCAAATAACAAAGTGGCACGCTTGGATATAGTACACTCTGCTCCCCTTCACTTTCTAGTAGGAAACAGACACTTGAACCAGCAGTTAAACTACAGGGGGGTCAGATGTGGGTATAGGTGTTACTGAGCACTCAAATCACCTGAGAGAACACCCGCAAAAGACAGGGCACTGAAGAGGCATAGAAACTGTGTGCCCTGCTGCCAGCTGGAGTAAGCGAAGAACGATGACTCCACCCCAAGACACAACGGGAGCAAAGACAGACCAAAGATAGGTCCATGCCAGGAGAGATTTACCCAAAACCTGCCAGTGGCTTCCAGTTTTGAAGCTGGGACCCCAATATGGGAAAGTATTGAAGCTGGGACCCCAAAATGGGCAGTATTAAAATTTAGGTACTGATGCCATTAGCTGTGTCTGAAAAACACAGAGGTAAAAGAAGCCTAAACAGGAAGGTACTTTTCCTTTGTTGCAAACCCAGGTGGGGAAGAGGAAATGTATCACCAAGAGGGTATGGAGAGGGAATTTGGGTTTTTGATTTGGAGGAAGGGGAGAGAGGATAAGAAAGAAAAGAGGAGGGACTGACTCACCAACTTTTAAGCTAGAAGGTTTTGGCACCTGGAGGAAAAGGACCCAGAAGTGGAGTCTTTGGGGGCTCTCCCAGCATCGGGCCCTAAAGGGCCAGGAACTGTGTGAAGATGGAGGAGAGGCAACCTGGAGAGACCCGAGCTGACCCTTGTTTTGAGAGTGACAGAGGACCAAAGGACAAAGACATAACTCCTTGGTGATTTTGGACTGATGTAAACCCCAGACAGCTCCCCAAAGAGCAGAAGCGGGGCTCCTTTCTGTTTGGGGTACTTGTGCAGGTGTGGACTATTAGACTGTTTGTTTTCACCCTTACTGTAAATAAACCTGTGTGTTTACCCTTATTGCCATTTGATCTCTGGGAAACTACTTGAGAAAACCCACATTGACAAAAAATTTTTAATAAGGGGTAGTCCTCTACCCTGATAACAGTTCCTGTATTTCTACCTTTATATATCAACTTGCTGGACATTATTGGATTTACCAACATTTTAAACAATACTTTGCAGCTCGCCTTTGCTGTTGCCCACCCTTCACTCAGTCTCCTTCCTTCTTTCAAGCTCTTCCTTCCTCTTTTCTCAGAAAGCATCTATGACCATTTTGCCTAGATTGTTTTAAAGAAAAGGCCCAACTGTTCAAACTAGCTACAGAACTAAAAAAGTCCTTTCCCCAGCAACTGTTGCCTTTGAGTTTGGAGCTCTATTACTAATAGCTAATGATAGCTAAAACTTGCCTAATAGAGCTTTTTTAATAAAAGAAATTAATTTCAAGCAGATACTTCCCTCCAAGCAGGACAGTGCTATATCCCACACAAGCAGGTATATTTTTTAAAAAGCCATTTTCCCCTTAATAGGCAGAAATCCAGTGTTCATCATAACTGCTCATTAACATGGCTCTAATGCACAATCATAAGTATGCACAGTTTTCATTCTAGTATGTTGTTGGTTCTCTCTCTTCCTTCCCAGTCTAGATTTGCATCCTCTGCCTCAGGTTCTCCATCCACAAAATTACCTAGTCCAGATTTGTTCCTGCTCTAAGAATAAACTCCTGGCTGTTATGTCCCACATGTCATCTCTAGGTAGGGACATCCTTCTGCTCTTAAAAAAAAGACAACTGATCCTAGTCAGGTCAGAAGTGGGAGCTGAAGTCCCCCCTAGACAGCCTGAGCTCCTGGAGAGGGCCCCAACTCACCCCTGCCTGCAGCCTAGTCCAGGTGGGGGCAAGGTGGGTCCTGCACAACTAGGGTCTCAGTGTCTCAGGGTCTAGGGATCTCAGACTAGGGAATCCAGCCTACATATGGGTAGGGAGTAGAGCTGGGCACCTCTGCCAGGACATGGGGTAGGTAGTGTCCTCCCTGGTTTGCTCTCACTTCAATCAGACCTGCACTAAGAATGAGAAAAGCAGCTGCAGACATACAGGAGAGGAGAAGAACAAATAAAGGCCGTGGACACACACATCACCTGGGGAGGACCCAAAGAAAGCATGGTGGGAATCACAAGGGACAAGACTGTGAGACTGACTACGGAGATGACCTGTCACAGACCTCCACCTACAACATCTCTAGGGCCTGGGGAATCAAGTCCCTTGTCCAGAGGGTTTGCAACATGAGTGAGGCTCCCACCTTTTCCAATGGAGAAGAGACCCACAGAGATGGGGTGTATGCCTCATAGCAGAACTATAAGCCATGAAAGGGGAAATAGCTGGACCGACCACCTGCTGAAGTCTTTCCCCACCAGGGAACTTCTCCAATGCCAGTGGCTGGAACTTGGGTTCCCAACACCAGAGGCCAGAACTATAAGGTTCATAAACAGCATCATGTGAGAGGTATCAGAAAAGAGGAGATAGTTAGCATGAATGAGGAGGCGCGGAACCCAGTGAACACATGGGTCTGGAGCAAAGGAGACAATCTCTTCCACCAGAGGAAGTGCCAAAATCAAGGAACCTGGAGAACCATTCCACACACCTACCCTACAAGAGGTTCCTGGCTACCTGACTCCCAGTTACCCCTGGATATCTGAGCAACCTGGTTTGCTGTGTCCCAGGAGCTTGGGGGAAAGACATACTCCAAAAAAGAAAAAGAAGAAACCAGCAGTCCAAGCATGATCTATGACTTGCAGGGAGAGAGGAACTGTAGTGACCGGAGTGGGGAAGGGGGGAAGAAGGAGTGGGGTGATGATATAGGGGTGCATCGTTGATGGGTCATATCTAAGGGGAACAATAAACTATGCCAATATGACTGATGTTGTATGAAAATAAGAAAAAAATTTTTTTTTAATTTAAAGATATTTGATGTGTGTGGAGAGACTGAGTTTTCACCATGGAGTAAAAGTTGTCATCTTTGTTAGTGAGACATAGAGCCAACACTGCTGGTTGAACCAGGTGATGTCGGGTCACAGCTATAATGTGTCCATAGATTTTATTCTGCCATGTTTATTCTATTGGGCAAGGAAAAGTGAATGAGGGGGGACATTTCGGAAAACAGAAACATCTTCCGTCCATTTGAAGACAGGAAATGAATCTATCCCCTTTACAACCATCCACATTGAATTAGGGTAGAGTCAAATCATTAAATCACTAGGCACTTTAATTAATCACTAGTGAAGGAGAAAAACAAATAAATAAAACAAATGTCCTATTGCCTCCATTAGTCATCACTCTATGTCCTCTCATCAATTGCAGCACCTAGTGCCTGCTGTTTCTAATGACATTTTAATGGTCCTTTGCTCAGGCTTTTTGTTTGGAACAGTGGGAGAGAGTGGAGGGTTGGACATGCCAACTCAGTAATGAGGTGAGATTCCACTCAAGCTCCAGGGGAGGTGAGGGACTGGATATCCCTCCTCCGGGCCCAACCCAGCAGGACATGCAGGCATCCTGCCTGCAACCCAGAGACCTCTCATCAATTATATCATTAGCTCTGTTTGCTATGACATTTCATACTGAAAATGAAGACATTCTGACTTGAACCTTGTTTTTAAGGGGGTGAGAATAAAGGGGCTAGAAATGGCAACATCTAGAGTTTTACCTTAAGCACCAAGTTAAAAGCAAAGCAAAGTGAAGAATACTAAGGATCCGTTAAAGGTTCCAGTCTTCATTTATAGTATGATTTTCATGAACTCTTCTCTTCCTTCAGCAATTATTATTAAAGGCTTAGTAGAAGATATACTAAGAAACCCAAGAAACGGGAGATACTGCCTCCAGGAAATACATGATCCAGTATATAAGAGACAAAGGAAGCCCCTGAATAGTGATAAAGGAAGATCCCAGGATGTAATTGATGGATTCAAAATGGAAGCATTAAGAAGAGAGTAGGAATTCCTCAAAATTATGAATCTGATAGGGTACATAACAACAGACTGCCTACCATATTCTGACAAAATTTTTATGTAAAACTAGAGGTTTACAAACAGAATTTTTGGACAAGTTAGTGATACAAACCTTAAAAATTAAACACTGATCTTAACTCTTAAAAAAGCTTCTCAATATGCTATGAGTCAAAGAAAATATAAACAGCTCAGCTGTGACATATACATGGTCCTAATACAAATTCTGACTATTGATCAAATCAGAATTACCATTTAACAATATTGGAGGGTGAGGAGATGGGACATTTACTTGAGGAAGAATGATGAAAGTCTAAACTCTCATCTTCCATAGAAGGCAATCAATAGATGTCTGACACCGAAAAATACATGTGGCATTTAGAGAAATAGAGCTAAATTTCCTTCACCAGTAAAAAGTCCATTAGATGACTTCAAAATAGTTGTTCTGATTTCTGGATTGTGGGAATTGAAAAGAAAGAACAGTGGCAGAACTTATTTTCATAGCAAGTCATGTGGAACTCTCTGACTTCCTGAACTTTGTGCTTATATAACTTGGATAAAAATAAAATGTTAAATAAACAAAATAAAGGAACTTTATGGATCTTAATGCCATAGTTATCATAAGTCAAGTTGCTGGATAAAATACGCAAATTCTAGCCAAATTTGGATTTCAGATAAGCACCAAGTTTTTGACAACTTGATTTTTTGGCAATAAAATTGGTATTTAAGGTATACAATGTGGTGCTTTGATATATGGATGCAGAGTGAAATGATGACCACAATCAAGCTAATCAAGCTAATCAATGTATCTATTATATACTGTGTGTGTCTGTATATGTGTATACGTGCTAATAAAAACACAATTTACTCTCAAAAAATTTTAGGTATACATTACAATTTTATTAACTATAGCTGCCATGCATTGTATTGGATCCTCAGAACTAATTCATCATGCATAGTTGAAACCTTTTGTACTCTTTGACAAATAACCCTTTTTTCTACCCACTCCCTAGGTCCTGGCAGCCACCATTCTAATTTCTGCTTTTAGAATTCAAGTTCTTTAGATACCACATAGAAGTGAAATCATGTAGCAGAAAATAATTTTTTGATATAAGTCATATCCGAAATATTACAGGGACACAATTATGCTTGAAAATTATTTGTTGCTTATCTGAAAGTCCAATTTAATTGGTGCTCTGTATTTGTATTTGCTGAATCTCTAATATTAATCATGAGGTTATCACATCAGATAACTTGTTCATTATACTAAAGAATCCACTTTTTAAAGAACCATAGAAGAAAACTAAGATCTTAGTTCCAAAAGTTACATCATTGTCTAATGATTCTGTACCCAATTACAATGTGTGTGGTGAAGGGGAGCGTTCCCCACACCAGCAAGCAATTCTTCAGCAGCAGCTGAATGTCTTGCAATGCATTCTGACATTATGAACCCAGAGATTAAGAGTTGGGTAACAGATTAAAAACTCAGTCCCACTAGACTGCCCCCACCAACCCCCCATCATGCTTACATTAGCTATGGAAGCTGTGGGTCAGGAACTATGGACAAAGTTTTTGTCCCAAAATATTTATTTTACTACACTTCTCAGAATCACAGCTTCTGAAATTCTTTTTTTTTCTTCTGAACACTGAACCATGTAAAAAAATTAATCTGGACTGAAGCTATAGTCTCAGCGAAGTTATCATTCCGATGAAGTATCCCTATGGGTTTAAATCTGACAAACCACCACAAATTTACCAGCATTAACCGGCTATTGGCATAAGGTAAATGGCTACATAAACTGCAGACGTTTTAATATAAAAATTACCAAGAACTAACAAAAAAAGAAATAGGCAAGAATGAAAAAAAAAAAATTTCCTCTGTTTTTTTAAAGTCAGTCCCTTTTGGATGGTCTCAATGAAACCAGGGCAAGCTGGGCAGAGATTTTCCAGTGCAGGCTGGGCAGAGATTCTCCAGCACAGGCTGGTTGGGCAGTTGGGTCTGTGTTTTGGGGTCTCATAAGCCAATAGGCGGCACAAAAAGGTATCTGGGCATAAAGCCTGTTCCTTCCCTTCCCACCACATAATCATGAGGCGTGAAACCCCAGCTGGCCACTCATTAGGATGCCAGATTTGGCTGCCTTCTCTCTGTAGGAAGAGCGTGTTTGTCATTGGGGAGGTGATATCCTCAGCTGCTGGAGAAGGGGAATAAATTATCCCTTTCTTGACATTCCCTGCCAGCTTGTTAGCAACACTGACAACTGCTCAAAAGCAGCAGAGCAAGAGAGGTGGGAAAGAAGTGAGGGGGGAGAAAGAGTCACCACTTTCAAGCTTACATTGGATAGATAGTTATTTCAAGCAATTAACCAACCTCGATTTTGCTCAAATGTTTGCCCCCTAGATTCTGATATGGCAAAACAAAAATGAAGTTGGCCACAACTCCAGCCACCAATCATGTCATCCGTCTGTTGTGACTACAGCTCAGTGTGAACAGCATCAGGAGAGGATGAGTTTTTTCAAGAAGCACCTTCCAACATATGAGGGCATGGGGCAGTGGCTAAAGATCTCTGAGGTCAAAGGGCCTGGGTCTTCAACGGGCCAAACAAGGAACAACTGAACATCAACTTAACCAACCAACAAATCGCAGAAAAATGGGAGATGAAGTGTCTGGAGAGGGGGATACAGAGGGGGGAGGAGGGATCAATTAATGCACAAATGTGACAAATCAATAAAATGAATTTTTTAAATAAAAATTTTAAAAAAGGGCCTGGGTCTTGAAACCTGACTATATCTCTGACTTCTCAGATTTGTCTTGGGCAAATAACTCTGTAAAGTCTTTTCTCATTCATAAAGTAGGCAGAATGAATCCGTTTTCTCTCCAAGATTATTGTGTAGGCTAAATATATAAAACAGTGTTTGGCATAGAGTGAAAGGCTCTTGGATGTTCTCATTAACCTGCAAACTTAACCCTCTATGTTGTGTAGACCTCTCCCCCAGTCCTTCTTGTCTACTCACCCCCCTAAAGGCAGCACAACAGTCAGTCCTAATAGTCTGAATCAGAGAAGACAGGAGGTACAAGACCTGCCTCCCAGGTCTCAGGCCAGCAGGGTCTAGAAGGAAGGTTCTGTGTGAGAAGAACCCAGCAGAGGAATCAATAGGCAGTGCCAGGACAGCACCTGCCTTCTAGAAAACACCTGGCAGAGCACAGTGGCCCTCCTTTCTGTGTCAGTGACTGGCTGGCATGATACCACTGAGGCTGTGACCTGAGCAGTGGTCCAGAGCTCATATCGAGAGGTATTTCTGGGGCACCTGATTAGAGGCACTGTTGGATGGCAGGAATGAGGAGGATCAGGGGAAAGCTTGTTATCCTTTCAGCTCCCCACTTTGAGGGGGAGGCAAGAATGGAAAAGCTTATTCTTGGGTCTTGTCACTTAGCCCAGAGCTCCCACAGACTGTTTCCAAGGGGCAAGGACTTTACATCTTGTGACAATGCTACAATTTGCCCACACTACTTTCCACTTTCCCCTTCTGCCTTAGTGACAGAATCCTTAATTTGTAGCTGTGCATTTTGTGTGCCCAAAGATCAGCTTCCCACTTTCTCTTACACTTAAACGTGGCCACATGACTAAGCACTGGTCAAGTAGATGAATCAGAAATGCCGCAGAGCAACTACAAAGAAAGCCCTGGAAAGATAACTAGCACATGCCCTTTGCCACATTCTCCTTCTTTCTCATTCTTATAAACTAGACTGTATATGTGATGGCCAGAGTTTCAGCAGCCTTCTTGAGGCAGAAGCCACATGTGATGCAGGAACCTACGAACAGTGTAACTCTAGGACCCTGAGTCTTCAAGACTAGGAATGTCCACGCTAGTTCTGTACTATCTCCTTCTGAACTTCTTTGATGATGAAGAGAACTAAGCTATCTTGTGGCTGTCCTTTTAACTTATTTATTTTTGTAAAACTTGGGCCTAGTCCTCCGAAAGAGCTGTTATAACTATTGTGCATCAATAGAGAAGACAGGGTGGGAATAGAACCAAATATTTCTCATTCCAGAAAATTAGAAAAAAAATCTATGTTTAAATTACTGATAATGTTTCTTAATTAATTACTGTTGGGTTTTTTCCTCTCTTGTCTTTCATTCTGTTTGTTTGCATGCTCATTCAGAACATTAGACAAAATTCCCACACCATTTTCCTTTCTAAAAGGCTTTTTATTTGGCTGAAGAGAAATGTTTATTTCATATTAATCCTTGAATTGCCTCAACATAAATCACTCCTTAGAAATTTGAATCCAAATCAAAGGCTTTTATAAATCTTTTCTCTTGGCATTTTCTTTAGATATTATAGCATCCTGTAGAATGTCTCCAGCAGCCTGGGGAGAAGGACACTCCTCAGGAAGAAGCCACCAAGTCAGTGTCTGGGTAATGTTTGCAACCCAGCATCTTCTCTTTGGCTTCCTCATGTCATCTACAGCCTTTGACATGACTGATGATGAACTCTGTGTCTCATAGCCCATGCAATCTTCTTCTCTCTTTTAAGGCCTATTTTGGCTCTTTTCACAACTGTCATCTCTGAAGTGTATCTACAGTAGTTCAGCACAGTTATTCCCCAGCATGGTTATTCATCCATGTCCTATAGCTCATATTCCTAAGAAATCAAGTCAAACCCATTGGAAATGGACCTGTCACCAAACCTGGGCTTTTTCACCCCATTGTGTTGAGATTGTATAGGGATGGCAGTCTTGGGAAGCTTATTTCTTCATGTCATGTACCCATGTTTGCACTTTGGTTTCACAAGAGTCATAGTTGGGTACATGGGGGAGAGTGTTAAAGACTACCTGTGTTTCTCAAACTCTCTGATGACAAGTATCACCCACTCCCCCAACCCCCAGACCCAGAATCTCCAGGGAAGGGGCATGGGAAGTTGGGCCTTAACAGTCATCCTGGCCCTTAGGGAAATGCTGGTCTCCATCTTGTGAGTAAAGCTAATACTATTTTGGTAAGAGAGCTTCAGGGTGTGGCTTTGAAGTGAGACAGATCCGACCAGCTTTGTCTTGAGGCCCATGATTTAACTTCTTAGAGTCTCAATGTCCTCATCTATAAAATAGGGGTAACAAGCCAAACCTGTCAGACTGTGGTAAAGACTGGAAAAACCTGGTGCTTACCACTGGCCATTGAGTGGTGTCAGCATTATTACAGTGACTGATTTTTATGAGCTCAAGGATTTATAGTTAAGAGTGAAGAGGCTGCATTTCCCCTGACTTCAGTGCTGCAGGGAGCTGGCTTGGCAGTCAGGCAAAAAGAGGCCCTTTCCTAGCTCACACAGAAACAGGGGAGAAGGCATTGAAGTTCCAAATACAGTCAACTCTAAGAGGCCAGACTTTTGGGTCATATTAGTATCTAAGGTATTTGCTCATCTTTGTGTAGTACTTTCTATGCAGTAGGTAGATAACTTTCTCTGTGGAGGATAATTTGGGGTATTGCCTTGCTCAAGCCAAAATCTGATACACAAGCCAATTCTTACTTCAGGTCTCTGGGATCTTGAACCTGGTCCACAAATCCTGGGAGAAGGTGTTTGCCCTAAATCATTTTAATGGCTCTGTCTGGGCTTCTCTGGCCTGGGCCTCTTCTGTTCCTATAGGCCCGTCCCCAAACCCTCCTCTGCCTTGGCCACCTCCTCTCCCTCACAAACTGAGGCCCAGATAATTGAACTTGGGCATAAAAG
Source organism: Uropsilus gracilis (assembly GCA_004024945.1). Taxonomy (NCBI): domain Eukaryota; kingdom Metazoa; phylum Chordata; class Mammalia; order Eulipotyphla; family Talpidae; genus Uropsilus; species Uropsilus gracilis. The sequence continues at coordinate 166,918 of PVHY01000910.1, forward strand.
GGTAGAGAACTCCTGGGGAATCGAGCAGTTCTCATCTCCCTTGTCTCTTTTTTTTTTTAATTAATTATTTCGTTGTTTACATTTATGTATGTGTGTGTATGTGTGTGTATTTCATCATTGCATTCTCAGGGTTCTCCCTCCACCTTATCACTCAGGAACTTTCATCTTGATCTTGTGCTCCTCCCTTCCCTACTTTCTTCCTCCCCTCCTCCTACCCTCCCCCCTCCCTAACTCTTTGCCTAGTTCTGCTGTCATCTTATTTTAACTTATTTCTTGGCCTTTTGTTTGTTATTCCTATACCCATTTATAGGTGAGACCATATGGTTTCTGTCTTTTTCTGACTTATTTCTGGTAATATGATTCCTTCTAGGTCATTCATGTTATTGCAAATGCTTTGTATTTGTCGGTTATGATTGCATAATAATATTCCACTGTGTAAATATACCACATCTTTTTCAACCATTCATCAATTTTCAGGCATTTGGGTTGTTTCTCAGCTTGGTGTTTTTGGTGATCAATCCCCTACCAGAAGACCACTCTGTGTCACTTTACTAGAACAAAAGATACTCCTTCCTTCCAGGAAATACCAAAGGGATTTAGGAACTCTATGTCTAGAATCAAGATCAAATATGCTTCTTGAGTGGTTACCACTTAAGGAAATTATGAGTTTTAGGAGCTTGGTTCCAGGTCAAGATTCCTTGGAGGATGCTGGAAATAGGTACCAAGTATACCTATATCTTAAAAAAAATCTTTTACCTTAACAGTGTAGACATGTAATGCTAAAGTTTTAATCTCCTTATATTAGTCTCTTACACATATTTAGAGCATCCCAATCAGTAATTCTTCCTTTGCCTGGAAGTCTTTGGTTGGAAACACAGTAGAGTGGACATCTGTTTGCTTTGGAGAGAGATATGGCATCTCTTATTTAGAATTTTTCTCCCCAACACCATGTGGTTCTGAAAAGTCTGGCAATCTCAGCACTCAGCCTTGCCAAGCACAAGAATTATCTTGTAACCCAAACAACTAGAGTGCATCACTCCCTGAAATCAAAGAGGCATATGAGAGTGAAGGGCCTCTGGTGTAGTGTGAAATCATAGTATCTTAAGAGAAACCAATAGGCTCCTGCTCATGAATGGCATTCTGTTGTTGCCATCCTGGCTGCCTTTCTGAAATGCAGTTTTTCCTGATAGTCTTGCAAACTTCAGGTCAAGTTGCATTATTATGCCCACTGCTCAGATGTGGACATTGGGGTTCCACTTCTGTGACATATCATGATTCTCCTATTTGTTTCTGTATGTGTATGTGTTTTATTTTTTATTTAAATAATTTATATATATATATATATATATATTTCACATCTTTGTAATCCCCGGGGTCACCTACCACCTCCCCTCCCTGACTGCTCCCACTCGTTGCCCCACACACACAAGTTGTGTACTTTAGTCTGGTTTTATCTTGTCTTGACTTTACCTCCTGGCCTTTTGTTTGTTTTCCCTATGTCCCATATATTAGTAAAACCATTGGTTTCTGTCTTTTTCTTTCTGATTTGTTTCTGCTAATATGTTTTCTTCTTTTTTTTTAATTTATATATAAATTTCACAACATTGTAATCCCAGGGGTTTACCCCCCCCCCATTAATATGTTTTCTTTTAGGTGTATCCATGTTATCATAAATTCATCAAATTTGTCATTTTTGATTGATGAGTAGTATTCCATTGTGTATATATACCACATCTTTTTCATCCAATTGTCTGTTTTGGGACATTTGGATTGTTTTCATGTCCTTGAAATTATAAATAGCACTGCAAAAAACATCTGAGCATAGGTGTCCCTTTGTATAAGTCTTGAGGTCTCCTTTGGGTAGATTCCCAGAAGAGCGACTGCTGGGTCAAATGGTAGTTCCATTTTCATTATGGAAATGAAATGTGTTTGAGGGTCCTCCACACAACTTTCCATAGTGGCTGGACCAGTTTACATTCCCACCAGTAATGTAAGAATGTTCCTTTCTCTCCACATCCAAGCCAGCACTCGTTGCCTGTTTTTTTGATTCTCCTTATTTGTGTTGGAGGTAGATATGAAATCAGTCTCACTGTTTCAAGTCCTTACTCGATGCTGGAGCTGCTGAGAGCTCTTCATTGTACAGGTCAACCGCACATCCCAGACCTCATCTGCACAAAGGTCCCTAGGTCCTTCACCTACCCATTTTTTATATAAACAATTCCTTGGACCTCCTCACAGCCTCTCTGGACTTTCCCGGGAGGACTCACAGATGCTCAGAAGCAAGTTTAATTTCTCAATTCCTGGATCCTCCACTGCTGGGCCCTCCTGGAGAAAACAATGACACCCTAACAAAGCTTAGAACTCTCCCTGCCAAATGCAAAATTTTAGGAGTACCAGACATGTGCCAGGACTATGGCCCAGTGGAGGTCAAGAGCAGGTGGCCAGTCCTGCTCTCCAACTATGAATTTTACTGTTTCTTTACCCCCAAAAAATGCTTATGTTTCCCTCACAGTGACAAAGTCTGTCAGCAACACTGGCCTTCCAACTTCTGGTCCCAACCTCCTCACCTTCGTGGGTACCCAATTCGGAATCCTTACAAGGTTTGTCTAACTGCACAGGACTTGTTCGTACGCTATAGTCAGGCCACAAGAAGACCAGAACATTGTCTGGATTCCTCCAATCACACTGTGGATGTCTTAGATGTATACGAGAGGGCCAAAGAAGTCAGGAGGTGAAAAAATAAAACCTAAAAATAGCAAATGTTCACCAGCGCATCACGGTAGTCCTCCATTATCACTCAACCTCAGCTCTTTCCTGAGATTCTCTTTCTTTTTTTAGCAAAAGCAAGCAAATTATTAAATTACATATTTTGCATAATTGCACATTATGCTTATTTGCAAATTAAATTGCATAATTTAATACTTGGAAGGAGAAAGAATCCCACATACCAGACTTAAAGTTCTGGTTTCAGTAATGCCAGGAGACTCTACCACTCCAGACAACAGGGTTCTCTGCAGTAATTCATTAAGGTGGACAGCAGTGAGACATCAAAGAGGATACAAAAGAGGAGGAAATTAGGGACTGAGATCGAGATAGAGAGGCTTGAACACTTTCCTACAGATTAGTATCTAAAGGGCTTGTTTTAATGTCAGGTTACTCAATTCAAATTTTGGTTCCACCACTGTGCCATCTTGTGAAAATTACTTTTGTCTCTTAACCTAGGTTTTCTCATTTGCAAAATAATAAAAAAAAGTTGCTGAAAGTTTTAAATAATAAAATGCTTGTAAATTATGCTGACAGATTGCTGCTTAATAAGTGTTCCCCTCCCTGTTCTTTTTATGAAATTAAGATAATAAGATTCCTACTGGTGCAATAAGCTAGTTATATAGTTCTCTGCAAGTTTACATATTTTTAACTATTTTAAATTAGCTTAATAATGTGAAAAAAATCTCTAATTACTTTTAATAAGAATTTAAAATAAAATTCTTTTTAATTATTATTTAATTTTACCTTAGAAAGAGTTTTTATTATAAGTGGGAGTTGCAGATTAAAAGTTATCAAAGAGTAGCCTTTCCTTCAAGAACTTAGTTTAGTATATGGAATTTAGTTCAACATGTGGAATGAGAATAAACTAATTTTTCTCAAATTCCTAGTCACAACTTCATTTATTGATGATACTCTCTTTTCTATTGACAGAAAGATACATCTTGCATGTAATAAAATGTGTCTCTTTGCTTTCTCTTCTCATATATTCATTCACTCACTTAGCAAGTATTTATTTAGTGCCTGCTATATGCCAGGTATCATTCTAGGTCTTGGGAGTGCAGTAGAAGATAGTACATTTACAAAATAATTAAAACAATAGTCTTTTTATATGTCTAAATGCTATGAAGAAAGTGAGTGTGTTGTGATGGTTCATAGCAAGAATACCTTATTCTTATACCAGTATTACCCTTTAAATTACTGAGTTTTTCTTAAATTTAATATTTAATGAGTTAACATTCCCTCCATAAATCATTGCTATTCTTGCCTCCTTATTCTGCCAGGTAAAAGTTAGAATGTTCTTTCCTACCTATGAAAATATCATATTGTACTACTGATTCAATAACATTAAACTGAAAAGAATTAACATCATCATTATACTCCTTCATTTTAACCAATATTCCTTTACAACTCTCAATAATATCTTGTAGTTTTCTCCAAAACACATTGCTCAACTTTCTTGTTTTTGTTGGCATCCCATACTATTTCTGCTCTTGTAATCAGGGCTCCAGTTTCTTCAATATATTTTATAAACTTGCATTTAATGTTATTGAATTATGCTATTAATTTTATGTGTCTATTATATATTCATCTATTCTATTGAACTAATTAAGGATGAGTTTTTTCAACTTTATTCCCTTTTGACTTTCTATAATGCATCCCTGTCTCCAAATACTAAGGCCAGTATTTAGACCTTTTTTCTGCTTTATTTTCATCAAATTAGGCAAAATGTCCAGAAAAATAAATAGTAGTGGTGATTATAGGTGTCCTTATTTTGTACCCAGTTTGATAAAAATTCATTACTTCACTATTTTGTATGATGTCGGTTAGTGGTTAAGTAGGACATTTCAACTGAGTCAAGGAAGCATCCACTCTATTCCTCATCTTTATAAAGACTTTCATTAAAAACAGGTGTTGGATTTTACTATTTCTGTGCTCTCCTATGATGTCTTCTCCTAGCAATCTTTTATGTAAGATAATTATATCTTAGATTATTAGTGACTGTTTTGGTTTGATTTTGCTACTTGGTGATTTTTCTAAAGATGGCTACAACATTGTGAATCTTTAATAACTTTGGGAAGAGGCTTGGACCTCATATTAACCCACCTCAGGGAGACATGGGTTGTCATTCTTCTGATTTTAAATTTATTTCTTAAATTTAGGAATTTCTTTTATAAATTTAGAAATTCTTCTGATTTTACTCAAAATAGAATGCCACAAATAGGGTAGAGGGGTCACATGCTAGAAAAAGATCCCCAGTGAGACCTTTTCCCCAGTGCTGGATGGGCAGGCATGCTCCTGTAACTGGTTCTTCTTCAAAAGGTTTTCTGCCCTGCAACCCCACTCCCACGTCCTATGTGTTTAGAAAGAGGTGAGATGAGTTCTTTACCACCCCAGGAGGACTGGAGGTGTCAGCTTAGGTATATTTTCTTTCAGGGCTGACAAAATCATTCTTTCTGTGAGTTCATCTACTCATGCTTGGCATAAAACTCCACGAAACACAGTTTAGCAAACTTAAGTGTTTATTAGTGAAAGTCAGAACCCAGGTGCCCAAAATTTGGTCAAAATAAGAGATCCAACAAAGTCTTAGATTTTATTTTTATATCCATTCATGTGGAAGTGTGAAAAGAAGAAAGTGTCAGTGATCCTTTTCTGGTTTTTCAAAGGAAAATTCATAAGTATTTTTATCTTTCAGAAAACATGTCAAAGTAAACACTTCCATTTCCAGAGTAATTACTTGGTAAGACAACCATTAAGAATTGCGGAATTTCTTTCTTACATGTCCCTTTTAGCAAGGATTATGTTGTGATACAGCATAGTAGCAAGAAAATGGAGAATGTTTCATCTCACTCAGGTTGTTTTCATCAGCAGTTGAAAGGAAGCACAGTTTCAAATCTGAGTGATAAAACTCCATGCTTAGCACCTAGGAGGAAAGAGTAGGCTGAGAACTTGAAGACGTCAGTATGGGAAGCAGAAGGGTGGCAGAGGAGTATTAACAAATCAATTATAGGGCTTGATGTTTTCCTATCAACTTAAAAGCAATTCCTATTTTTACCGGTGTTCTCAAAGAATATCAGAGGATGTCGTTCTAAATGACAAATGTAACTTAAAATCCCCTTTGCAATAAGCCAGAAAGAAAAAGAAATACTGGATGATCCCACCTACATGAGGGAGATAGGGAAAGCAAACAAACAAAAGGACAAGTAAAACTTAAAACCAATGAACTGTCAGCAGAACTAAGCATAGAATGTGGGGGGGGGTAAAATTTGGGGGGGTTGGGCATAAGAGATTATGATGGTGCACAGGTAACAAGGAAAACCTCAGAGTAGACAATGATGTTAAAAATATACACATGTGCAATTAAATTTTTTTTAAAGTTTTAATCTTTTAAAAATCCTCTTTGCCTGTGTTCCCTTCTCAGTCTTGCTGAGAAGTCTCTCCATTTCATTTCGGCTCATCGCCCATACCCCCTGACTTGTTCATGTGATTCTTCACTCTTCACTCCACCCCCACTCTTGGATGCATATTTTCCTCTCTCTCTAGATACGAACTACCTTTCTGGTGGAAATGCTCTGGTTTCTTCCAGTAGATCCTCCAGTCCAGGGACTGAGCCCAAGGAAGAAGGAGGAAGGAGACTCAAGGATGAAACAGAGGCTAGAAATCTCATAATTTCATTTTCTCTTTACTAATTCTTTCAGCGATAGTGCGATAAGTTTAGGGCCAAGGATTAGGTATAAGCCTAGGAAAACATGGCCCATAAAACCTATTTGCATACTTTAATCCAAACCACTGATCCTTGGTATGATGGTATGATGACTGTGAAGGGAAGATACCTTTGGAAAGTTGTCAGCCTCCAGAGGAAATTCTTCAAATGATTTGTACCACCCTCCTGGGGTGGTAAAGAAATCATCTCACCTCTTTCTCACCTCTTTCTAAATTTCATGGAAATTTTGAACCTTTTCTCTCAACTGGGAATCATCTTGGCTCCTCATTCTCTCAAACCCTGTTCATACACAATTTTTTAGTGAATGCTGTTGACTTTACTAATAAATCTAGAATTCAACCACTTCTTGACACCTTTACTGACACCATTCTTGTCCAAGTCACTCAGCTCCTACTCAGATCATTGTACTAGCAAATCTGACTCGTTTCCTATTTGCTACTGACACAAATTATAACAAAGTTAGTGACTAAAAAAACCACATAAATTTATTTTCTTTAAATTCTGGGGGTTAGATGTCCAATATGGAGCTCACCTATCAGCTCACCTGTGAGACCAAAATGGAGATCATCTGGAGGTCCAAGGTGAGCATCCATGCCCTTGTCTTTTCCCATTTTTATAAGCTGCCTGCAGAGTTTGACTTGTGGCCAAGTCTCTCTCATGCCGCACTGCTCTCTTGACATCCTGCCTACTTCACTTATAAGGAGCCTTGTGATTACACTGGTCTGACACATATAATCCAGGATCATCCCCTTCTCAAAGCCAGCAACCACGATTCCATCTGTAGCCTTTATTCCCAGTGACATGGTCACCAGTTCTGAGATCAGGCTATGGCTATTTTGTCCACATCACTGTGCTCGCTGCACTTTAACTCTTCTCTCAGCTTCTACTCTTGCCTCACTTCCATCTCCTCACACCAGCCAGTGACCCCATAGAATCATTGTTCATGTTCCACAGATTCCTCTTCATTCTGAACACCGCCCCTCAATACCACTAAGTTTTTTATCAGCTCTATTAATATATTTGCTAATATTAAATAATCCTATATGTCTGGGATTTGCCTCCCCCACACGCTGTTGCAGAGGACTGCATCCTATTTACTAATATTTTATTTACAATGTCTTCATCCATATTCACAAGTGAGGTGGATCTTTTGTCTTCCATGTTACCTTTGGTTTTGCTTTGTAAAATGTGTAAGGGTAGAAACTATGCATCTTCTGGACCTTAGAGAAATCATTTGCTCCTTACAAACTTGAAACAAAATTTAACTTGAGTCATAAATTGATAAAGTATAGCAAACATGAAATAATAAGGTGAAGAGTCTCACAGAAAAAGGGTTTAAAAGATAGTCACTGTATGTTCCAATGTTATCAACCCTCTCCCTCGATTTCATGTCACCTTAGATGAGACAGCTAATCAGAAGGTCCTTCTACAATTCTAACTGACTATGGTTATCAGTAGGCTGTCTCCTCTCCTGCCCACGAGATTACTTTGGGGGTGTCAGAGTAAAAGCTGTAATCCTGTGATATAAGGGCAAGCTTTCCAGAGACCTGGGATCAACAGAACCCAAATGAAGGCAATCACGTGACCACTTGTGACTGGCCCTGTAAAGACCCAGTGCTTTTTCAGCAGAAATAAACATTACTGTGAAGTCAGTTCAGGCTCACTGCATTCACTGTGACAGAAGATCTGTCCACCAATTTCAGTTGCCGCTTAAATCATTGTCTGCTTAGCCCTTCGGTCTGTTTTTGTCTGTGATGCTGTTCTACTGAAGTTCAATTGGGAATGTTACTCTGCTTTGTTTCTTCCTCTCATCTCTTCAGCTTCCTTGTTCAGTTCCTCCTGCTTTTCCCCTCCACCTTTACACATGATCTGAGAAACTAGATTTGGTATGAATTATACTTCCTTGGGATTGTAGCAAGCTTGAGTTGAAACCAATGCAGTCACCTCCAGTCATAACTGCCATTATAATTAGATGCTAAGCATACTTACAAATATACTAGGGAGACTTGATCAACTGCTCTTCATAATATCTTAAAGCTTTCCATCAAGTTAACGGACCACTTTATTCCCACCTTTTTCTAAACCGATTAATCCACCAGTAACACATGCTTCCTAATTTGTGAATAATTACCCAGCTGGCCCAGACTTTGCTAAGCTTATCTGAATGTGGGGCAATCATGTGGGATCCAGAGCAGCTATACCACAGATCCCTGTATGTGTACCTGTCTCCCCTGGTGTCTTCCTGTCACTGTCTCATAGCCAGCAGTTAGCCAAGCCCCCTTCCCTCATGAAAACCTTTCTGAAAGTTTGCCTTTTATGAGATAACAGACAGAGATGCATAAGTAACCTCAGTCCCTGCAAAAAGAGTCTTTTACACCTAACTCACCAAGCTGCTGGAGGACAGTGAAGGAGGGTTTGATAGCAGGGAATAGTGTGAACTACTGAAATCCCAAACTGTACGCAGACAGGAGCTATGAGGGTGTGGATACACCAGCACCCTTCCTCCACTCACACAGATCACTCTGCACCCACTCCCGGCCCCGCCTACCAGCATCTCCATCCCTCCCCCAGTCTTGCACTGCCCAGCCAGTGCCAAAGTCCCCGTGCATTCAAAAGCACCTTCACAGCTCATTTTCGTAGGAAACAATTCGGTGAGTTGACTTAGGAGGTAACCGCTGCATTTTACAAGCAGCAGAAATGAGACTCCAGAAGTTTCAGTGACATCCCAGAAAGAGCTCAGACTACCCTCAGGGGAATCAAGTTTCCCCCGCCCCTGAGGCACCTCAAAAGTTTCTGGACAAGCCCATGAGGGGATCCACAACTGACCCATGAGTCTCAATACTGAAAATTCCAAATTAGGGATGCTTCACCTGACCAGGATGTTGAGCCTGAACTAAAAATATATTGCCTTTGGGAGGGGTGGTACATTCAGCTTCCCGTGAGCACTTTTTACTAATTAGACCTCATTCCCAGAATGCTCCTTACAAGTAGAAACTAGAAATCTAGGAAAAGAAGGTGATTGTTTTGTTGAGACCAGGAGAGAAAAGATGGAGTGAAGCAGGTAGAACCCAGGAGGTCTGGGTAGAGCGAAAAGGTGAACCAGATGAGAGAAGGAGGAGGGGGTTTCAGTGACATCAACTGCACACCTTCAGGGTAGTCCCATCCCTTAGAACCAAGGTGTCATCTGACTTGACACTCCTTCTCTGCTGGGGTCTGAAAGGTCAGCAACACAACCCCCCTCCAAAGGACAGGCAACGTGATCATTGAGACGCTCCAAATCTGTCCTGCATTTTCCCTTCAGCCCAAGGCTGACAGCCTTCCCCCTGCATTGTCCTAAATCACTGACCGCAAGAGGGCGCGCTGCTTGGCGATTAGCGCCAATTATTACAACGACCAGGTTGAGTGAGGCAGAGCAAAACTTCATTGCTTTATGTGGAGGACCCTCAAGCTAATGAAAATGGAACTACCATTTGACCCAGCAATTGCTCTCTTGGGAATCTACCCAAAAGAGACCTCAATGTGGGTACAAAAGGACACCTGTGCCCGGATGTTTACTGCAGCACAATTTATAATTGCAAGGTCATGGAAACAAACTAATTGCCCCAAAACAGATGACTGGATGAAAACATGTGGCATATATACACGATGGAATATTACTCATCAATCAAAAATGACAAATTCAACGATTTCATAACAACATGGATGTATTTAGAAGAAATTATATTAGCAGGAAGAAGCCATAAAGAAAAAGGCAGAAACCAAATGGTTTCACTAATATATGGGATATAGTGAGAAAAATAAACAAAAGCCTTGAGGAAAGTCAAAACAAGCTAAGCACCAAACTGAAGCGCACAACTATGAGCAGGAGGGAAAGGGGGGGAAGGGAGGGAAGGAGGGGGGGGCAAATCCTTGAGATTACAATGTGAAATTTATATATAAATAAATTTTTTTTTAAGAAAGAAATGTTCGAGGTTTTAAGCACTGAAAAAAAAAAAGGAAAGAAAAAACTTCATTGCTTTACAAGCAATGGGGAAGGAGGAACTCACGTTTCAAAACACCTGCCTACTCAGGAGGGGAGAGAAAGCGCTACTTTTAAAGCTCACAAGGGAGGGGTTAGGAACAAAGGCAAGGTGGGACTAGGGTCAGGGCTTCCTTCTGGTCTAGCTATGCAGGCGCCTCTGCCTCAAGCTCTGTCTCCGAGCAGGCTCTGCTGAGCGTGCGGTTTCACCTTTGAATAGCAGCAACTCCCGTGAAAATTCCACCTAGAACAGAAGTGGAACAGCATACACTCTGTGAAATGCACAGAACGACACCAACAGCAGAAACCTTGTCTCTGCTGTGGATTGAGAAGTTAAGTCCCAAGTCATTTCATTGTTGTTAGGCTCTTTAGGAAAAGCTGGCATCTTAAACAAGTTGGCCCTCTTCCTAAACCCCTTCCAATTGTAGCTTGGAACCCCTAAACCTCATTCCAATTGTAGCTTCTATGTAATATTCCACTGTGTTCCCCTTATTCAAGCATCTCCTTTCATCCTTTTCTTACCCAGCAAAGAATACCATAACTAATAAAGTCTGCCTCATGTACTTTTCTAAAAAATTAAAGCGTGGTTAAATGTATGAACATGAAGGGGAGCACAGAAATAAGCCACTTTGGCACAAGGACTATTTAACACTGAAGGCAACTGAAATGTAAGAAATATTCTCCACCCCCCCCCATTTGTCAAAATACAGGACACACATTTACAAAGATGTGTGTCTCCCCCCAACCCCCTCTCTACTAAGAGGGACAAAGACTAATTCCTAGTAATAACTTTAGACACTTGTCAACAGAGAAGGTGAGATTTAAATCTGTATAACATACCTTACTCACTACCTGATCAGCTTCCCCTAACATGTCTCTCCCACACCTGCCTTTTATCTTTAGGTGAAGATGTTATATAAGCCAGAGTTTTAAGCCACCTCAAGAGCTTTTCATTTTTCTCTGGGTATCTCCTTTGTACACATGAATTTTACAAGTGAATAATCTCTTTTCACTTTTCTTGTTAGCTTGTCTTTTGTTATAGAGGCCCCAACTGGGATATAAGAAAGGTAGTAGGAAAATTATTTTCCTCTCCCGCAAAGAAATAAATAGGTTTAAACCCTCTTCTCTAGCATTTCATATTTGGTTGGTATCTTTTGGAGATAAGGCCTGAGTTTTGTTCTTCTCCAAACCTGCAGTGCTGGCACACACAATGCCAATCAGCAACAAATGCCAACTAAAGACCCAGTTGCCCACCTATTATTCCATCTCAGGGGCTCTGGACTGTGTCCTATCCTTGTACCTTAGTCAAGGGCCTCGTGTTCCTCACTAAGAAGCAGCCAGGGAATGGGGAACTTTATTTCAGGCCTTCTCTCTCATAAGCACCCTCACTGCTGGGCACTTCTCAGTCAAGGATCAGGACAAGAACTTCCTGACAATAGTGAAGGGCAAAGGCTTAAAATACACCTGATAATCTCATTGTTCTGGCCAGTTATTTAGCAGTGGGCTCAGTGAAAATAACACAGGCTTGGACAAGACTGACCAGTGTCTGTTCCCCTCTCACTGTGTGACCCTAAATAAGCTACTTAATTTTGCCAATCCTACTTCCCCTATCAGTAAAATAGAATACGAAGAACCTTGCAGAGTTGGTGGGAGGATTAAATAAGATAATGTATGTAAAGCCCCTAGCACAGAACCTGGCTTTCAGCAACTGATATGCATTAGTATTTTTCACATAAAGAGCTTTTAAGCTTCTCAATGTGATGAGTTATGATTGGTGTCTCCTAGCAAATCCATTTACCTCCCACTGTGCCATTTCTAAATAGGGAGGTTATTTACACTTGGGCAGAACAAGACATAATTTTTTGGGCAACTATATAGGGCAGGGAGCCATCTAATGAGCATGACTTATTTTTATCCACCAATTCTGCATTTTAGGTGTCGCTATTTTGATACAGGTCAGCCCTGTGGTAAAGCGATATTCCTGCTCACCTGCAAAGGGTGAGTTATATAATGCCACTTGGCCTTGAAGGACAGAAAACAATCAACTCCCAACATGGGAGATGGAAGACCAGAGGTCAGGGCTGATAGTGGACAGCAGTGGTGACATGGTCAGGATCAGGATCTTTGCTGGGATGTGCCCCCCTGGAAATAGTCTCCTTGGTTCACAAGCAGGCCCTTGGAGAAGAGCTCCGGCAACCCCCACTGTAGTCTAGGCTGCTGGTGGGGGGAGGGGGCAAGGGCGAGTCCTATACTACCTCAGGGTCTCAGGGACTCTGGATTCTAGGATCTCATGCTGGGGAAACTGGCCTCTGCCTCCACATGGACGGGGGTGGGACTGGGCACCTCTGGCAGGGTGTGGGCTGCCCCTCTTATTTACTCCAACCTCAATCAGACCTGCACTAGGAATGAAAAAACCATTCTCTCCAGCTGCAGATATAATGCAGAGAAAAGGAAGTAATAACGTCCCTGGATACACTCACCACATGATTGGGACAAGCACTGTGTTGGGAACTACTAAGACAGGAAGGTGAAACCAGCTATTGAGGTGACCTGTCACAGATGTCTACCCGCATTTGTCTCTGGCACTGGGAATCACACCCCAGGCCCACGGTAACATGTACTGTGAAAGAGGCTCTGTCCTTTACCAATCAATGGGGGGAAGAAAGCCATCATGATTGGCTATAGCCCCATGGCAGAACTGCTAACAAGAGAGAGGAAAGAAACTCAACCAACCACCTGGGGAAGAATGTCCCAGCAGCGAATACCTCACCACCATTGGCTAGGAGTTGCATTCCCAAACCCAGATATCAGAACTGTATGGCATATAACTAGCAACAGGGGACAGACACCAGAAAGGATCATAGAGACGCGCATTACATACAACAAGTTCCCAAAGAGCTTGGCCTGACTATCTGCCTCCTGGAGATCCGAGTAACCTCATCTGTTGCTGTCCAGGAGTGCAAGTCCACACCCAGGAAAAAAGGACATAGTTCTAGAAAAAGAAAAAACCAGCAGGCCAAACATAGACCAACAGCTTGCAGCGAGAGGAGTTGGAATGACCGGGGCAGGGGTGGGGTGTGTGTGTGTGTGTGTGTGTGTGTGTGTGTGTGTAAGGGGTCCAACACAGTCATGCAAACATGACCAATATTATATGATAATTACAAAAAAAAAATTTTTTAAATCTCCTTGGTTCAGTTGCAACCCAAGTCATTTCCCCCAAGTTCATTGCAAGAAAGCAATGTCAATAATCAAAGTAATGCTTTCCCTCAAGAGGAGGAAATGTAGAAGAAATTATCAAAGGAATCTGATAAATCAGTCTTCCAGGTTACTGTCCCCAAAGTCTCACATCTCTTGCCAGCCCTCGGCTATCACGCCTTTCAGGCATCAGTTGGCAACACAACCTTTGACTGGGTCTCCCATGTCTGACCCAGAGTGTCATGTATCCCTGGGCTCCAGCTTGGGGAAAACTGGAAAATAGATCTGGGCAAGGGATTGAGCAAGACAAGACAAGAGAGCCTTCACATGAACCCAGAGACACGTTCACCCAAGCCACCTAGTGAGGCCTACTTGCTGCTCTGGTCTGTGCTCCCTGCAAGTTCATACATACAAAGCTCACTCATGGACAAATCCAGGAAGAAGAGGGATTCTGATGCCTGTGACCGACTTCCTTTCTCCTCACCTCTTACTGTCTTTTTTTTGAGACTAGGTCTCTCTGTGTTGCCCAGGGTAGTCCCTATCCCATGGACTCAAGCAATCCCCAACTTCTGCCTCCCAGGTAGCTGGTATTACAGGTGCCCGCCACTGGCGCATGCCCATCTGCTTTTTTGAGACCAGGTCTTGCTATGTTGCCTGGGGTAGTCTCCAACCAGCAAACTCAAGCAGTCCCTGGCCTCTTGCCTCCCAGCATTTGGATTACAGGCACGTAATCCAAACTCATCTCTTACCACGCCCAGACTCATCTCTTACTGTCTTGTCACCTTCTATTCAGAAATTGCTCTAAGGAAAAAAATCTGAAGCAAATTTTCTTCCCCGGATGGCTTAATGCTCATCCAAATGCAAAATGGAAGCCTTTGTTCTGTAGCAAAAGTCCTCCTATATCCAGAGAGAATAATGGAATATCCCCCGGGCCTTTAGGGCTCTGGCAATCCTGAGCCACCCTCATGTGCAGCTAACTGTTGCCCTCCCTCCAGTACAGCAGAAAAACAGCGCCAGTTGCTCCTTCACTAAGGAGAGACAGGGTTTCCCCCAGACAGCTCTCCTGGGCCCTGGGGCAAAAGCACCTGTGACAACAATAATACCATCAACTGAGCACTGTGAAGCTAAGAACTCAGAGATTATTTAATTCTCACAACCCCCCCCCCTCATGAAAGTAGTTATTGTTGCTTTTCCATTTACAGGTAAGCAAACCAAGAGTCACTTGGCGAGAACCAATAGCACACCTAAGTCCACATAGTAAGTGACAGAGCCAGGATTCAGCCTGAGTTCCAGAACAGTCTTTGCTCTTCACTACCCTTAATTCTATGTAGCTCCAGCTGCTACTTAACTGAGGAGAGAGAGGGCTTCCTCCAGAGAGCTGTCCTTAATCCCACCCCCTCACCCCCAAGCCACATCTTACTCACAGCTGTGTGGATGAGTTCTTCCCTCACTGGAATGAGATCTCATGTGTTCTCCAGAGCAGACTTAGACTTGTTTTAATATCTTTGTGCAGAACCTCACCCCAAGTCATGCCAAACCTGAAGTCTCACTCGCAGGGTTTCTCCAAGATTAGAGGCACCTGCAAGACCTTGACTATACCCAGTTGAAGAAGAAGGTTGGGACTAAGCTGGAATCTTGAATCCACTTGCCTGAAGCCACATCCTCTGAGAGGAGGCATCTACTTCTAATTCTCACAAAGATGCCCCCACTACTCTCCACCCCATCACATGGTCATTTTGAACTGGAAAGTTATAGCTGAATCCACATCATACAGCCAAAACACCTCCAACTTAATTTTTTTAGACACTCCAATTATTAAGTCTCACCAGCTGGGATGTGCTATGGACAGAATATTGTGCTCCCCCCCAAATTCACATGTTGAAATACCCCAATGTGATGGTATTGGGAAGTGGGGCCTCTGAAAGGTAAATAAAGCTAGATGAGGTCGTGAAGGTGGAGACCTCATGAATGGAATTTGTGCCCTCCTCAGAGTCACAGAACTGGTCGTTCTGAACTCCTGGCCACATGGGGATACAACATAAAGCCAGCAGCCTGTGACCATAAAAGGTCCTCACCAGAACCCAACCATGCTGGCACCCTGTTTTCAGACTGGCAGCCTCCTGAGCTACGAGATCAAAGCCACCCACTCTGTGTACTTAGTTACAGCTGTCCAAGCTAAGACAGGATGTCAGCATGTGCCTGTTTGGCTCAAACCACTTAAAAATTTTTGAGATAAAAGCATTGAACAGGTTGGCCTCATTCCCCCATCCTGTTTGGGGCTTGAAGTTTCAACGAGGAACAGGTAACTGTGTGTTTCCTGAGAGCCACTCGGGTTCTGAACCACTCTCATTTCCGCTTTTCCTCTGACAGCCCAAGCTTAGTTTCTTTCCACAAGATGCATGAAAAATAGCATTTAAACTAGTGAATTTTCATCCCAGAATAGTTTTATTATTCAAAAGCAGGATAATGAGCCCTTATATAGAATTATATGCTCTTCTGGCCACCATGTCCTTACTTTAAAAATGACAACCAACATCACCACCAACAGAGATGATTTTTAGGCATCTCTATAGTTTCTGATGAGATTAGCTAAGGATTAAAGATAATTCCTTTGTTTACTTATGCCAACAAGGAGTGGCAGTTATCTTCTGGACACCAAGGTGAAATTCAGAGTCACTTAAATTCAGTTCAAGCAACAGTCTAGCCCAGCTATGTGGTACTTGAGGGCCAAACTCATGGCTGGGTCCCCGGTTTACCTCCATATGACCCACTTCCCTGATCTCAGTTTTCTTGCCTGCTAATGTGGGGCATGTGATGGTCCCTCATCTAAAGGATTATTGTGAGGACTTAGTAAAATAACCCAAGTGATGTACTGGGTCCTATATGCAAGGCACCAAGCATATAGGACACTTAATTGTGATATAAATCATTTCATTTCATTAAAAATCATTCTGTTCAAGATAAAATTAAAAGTATTCCATAGAGATTTGGCCCCTTTAAAAGTGAGCTCTGTCAGCACAAATTCAGTCTTCTCAGCGAGAGAGACAGGTGGTACCAGCTACACATCCCTCCAAGCTTAGGCTAATGAAAGTGAGACTCATTCTGCCAGTAGTCCACAAAGTATGACATGAGCCTCTCAGCTCACATCATTGCCTGTCTCTTCCTTATGTTTTGTTTCTGTTTTCAACCTCCTGTTTCCAATGTGTCAGATGCCCTCCTACTCCAGGAGTTGCCATTTCCCTTTACTTGAAAAATCACCTAATATTTGTTTCACCTACTCACCATTTTAAGGCTCCGATAAAATGCACAATAATTGCTCTCCTGATCATATTATTTATAATTGAAAATATTTTTTCAGACTTTTTTATTCTTTACATGCCTTGGAGTATCTATTTTCTCCCTTAGTGAATATAAACTGGGAGGGTAAGAATTTTCATGATGTCTGTCTCATGAATAGTTTAAATAATACCTGAATAAATTCTGTTTATAATGTTAAAAAAAAAATCCAGTCTTCTTAATGGTCAGAAATTGTGCCTGACTCGTGTCACAGAAGCCACAAGAGTATAAATAAGTTCACTGGAGTGAGCATGAGGAAGACAGACTGAACCAGGGATGCCCCGCTTTCTCAGAGCTGCTTTCCCTGAGGGTGACAAGGGAGCTGAAGACCCCATCTACCTGCTGCACTGTCCCCTTCCTTGCAGCCAACATTCCTGCCTCGGGCCTCATTCAAGCTCTGCTTTTGTCCCATATGTTGCCCTCCAGGTCAGGTACATGCATATAGTTCCAGCTATGGCCAGATTCTCTCTCTCAGCTCAACTCATGAGAGTCCTGGGGGTCATGGTCCCCCTACGAGCAGTGTTAGAATGGGGTGTACCTAAGCCTGGACCAGGGTGACCAGCAGGCTCTAAGTGGTACTCTTGGCCCCCTGTGCAGCCAAGACCCCCAGTTTTGTCGCTGAAAGTCCTCGGCAAGTTAGTTTGGCCAGAGAAGAGTCCTGAGGGATAAGGATGGCACAGACCCTTAAGAAGAGCAAGATGGGGTTTTCCTCTAAAGGTTTGGGGTCCCCTAAGGTTGCCCTGATCAGTTTTTGGTTCTCCCACCAGGACTAAGCCTCCCAGCAACAACCCCTCAAGAAGTTTCTCCAGCTTCTCCCACCCACTCACCAGCTCCTTCTAAAAATACATAATGCTCCCAGCGGCTGTCACTGACCTTTGAAACCCAGCACCTCCAAGAAATTGGAGTGACTAAACACATCGTGCTTGAAGCAGAGCAAGTTTATTGTAGGTTGACAAACTGGGGTGGGAGGCAGAAAGCCACTCAAATCTACAGATAAGGTCCAGGCTCCACTGTATGAAAACAAACCTCAAAGAGAAACATTTAGCTTTTTCCTTTTGTGTTCACAGGGTTTGGAAGTAATTGAACCATTTGGGCACAGTTTCAATTGTTCCACAAAAATATTTAATTTTATTTCACAAAGTTCTCCACCTAATGATTGCCTTCATTTGTGTCTTGCTTGTTTTATAATACTTGCATTTTCTCAATCATATTTCAAGATCTTTTAAGAATAATAAAGCTTGTCTCGCTTATCTTACTTCTTTAATTTTATTTTTGAACCTTCACAATATCAGACTTCAGGAACCTTTTAAAAAGCCCTCATATATATAATGAAAGGATGATGAATGAATTGTGAGTACACCCTCACCCAGTACACACCTCACGCACCAAAACTTTCTGGGTGAATGAACACCACCCTGTCTCAGAAATGGATCCTACTTATCCACACTCCTCTTATTCACCAGAAAGAGAATAAAAATATAAAAAGATGAAATGAGACAAAAATATAACAGAGTGGGATGAAGTGTTTGGTATTTAAATGAGACCTCGGGTTTTTTTATGAGGTAATCCTGGCTCTTTATCCTCTCTTTTATTGGCAGAGGAAACTGGATATATATCTGAAATACAAATGCACTAGAGTCCTTTCTCTAGGATTTTTAACATGTCCCTCTCAAAACCCCCTGCTTCTTCAGGCTCTGTAAGGCAAGTCTCAATATGGCAAAATCTTAATATGGAAAAATAGTAGCATTCATTTAAACTGCTGGTATTATGAGAAAAATCTTTCAGAGGGCTTTTAATGCTTTTAGCTCCTGTCTGCACACTGCACAAGTAGATTTCTATTTCCTAATGGTGAAAATTAAGACAAAGTTTTAGGTTTAACAGAGTGATTGCTTACTATAGCAGATATGCTAATCAATTCTCTGCCATGCTTCATTTTTCTTTCTTATTTAGTGTAGTGTTCCCTAGCCTTAGAAGGCG
Organism: Uropsilus gracilis; assembly: GCA_004024945.1. Classification (NCBI taxonomy): domain Eukaryota; kingdom Metazoa; phylum Chordata; class Mammalia; order Eulipotyphla; family Talpidae; genus Uropsilus; species Uropsilus gracilis. Next base: position 185,931 of record PVHY01000910.1, read on the forward strand.
CAGCCCTATCTAGCCATCTTCCTGGCTACATATGGAAATCTTGCTGTGACCAATGAGATTCTGCTTACAGAAATGTGAAATGAAGGGTAAGTAACCTTGACCATCACTTATTCTCTGTCTCCTTGTTTGTGAGTCATATGGTTTTGGAATTAAATGTAAACGTTTAGGCAATGCCCTCCTTATCTAACGCCATCCATACATTCTTGGAAATTGTGTTAGTGGACAGAATGAGGCACACCCCAGGACCCCGAAACCTGCATATTCTCTTTTTTTTTTTCTTTGAGATTAAATTTATTTTTTATTTATTTTTTTTCCTTTTTATTTATATATAAATTTCACAACTTTGTAATCTCAAGGGTTTGCCTCCCCCCCTCCCTCCCTTCCCTTCCCCCCTTTTCCCTCCTGTTCATAGTTGTGCGCTTCATTTTGGTGCTTCGTTTGTTTTGACTTTCTTCAAGGCTTTTATTTATTTTATTTTTTTTTCACTATATCCCATATATTAGTGAAACCATTTGGTTTCTGCCTTTTTCTTTGTGGCTTGTTTCAGCTAATATGATTTCTTCTAAATGCATCCATGTTGTTATGAAGTCTTC